>JAVJIF010001670.1:0-139907 GCA_038442645.1 Agave tequilana | reverse complement strand
GCGCGCGCCGTCGCCGCCGGCCGTGCCCGCGTGCCGCCGGCCGTGCCCGCGCGTGAGGCACGGCCTGCGCCTTCCCTTGCCGCCGAAGGTGATGAGAGGGTAGGGAGAGGGAGAAGGAGAGAGAGAAGAGCTAATTCTTGTGGGGATTACTCAAGAAGGAGATGAGGATTTAGGGATCTAGGTATTTTGGGTAACTATGAGGGAGAGAAAAATTTCTGATGGAGAAGATGGGGGTAAGATGGGTATTGGATTTTTTTTTATAGCAATTTCTTTCATTTCATATTTCTCCTTTTGCCACATGTCTATACTAGTTTCCCTTTGCCACATGCCCCCTCTAAAAACTAGAAGATCCTAGCCCTTGATCTATCAACACATGCATACCAAACCCCCCAATATTCCCAAAGGATTTAATTAGTGTCATGATCATAGTTTATAAATTATATAATATACCTACTCATGAAATTAACATATAAACAAGATTATTTATAAACCTAATACCCTCTTATTTGAGTTATTTAGTCTAGAGAAAGTGAATCATTTGTATAGTATAATACAAATAATTGGGTCATTAGAGTGTTAAATCAGAATTATTTATACTGGATGTTACAATGAGTGAATTGGATTAAGGAACCATTTTGCGTCATATAGCTCAGTGGCATGATCTCTAAGCATTAAAAATGGGCATGATCATTCATTCTCTCTCTCTCTCTCACACACACACACACCACACACACAACACACACACACACACACACACCCCACAAGTAAAAGAAGATCCTATGTCAATGGTGTGCAATGAAGAAGAATCCTAAATCATCATTTAATAGGTGATTAAAAGCCTACAAAATAGCTATTGACTTTAGAGAGGTGATTCTATCAGACCAGGGCATCAAATCAGAAATTAGGAGATCTATCCAACAGGGGACCGAAGCGACGCAGTGCAGCGGGCGGCCAGGCGCGCGCCGCCCTGGTAGGGCCGCAGAAACGCTGCCCTGGCCGCGTTTCCGCGGCCGTAACGGGCGCGGGCGCTGCCGCGCCCGTGCTTTGGGCCAGGGGTTGTCCCCTGGCCCTTTTCCCCTGGTGCCTAAAAATACCCCTCTTGGGGTTCTACAGAGGGATATCCCAGAGAGTTTAGGATCTTTGTGTTAGTTTGTTTTTGGAGTTGTAGTTGTTTTATTTCTTCTTCTTCTAGTTAGTTTAGCCATTAGAGTGAAAGAGAGAGAGTGTAAAAGTTGTATTTGAAAGTGACAAGCTTATACAAGTAATTACTTCTCTTTCTTCTTTCCATTTACTTGGTGTTTTCGTTTGCTTCTATCTCTTTGTTTTAGTGTAACACTCTTTCCCTTTACTTCTTCTCTCTTATTGTTTCTTTTACTACCATGTCTAACTAACTCTCTTATTGCATGGCTAACTAACTACTAACCCACTAATCTCTAACAACTTGATTAATAAATTCAAATGAGTCAATAGTGTCAAACAAGCCTTGTGCAAACGAGAGTTATGATATCTTAAGACGAGGGTTCTAACTCTATCTTACTCACAAGTATTTTCTTTCTTATATTTCATGCTTAACTGGTTTTTGTGATCTATGGATTGTAAACTTTACTTGTTTTTATAGGTTAGAGATATTCCTTTTAACTTTGCCGATACCATTAGTACACCCTTTTCTTCTCTTATTCTCGTATTCTATTAGATCTTGATAAGAGAATGTTCAAATTTTTACCGTGTAAAGCTAAGTTAAAGGAAGAACTTTCACTCGATTTTCACGTGAATAGTTCCTATGCATAAGGGTTATGCTTGCCTATGATCCATTGTGAGGCTACATCTTCAAGAAGTAGAGATTAGTGGGAGCACTTAGTAAAAAATTAGCCATGTGTTTTTACCATTAAGAATATCCACTTTTACAAACAACAAACCAATTCAAGCAATTCTTGAAACAATACTTGTTTTCATTTCAATTCTTTATTTGAAACAAAGATCTTTCTCTTTACTTTGAACAACGAAGCCGCATCAAAGCTTCCATCGCTCTCCCTTTTTGTGTTACGACCTATAGAGCCACTTTGCTACTGCGGAAGAATCGCAAAAGCAGTAACATCGACCCACACTCCTTTACTTATATTTGTGCATGCTTTTTGCCGATCAAATTTTGGCGCCATTGTAGGGGAAGGAACGACTTTATTGTTCAATACTAAAGATTTTTCTTTATTTTTGTGTGTAGGAGAAGTACAAGGAGCTAACTACTACGAGAAGCAAGATTGGTGGCCAAAGACCATTGCACGAGGAATGCATTTGCCCTCGAAAAATTTGGGTAAAAACGAATTTCTCCGATTGAAATACTAACGAAAGATCTTTTCCAGGGTTGCCGAAAATCGCTCAAATTGCTCTCTCAAATTTTTAGTTCATTTGTATGCTTTACCTTTAAACTTGTAATAACTCAACAGAAATCCATTTGTTGCTAAATTGAAAATCGATTAGACTCTTGCATTTAGGGCACGTGTCTATTTCAATTCATTTCAATTTCTGTTGAAGAGTGCTGGAGAAAAGGTATGTGTGCATTTATATAAAATAGGACCAACATTTAGAGTGATTTATCGCTTTGAGTGTATCCTTGTGAATATATTGTACACTCGCACAATTGACATTAAGGGAAAAATCCCAAATAAACAAGATAAGGTGGGGAGTTCATCACCCTTCCTTGACCCAAAAAATCATCTCCAAGTGCACTCACAACCCAAGCCTTAACTAAAAATTGATAGATATTGGCCCTAGGGACATCTCGGACTAACTAAGATTAACCGAGGGTGAAAATTATAAGAACTATACTCCTGCAAAATCGGTGTCAAAGAAAAGTGGATTGAGAGGTTAAGCCTCGAAAGTTCCGTGGTTTGGCGTAATTAAGGCCTCTGGCTCACGCCCGGATACCTCCCACCGAGTTTTGCCCTTTCCTGGCCGATTAGCTGGTAGTCGAGTTCCTGCAACAACCTCCCCCGGAGAATCGACCAGTTAGGAGTCGTCTAGGTCCAGGTACCTTAGACTAAGACTTAGTGGCTGTTTTTCTTTTTTTTTGTTTGTTTTTTATTCTTTTGATGTTTGTTGTCTATACGTTGTTTGTGGTGTGCTTCACGTAAGAGTGATTAGAGATCTTATAACTTTCAGATTAATCAGTAACACTTCTCTACCCTTGCATCCAGAACCGGTGATGGCATCACTACAGGATAGGTTTTACCCGATCAGAACCTCACTTCCATCTTGCATAAAACTTCCTGAAGCGAACAGTAATAACTTTGAGTTAAAGCCCTAATTCATTAACACTCTTCCCAAATTTCATGGGTTTAGAATCGGAAGATGCATACTTCTTTGTTAGGGAATTTGAAGAAGTATGCCTCATGATGCACATTCCCCAGCTAGAGACGATGCCGTTAGGTTACGTTTCATTCCCTTCTCCTTAAAGGACCTAGCTAAAAATAGATGTACAGTTTGGCTGTAGATTCAGTACAACGTGGGATGATTTCGTCAAGACCTTCTTGAAGAAATTCTACCAATTTACAAACCTGCCCTCATCAGAAAGAATATCATGCAGTTTAGGTAAGAACTGAAAGAACCATTCTGGAGATACTTGAGTGATTTAAAGATCTTAGCTCAGTGCCATCACAGTATAGAGAAATGGCGTCAGTGTCAGATTCTCTATGATGGTTTAGATTATCAAACGAAAATAATGTAGAAACTATGTGTCAGGGAGGGTTCTTGCAAAAGGATGAAAAATAGGGCTGAGATTTGTTTGAGGATTTAGCTGAGAAAATCCTGCAATGGGAGTCAGCCTCAAAAAAACCAAGGAATTCACAGCCATAACTTCAAAAGGAAAGTTCATATCCTTAGAATCATCCATAGCTGGCGAAGCTAAGATTACAACCATGATGAAGAGAATAGAGGCTCTTGAAACAAATGAGCCAGCCAATGTCAACCAAATCAGCCCATCACCTATTCACAATCCAGGTTGTTCGGGCACCGAACCATATCTTTGAAGAGTGTCCTGTTTTTCAGACTCACCAAGTGCCGCCAGAATACATGAACGCGGCTTACTCACGGCCGTCACATAATCCTTACTCGCAAACGCACAATCCCAGTTGGAGAAATCACTCAAATTTCTTTTGGACCCTGAACAATTCTCCTAGGCCAAATTTTCCCAATCATCTCCACCATCCAAATCATCCAACGAATTTTTCCAGTCAAGCTCCATCTACCTTCTACCAAAGTTCACCAATTGAGAAGAAATTCAGTAAATTAGAGAAGAGCATGGAGGCTTTTATGAAGTCCCAAGCTGCCTTTATACAAAATCAGGGACAAACATTGAGCAACCATTCAAGGTTATACGAGATTGGAAATGCAAATGAGTCAATTAGCTAACTCTCTAAGTGAAAGATCAAGGGGTAGTTTACCTAGCAGCCGCTAGTTAACCCCAAGAATTCCAATCAAGCGTATGAAATTTTGGATCCTCAGATAAACCAGTGCAATGTTGTTCATACTTTTCGATCAGGAAAGAAGGTAGATAACCAGGTCTACCAGTAGAAAAATCTTACTCCCATTGATCCTACTCTTGCCCCACATCTGCTAGCTCCTCCAATCTGCTCCCCAAATGTCTGATAAAGACACATCTGCTGATGAGGTTTACAAGCCTATAGCACCCTTTCCTAACAGGCTTAGGAACAATAATAAGAACATGCACATGGAGAAATACTTGAGATATTTAATCAGGTTAAACTAAATGTGCGTCTTCTTGATGCTATCCAACAAATCCCAGCTTATGCCAAATTTCTTAAGGATATGTGTACGAAGAAGAGAAAGACGAATGTGCCCAAGAAAGTGTTCTTGGTAACAAACATACGCGAAATTCTGTCTGGTCCTATTTCAGTGAAATACAATAATCCCGGAGTCTTACAATTTCCTGCACCATAGAACAACAGAAATTAGCAGACAACTCCTGACCTGGGGGCAAGTATCAACTTGCTACCTCTCTCAGTATACCAACAATTGGGTTGGGCGAGCTAAGTCCAATTCGAGTCACCATTCAGTTAGCAGACCGATCTGTGAAAATCCCTAAGGGAGAAATCACGGATGTCCTTATCCGGGTCGGGGATTTCATCTACCCGTTGACTTCACTGTACTTGAGACCCAACCTGTGTCAAATTCACGGTCTCAAACCCCGGTCATCTTTGGACGCCCATTCCTTACTACAGCCAGTGCCATAATCAACTGTAGGAACGGGTCCATGCGATTGACCTTTGGAAATATGTCAAAGGAAGTCAATGTCTTCAATCTTGAAAGACAATCAGGGATATAAATGATCAAACTTTCGAGGTCAATTCTATTGAAAATCTGACTAGTGAGCATGAGGAAAGCATGGAGATAGAAACAGAGGCAGAGTTTGATCTGGAGTCTGAAGATTTTAATCTAGACCCGATCGTAGATTCGGCAGTGGACTGGGCGTCAAGCCCAAAGTGGCCTCATCACAGGATTGAAAGTCCGAATATTACCTCAAATGAAGCAACACCTTCCCTAGAGCTAAAAGCCTTATCTAAACACCTCAAGTACGCCTACCTGGACGGAAGAGAAATCCTGCCAGTCATTATAGCATCCCACCTAACTGAGCAACAAAGGACAACTTAATGTCTATTCTGAAGAGACATAGGGAGCCATTGGATGGACTATGAAGGATATCAAGGGGATAAGTCTAGCAATAGTTCAACATAAAATCCATTTAACCGATGAAGCGACTCCCAGGAGGGACCCACAACGCAGCCTAACCCACTCATGCAAGAGGCAGTAAAAGCGAAAATTTAAAAACTATTAGACAATGGGATCATTATCTCATTTCTGATAGCCAATGGGTTAACTCTGTTCATGCGGTCCCGAAGAAAGCTAGCTTTGCGGTGGTTGAAAATGAGCAAAAAGAGTTGGTACAAATAAGACTGCCTACCAAGGTTCGTGTTTGTATTGACTATAGAAAGTTGAATGCAGCCACCCGTAAAGACCACTTCTCGCTACCCTTCATCGACCAAATGCTTGAACGCTTGCTGGATATGAATACTATTGCTTCTTAGATGAGTAACGGGATACAATCAAATCCCCATTACTGCAGAAAACCAGGAAAAGACTACGTTCACTTGCCCATTCAGAACCTTCGCTTATCGACACATGCCCTTTGGATTATGCAACGCTCCGCAACATTCTAATGGTACATGCTCAGTTTATTTCTCCGACATGGTGGAACTTTTCTTGAGATCTTATGGATTACTTCTCCATCTACAGAGATTCATTTGAACAATGTCATCATCTTGAGTTGGTTTACTACAAAGATGCAAAAACCTAACTCTAAAAGGGAGAAATGTCATTTCATGATAAGACATGGGATTGTCTTAGGCCATGAGATCTCTAGGAGAGGCATTGAAGTGGACAAGACAAAGATAGAAGTGATTGCTAAACTTTCACCACCCAAAAATATCAAGGATATCAGATCCTTTCTAGGGTATGCTGGGTTCTGCTGACGGTTCATTAAGGACTTTAGTAAGATCGCTAGGCCCTTAACCAATCTGCTCGCAAAGGACATGCCCTCTGATTTTAACGAAGTATGTTTCAATTCATGGAAGAAGCTCAAGCAGGACCTTGTATCGTGCCCATTATTTCTGCTCCAGATTGGGTACAACCATTTGAAATCATCAACAGGGGTGCAGAGTCTACAACTTGTTATCGATGAGAGCAATGCCTTATCGATGTTTAACATTCCGGTTGAGTCGCAAGGGTTGTTGGGAAACCCCTGGCAACCTGAAATTGCAGAATCCGGAGAGGAGAGTGATGGGGGATTGGTCTTCACTATCTTTTTGACCTTGAGCTGATATACTTGTGGGTCTCCTGAGTAATATTGACGCGGGCCATGGGCTACCCGGGAGGTTTTTAGAACCTCACTGGAAGTGACACTGCTGCATTGTAAGCAACTGCGCAGGTGATTTTGAGAAAGTCTCTGAAGAGACTTGAGAGCGAGTCCTCGAAGAGACTTTGCGATAATGCCGCGTTGCCTTTTGGCTTTTAGAGCCCGAAGAGAAAAATTCTTCAAATTTCTCTTGGTCGAACTCGACATTGAGCGATTCGATCATTGATCCAAGGAATTTAACATCAGCTTGCGCCACAATCTTCTCGTCAGTAAAGAAAACGTTCCCCCGGCTCTTTTGTTTCCACAAAAAATTTGCATTGTGTAAAAATTCTTAATAATTGCAAAAAAGATTACAACAGATCAAAATTAGATTACAAAAGAGTGAAGGTTTTAGTGGATCTCTTCTTTCCTTGTGTGTCGATGGAGAGTGGATCTTATTCTCCATAGACCGGCTGAACGAAAATCCTCTCTTGGATTGTCTTGAGTATGCTCTCGAAGAGATTGTAATAACTCCACTTGAACGCATCAAGCGTTAGAGTATTTTTTTTAAGAAAAGAAATTCTCTTCTCTCTCTCTCTCTCTCTCTCTCTCTCTCTTCTTCCCCCCCCCCCCCCCCCCCCCCAAAATCCTCCAGAAGAAGGCCAAAAAGAAGCCCCTTCCCTCATAGCTTTCATACCTATTTATAGGAGATCAGGGATAGAATTGTCCCATAGAATCTCTCCATAGTGGGAATTAACTCTTCACATTATGTGGGTGTTAATTGACCCAGTAATGGGGTCAGTTGCAACAGAAATGCAGGTCTCGCGTTGGGCACAGACCTAATTTTGTGTTAGATGCGGAGCTTACAGGCTTCTCATGGTCGCGTCTGAGTGGAATACGGAGCTCACAGGTTTGTATTTGATGTAAAGCACAGAGCGACTCTGGCTCGCGTTTGATGAGAGGCGCGAGTGTCGCGTCTAGCTTTTGACATGACCCTCTCATTTTCTGTATCATGAAATCTGAGTTTGGGTTGAGATTCATTTTCGTGTCTGACTTGAAACTCGCGTCTGAGTTGGGAGTGACTCTCGCGTTTGGTGAGATCCGCATTCATGACTTTGTCCATACTGATTTTAGACAACCTACACCATCCACTCGATAAGAGGTACACGGGGATTGATTGCAGCATGGATTGCACTAGTGTGGCCTTACTTGTGAAAGATAGGGTTCTCAACTTTCATCTCGTCAGCTTATTCTGATTCTCTCCAGCAAGGGGTTGATGGCAGAGAAAGGTAGATTTAATTTGAAGGTAATGTAGCAAACTGACGATGTAACACATGCATCACAAGTGCCAAAAATCGACACACACACACATGTACACACACACACACACAACACACATACATACATACATACGTGTGCGCGCGCGCGCACGCACACACACACACGCATATACTTTTTAAAAATACAATATCGTTTTGCTGATAGTGATTTTAAGCATTAGATTATCATAATAAATTTTTACTTAATTGATTAAAAACACTAATAGAGTTTTCGCTAATGGTGATTTTAAATCGTTGGATTATCATAACAAATTCTCATTTGATTGATATAAAACACTAATAGTGTTTCACCGAGAGCTTAGACTGTTAGATTATCATAATAAATTCAAATCATAATAGAATGGTATATTAAGTCATTGTTAAAAAATACTCACCATTGATTGATAAAAAAATCTCAATTAAAAGAAAATTTTATATCAAATCAACTCATGATCAAGAAAAGAAGAATCTCAATTAAAAACTTCTCTTATGCTTCTTTATTCTCTGATATTTAATTTTCTGTAAGTGGTCCAAAAGAAAAGAAATGAAAGTTTTCTTTCTTCAATTTTCTGTCCTAATCTTATTCTAATTGTGAAAGTTATTAGATTTCAAATTCTGAAATAGTTTCTTCTCTATATAATCCTTTAAAAGACTCTCTTCTCATTCAAAGAAGGAGGGAAAAAGGTTAAAATTAGAAAAGAAAATAGTTGTAAGTAAAAAAAGAAAAACATACAAGTGAAAATTAAGTTTATAATTTTTGTTACATTCCTTTTTCTTTCTTACTCTTTGTTTAGATGTAATTTATTTGATAATAAATATATATGTTTTTGTATCAAAAATTTCTTATCAGAATTTGATATATTCTCACTTAGAAATTTTTGATTGATTATTATTAATTTGATAACAATATTTCTTATGAAACTTTGTGCACCATTTCAAGTTAGAAAAGCAATCAACTGTTGGTGCACATGCTTGGAAGTCATTGGGTTCCAGAGGCAGTTCAGAAAACGAAAAAAGTTTCAAGAGAAAGAAAAGTCTGCACTTTCTAATATTTTGTTTTTTTTTAAAAATATACTTTTATTTGATAATAACTATGTATTCATATTAAATTTTGCAATGAAATTTGGAATACATTCACTTAGATAACTTCTATGATGATTATGAATAGCAGTACTTTGTCGATAAAAAGAAAAATTCTAAAATACAAAAGAATTCCAATTTCACGTGCACTAGGTGCACGTGCATTTCACTAGTAAATAAATAAATAAATAAAATTACTGTTAATTACTAAGTAAAATCTCAATGAGAACGTTACAAAGGACATTGAGGTGGGGCCTTTTGCAAGGCTGCCAACTTTTGTTTTCATCATTCCCTTGTATTCTTCTCCCAAAGGAGGAACAAACGCTAAAAGCATCCATGTGAAACTAACACTTAAATACAGGGAATATTTCAGTGGTAACAGAAACAAATCAGACAAACACAATTATAAAAACCAATGAAAAAGATTCCAATTTCCCATGGCATTATGCAACAAATACAAGAAAAAGGAGGGCCAGCTGCCAAAAACCCTTTTACTGGCAGTATTTTATCAAAAATTCCCCTTGTTATATTGAAATGAGTTCCTCCCAAAAGACTAGTCTGTTAGGTGGAGTTGCCCAAATGCTATGCTTATAAAGTCAAGACCATCCCACGTCTAGTCGCCCTCGAACAAAGAGTCTCCCTGCAAGCTCAACTATCTTCACACCGGAGTACCAACTGCAATCGGTCACTCCTCTACACCGTGGCAGCAGCCGGCACGCCCATTGCAAAGGAGCACCACTGTCAAATTTCTCGAGAGCCAAACATTAGCTTCACAGGGGCCTATGCGCCTTTTTGCGCCAGTGGGGGGCAGTGGCAGGCCCATTGCGCCTTTGCGCCCCATTGGGGGATCTACATTGTAGAATTTCTCGAGAGCCAAACATTAGCTTCACAGGGGCCTATGCGCCTTTTTTGCGTCAGTGGGGGGCAGACCCATTGCGCCTTTACCCACACACACGACTAAGTTCGGAGCATGACTCTGATACTACTTGAAGGACTCGAGGCACCATCCCAAAAGACTAGTCTGTTAGGTGGAGTTGCCCAAATCCTTTTAAACTCAAGACCATCCCCACGTCTAGCCGATGTGGGACTATTTGTTCGACCCAAATTCCAACACTGAATTCACTTCAAAATCTCTCTGCTTTATTGAATTTAACGGAGAACACACTTGTACGGTCTAAGATTCGACAGAAAGAATTCTTTTGCACTAACTAAACTTTCACACACACTATGGAATCTATCGGTAGTATATCAGTGTTTTTTTGTGAATTCAATAGAAAATGAGAGCTTTCTACTCATTTCAACATAATGAGAGGGTTTTCAACAAAACGTTAATAAGATCGGAGGTTTCCTGCAATTTCCTCAAAAAGAAACAAAGTACAAACACATTAGGTTTAGATTTCATAATTATCATTTAATTTCTCCATTAAGCACTAAAATTAAGCTAATTAGCTCATCAATATTCCAATATTAATTACCAGAACTAGTCGCCATCATCATTGATCTGAACTCTTCAAAGTCTACGAGCCCATCTCCATTCTTGTCAACTCCCCTTATCATGAGCCTACACTGCCTCAGGCTGCACTCGCCGTGTCCGAGACCGACGAGAACTCTCCTTACTTCCTCCGCCGATATGAACCCGTTCCCATCAACGTCGAACACTCGAAACGCCTCCATCAGATCTTGATCATCATCAATTCGGCCTCGGAACACATGCAAGAACTCGTCGAAATCGATGAACCCGTCCCCGTTCCGATCAGCCTCCCTCAGTATCTGCTCGGCTTCAAGGCCGACGGTCGATTTCTCGTGACCGAGGCATGAGAGCAGTTCCCCGAGCTCGAGGGAGGAGATCTTGCCGTCGCCGTTGAAGTCCATGAAGCTGAACACTTGCTTGAGTTGCTTTGGCACCTCCATGGACGCAAAACTCTTTTTGGGCTTGGGAACGGATTTGAGCTTGTGCAACAAAACCCTCAGCCATGAGTGATGAAGCTTGCCCAAGAAAGCCATGAGTGAATGAGAGAGAGAGAGAGAGAGAGAGAGAGAGAGAAAGAGAGACAGAGCTTCATGCATCAGTTTGTACACAGTTATAGGGCGTACTCACTCGGCTCCCTTACATATATTATAAGAAGATGAATCTCACGTTAACAAGTGAGTTAACAAGCGAGTCAGATTAGCTCTCTTAAATATTATAACAGATTCAAAAAATTTTAAAACTTTGTCAACACAAAATTAACTATTCATAGTATGGGCGACTCGCATGAGCAGTGTGAATTTTGGTTGTGTTGCCAGCTTATAAAGTGGGAGTTGTCGCATTGAGACAAAGAGATGATTAATACAGAGGGGAGATGTGGGCTTGTTTTTCGTCTCATAGAAGCAGAAAGCAAGCGTTTTTGTCACATTTCTATCGTTGTGCCGCAACTGGCCTAACCCTGGACCCACTGTGGACAGTGATAATACGATGAGATAATTACAGAAACTGTGTAACCGCCCTATAGCTTGCTGCTTGCAAGAGCAAGAGAAAAGATATTGATTGTTTAAAAGGATTTTATTCCTGTCTTTGTACCAATTCTAGATATAAGAAACGATTGAATTAAGCTGTATGAAGATTCGTGTTATAGCGCAACAGTGACATCAGGCAAGGAGATCTAAAGTTTAAATCTCACTTGCGCTATGCTATGTTATAATTTAGTAGTATTAAAAAACAAAATGCCAAGAAAAAAGTCATATTAGTTGCAGTATGATATGACTTATCTTTTCTACATAATGAAAGCTAGTAGAAATTGTTAAATGCATTCATGTATAGTTGTTTATGACGTGTTAAATTAGCCGTAGAAATTGAAAATTATGTATTATTGATGAGAATAATAGATCCCCCAAACCCACACACACATAGTGTCCTTCCAAAAGGATTTGAGCCCGGATCCTTCCCACTCAAATTCAACCCTCTGATATTTGAATACAAGATCCACTCTGTTAAAATTGATCTATATTATTTCAAGTATTTATAAACTTAAAATCAAGTATTTTTAATATTTTTTTTATCCATCAAGTGACGCAAAATGGACGACCGAAAGTAGTGAGTTGAAAAGATATGGTGGGGCCGATCTCATGAGATTGACTTTAGGGCAAATATTGGAGCGGTCCTCCGAAGCACAAACATAAGATTTAGATCGACCCCATTTATATGTCCAAAATGATATTCTTGGACAGAGGGTTTGAAGAGTATCACATTACAAAAAGGACAACGTAACAGTTAGTGATTATAAAAAACCTGAAAATTGTCAAGTTTTGAAGGACGCAAGGTTCACATCAGACCCGCGTCTAATGACTGAGACGCAGAACTCAGTGATACCCGCGTCAAATTTCAGAGACGCGAGGTTCACATAAAGTCCACATCTGAATTCCACCACTTAGAAAATTTTCTAAGTATTGGAATCAAGCGTAAGGCCCAGTGAAACCCGTGTTCAATAGACAGAAGCAGACTCGAGCCAACGAAGCAAAGACGTGAAGGTCGTCAGACCCGCGAATTGCCTATCAACGCAAGAGTTGCGTCTGTAAATCAAACGCGGCATGACCCTCGCTTTGGCGGTTCATCTACAAACGAACCTTAAGAGTTAAGACAAGTCTTCGAGTTATTTAATGGCGAAGTCAGTTTTTATTACCTGAAATGGGGGCCTCCTGCATGGAGAAACCTCCCATTTGAACCTCTAGAGCAACAACGCTTGAGGAAGAAGCTACATGCTTAGTCTTTGGGTCCATTTAGCCGAAGCCCGCATCTCAACATCACTGCAGTGCCAAGACGCAGGGATCGAGGCAGGGCTTGAGGCCTGCGTCTCAACATCCACCGCAGTGCCAAGATGTAATATCCCCTAACTAATAATACTGTATTTCTACTTTTATTAATTTTATTTAGATTTACCTATTATTATTGATTAATTTATTTGTTCATGTGTATAAATATATGTGCATACATATTAAGTGCATATGTTTTTGATTTGCATTTTATACAAGTATATGTAGACATTATATTTTATACATTATTATTAGCATTATTATTATTATAATTATTATGTTATTGTTAGTATTATTCCTAATTGGTCTTCTTTTCCAACCCATAATCCAATTATCTAATAAACTATAAACCATTTAACTCACACCCAAAATAAATGATAAAATAAATAAAATAAAATTTAAACAAAAAATATATATAGTTAAAAAAATACTAAAATATAATTATGAGCTTAAATTGTTAATTTCAAGTTTCAAACTCATGTTCCCTTGTATCAAATCCTAATACCTAAACCATGATGCCACATTGGCGTGTGGTTAGGTTAAAAGTCTAATTTATTTAAACAAACCTAAAACAATCTAAATTTCAAATTCTAACTGAAAGATCTCAAGAGATTGTAACGCCCCGATCCCAAAGATACGGAGACGTTATGGCGATGTACACAAGAGCTCAGTACAGAAAATAGCCTCCATATACACAAGAGCTCCAACATTAAATAAGTATAAGAATACATACAGAAAAGATCAGTGAGCATGATAGATAAAGAAACATGGACAAATAAGGAAGTAAGACAAAAGAATCAAGATACCTATGAATCGTATGGGTGACAAGTTCCCTATGTGAATCCAATGACATATCTGACAGTATGATATCTCGAATCTCCAACCTGGGCACGCAAACCCAGGGTCGTCAGAAAGCCCTAGTGAGTGGTAAAATGAAGGAAACAGTAATATATACGATAGTAATACAGACACGATAATAATATATAATACATGATTCTGTAACAGTGATACCATATAGTAAGCATATAATAAGCAGTATATAATACATGTTCTGTAACAGTGATACCTTATAGTAGGCATATAATAAGCAGTAGAAATATAAACATGTCATATTTTAATATCATCACTACCTAGCAGGTTATCATCGAGTCATGTCTACAGTAGTATCCAGTTTTATATAATAAATAAGAAACATGCAGATGTGCAGCATGTAACAGAACCATACTACCGGGTTGTGCATATACAGTAATGATGTTCGCAAGGTATACATAAAGCAGAGCATATGTAATGCAGAATATAGATGTACATGAGTAGCGTACAGAAAGTGTAACATGTATCAGGAAGTGTAGCAAAGTATACAGGTTACATGATAAGGGATAACTGGTCAGAACTAGTAATAAGTACAACTAAACAATATGATACCTGTATTGGGCAAATCATATTATTTATACAATAATAACAATCATTACCACATGGTATTTTAATCAATCTCTTCCAGTGTCCCATACCACTGGCAGTTCATACTGGAGCCCGCACTCTAGTCGAACCCATCCAGACATGGCCTACGGGTACCATTATCCAAACGAGAGAGTGACCAAATAACAAGTGTTCCCGACGTCACTATTGATTATACTGTTTTATTATGTTAATTAGAAACCCAATAGTCAAGGAGATCTAGTCAGGTGGGTGTACCCCGTGCATACTCGGGATCACGGCCTTAAACAGACCACTGGCTGCTGAGACCAGGGCCAGCCCGCTAAGGCTGTAACATGTAACAGGAACTCAAAGAGCTAAAACAATAACAGAAAACAGGAGCTCATGAGTTATAACAGACGGTAGCTAGCACTACCCCGTCCCCTGCAGTGGGACAAATAGTGGATCCAGACATCCACCCGATGAGATCTAGTCAACCGTCAAGTCTCCCCCAATCCCATCTTATAATTCATACATTTAATGTACATAGGGTATCAGGAACAAGAATAGTACATGATATATGTAACACGATAACAGGACATGAGCTCTGTTGATAGCACGAAACACGATAACGGGAAACTGGAAACAATAGATGTGGGATTCTAGAGGTGGCCCACGTGGCTTGAATCCACTTGGCACTTAGTTCCACACATCGCATATCAACAGCTCACATGTCCAGTAACGGGAATATTAATATCAGAACGGGAAATAATCATGTAACGGGAATATAAGACGAACTACTCATGTAACAATAATCCATGTGACATAAACAATGATCAATATAACGAGAATACAAGAGTATCCATGAGCAATAATATAATCCATGATCCATGTAACAGAAATACATAGACAATCAATGCATGTAGACCGATGAGTCTATATAACAGTGGAATAAGAACATGAAGTAACTGTGTATAACATATCTATGTAGCAGTGTCTGGTGTAATAGCATATCAGCGCATCAGTGGTTTACGAACATGAACAATAGTGGCGTGAAGATCTGTAGCTGTGTCATAGTGAGAGATGGACAAGGAACAACATGAAATAATGGTATTTAATGTAAGTATTCAGTGTATTAGCTGTAAATCACCTAGAGGGGGGTGAATAGGTGATAATGCTAATCTAGGAACTAAATGCGCTAAATGCGGAAGCTTAAAACAAATATTTGCAACACACTTAGTACAACACACAAGTGTAGCCGAATTCCCCGTGAAGGGCTCTGGACTAACTCCTCTTGATTCCCCTAGATATGGGTTGAGGTGCTATATGAAGCTCTTGTGGTTAAGTACAAGTGAGGCACACACAAACAACCAAGCATATAATAGATATGACAATATGAATCAATGCTCAAACACAAGCAAATAGATATGATGCTATGCACAAAGTAAAGAGAGATATGATGCTATGAATGATGCTATGCACAAAGTAAAGAGAGAGTTTAGAGATAAGTGGATCAAACGCAAACACAAGGATATGTTTCGAGGTTCGAGCCCCTAGCTCTACGTCCCCGCCTTCATCGAGAAGGATTTCTAATCCACTAAAGGAGTACCGAACTCCTCTCTCAACCTTACAATGTCACCGAGGCAATACAACCATAATCCACCTCTACCAAAGAGGGATAAGGCCCGTAGCCAACAAACAATCTCCACCTCACAATAGAGGGAGCAAACTAATCACCCGATCACCTCTACCAAAGAGGGATACAAACAAAAGTAAGGGTGTACAACTTGGAGGCTCAATCAACCTCAAACAATCTCTCTTTTTCACAAAAAAAAGATCCTAAATAGATTAGGATAGAAGATATAGCTCAAGTGGAAAAACTAGGTGTTTTGGAAAACAAAAACTTAAGGAAATAATCTTAGGAAAACTCTTGAAGATAATGGAAATGAAGAACAAACATAAATCTCTCAAAATCTATTTCCTTTGATTTTCTAAAAACCTAAAACAAATAAGATTGGAAGTTTTAAAGCCCAAAAACACTTTTGAAATCTTTTAAAAACACTTCAGAAAATTAAGAATTTTTGCTCTTGAAAATCTTGGTTAAAACCATAAAGAGATGGGGTATTTATAGCCCCAAAACAAAACTAGCCGTTAGGCTGATCTGGCAGCCTGACAAGCTACCGGTCGGCCGACCTGGCCGACCGCCGGCCGACCGCCAACGGTCTAAAATATGACCGTTGGGCAGACCCGGTCGACCCAAAGAAACAGAGAGCACTGCTCTCAGGTCCGGTCGGCCGCCCGGCCGACCATCCCTGTGACTGCCAAACGTGCACAGGCTTGTGCACGTCGGTCGACCGCAAGGGTCGACCGGCCCTTGGTACGGTCGACCTGTGCGGTCGGCCGTTCTGGCCTGTCAGCCACTGGTCAGGGACAGAAAAACTTGTTAAAAATATTTTTAAAAATCTTTTTAAGTCTTGTAAAAATACCCAAAAATAGTTTTATCATATTGCATTGATATATAAACATGTGATAAAAATTTCAACTCAAATATCAAGCATATGAGACTATTTTTGTGTCTTATCATTTTTACCAAAAACCAGAACATGTATTTTTATCAAACTTGTATTTTTAAATAGGAAATCTGATTTTTCCTAAAACTCATGAATAGGTATATCAAAATAAGTTTGTTTAAGATATGAAGCATGTATGTATATAGAACATATCTAATATACATAAAAATCATGTAAACTTGTTTTGATCAACTATTCATGAAAACCAAATCCAAAACATGAAACGTGTGTGTATTGTGCACTTGAGCATATCAACTATACTAAGCTTTACAAATGGATCTAAAACACACTAAACTCTATGATACCTAAGTCTTCTTGACGATCTTCATCTTCAAGTCGACTCGGTCCAAAACCGTGATCCAACGAGCAAGGCAAAGTGTGATCTTGATGCTTGAGCCCTGGAATCACCATGTGAAAGCTTCTAAAACACTTCTTTTGAAGCAATCACCAACTAATATCTTGCTTAATGATCTGAGACTAAAAACACAAGAATATTAGTAAACATAACTACATGAGTTAATCATCATCAAAACTAGAGTGGAAGGCCTTTGGGCCAACAATCTCCCCTTTTTGGTGATGACAAAACTCATGGAGTTATATATGCATGGATTAAAGTTAAGCTTCAAAGAAGCTTTCTCTTAACTCATGCATAAACAATAAACATAAATATGCAATAAAGGCTCATAAACATGTATGAATAATATGCACAAACAAAAAAGATTCTAGATACCAATGAAATGTTCAAAACAAAACATGCTCTAGATACCAATTAAAATTAAACTAAATTAAACTTAATATATGCAAAAACGTAAATGTGCACATATAAACTCAAAATCTTTCTCAAATAATTCTCCTCCTTTTGTCAATCATCAATAAAGGGGTAAAAACCAAAACAAAACAAAATCTTCTCTCTTTTTTAATACAAAGAAACAATCATTAATAAGGGGTAAAGGCAAAATCAAATCAATAAATTTTTCTCCCCCTTTTTGTTCGAAACAAAGACTCAACAAAGGGTTAAAAGCAATAAAATAATGTTCTCCCCTTTTGTCTAAAACAAAAATTTTGATACCAATTCTAAATATTTTTCATTTTGAACATATGATACCAAATTAAAAATTTTCAATCATAAAGTATGGGAGTGAAAAATAAATACCAATTGTAAACATGAAAATCGAATTTTCTCCCCCTTTATGAAATACCAACAAAACACATGCATAGGCTTGAAATAAGATACCAATTGAAAATTGAATCAATTGAAATAAAGTTAAAACTCAAGCTTTAGCATAAACAAACACATATATATGCATGATAAGTAAATACCAATAGAAATTGATATTCTTGGAATTGAAAGCATACATACATACAAACATATATGAGTATACAAGAGAGGTCAAAATTGATACCAATTGAAAGAGTCCAATGATACCAATTGAAACAATAAGATCAAATGTATATCTCATATTACCTACCACCCAATCAAGGTTCAAGTTTTAAATGATTTTCATTTTAAAGCATACATGAACATGATCTCCCATCCATCCGCCCATGGAAGGTAGGAGTTTTCAAAAATAGATTTGAAAAATAAAGTATATTTGAAAAACTCTACCACATGAAGAATACGCAACTAGTTAAATGAAAAATTTGTAAACTAGTACGAAATCCTTCAATCAAGGAATAAAAACAAATTATTTTTTATAAACATGAAATCCACATGATATCAAACACTCAAATCAATGAAGCATAAATATGACTCATGAAAACAAACACATGAGTAATCAATAAATGTGAGTGTACGAATACAATGTGAAGATCATAATCATGAAAATTGGTAATTAAGCTCAATATTCCTTAAAACAAGAAACATGAAAAACATCAAAACTATTTAATCTTCAAGGTATATGTATGTCCTATACAAATTAAAGCATACATACATATCCAAACACAACGAGTCCACAAAGATATATGCATGAAGGCACGTGGCTCAAAAGGATGTATATGTATAACAATAATTTGGATAAAATGGACATATACATGAAGTTAAACATAAACACAAAACATGAAACAAAATTTTCATAAAAACAAGATTTATTTCAAGGTATATGTATGATTTGTCAACATAAAAAGTATACATACATATCCCTAAACACAATTGAGTCTATATGTATAGATTTGTATGAAAGGCAAATGACTCAAGGGGTATACATGTATATCTTAAAATTTTGCAAAATAGACATATACATGAAATGAAAACATATGATCTTAAAACAAAAATGGGAATACAAGTTTAAAATGCATGGATCATCAAAACTAGACTATATTAGCACATCTAATGGGTTCAAATAAGCATTCAAGTACAAACATATATAGATTTATTTGTGGCCCACTATATGCACAAATATATATCTAGTCTTAATGAAAACTAACATTTAAACTAGTAATCAAGGCACGAAGTATAAAGCAAGATATGAATAATCATGAAAAACATGAACATGATTATTATGTAGATCCACATGTTATTAAACCTATGATAAACATGATAGCTAATAAATGGTGAGAACACTAAATAATAATCCATTTTAAACATGGGTGTCTCAAAATGCTAAACATGTATGTCAAGGATTTAATAAACATGGCATTTTCATAATAATCAATAAACAATAAAACATGCTATATATGATAAATATGGAAAGCATGTAAATAAAAATAAGGAGTTAGGAATCGTTACCAAAACCTAGAAGGCAACTTCCCTTGTCTCCCAAACATGGTGGTCTTCTCCACCAAACATCCCTTGAAAGTGATGCATCCATTTGATTTCCATGAAGCTCGGAACGCATCCACTCCAAGGTACGGCAACTCTCACGTCATGCGAGAGCCCACACCTACATTAAAAATAGGAGGGGTGGTCTTTGGTACCCATATCTTATTGGGTCCATGGGGGTTAGTACCTTCTCTAACCTAAACAAACTTATTTGCTAAATTTGAAACATGTATACGATCATAGCAAAATTTAGTAAGGTGGCCCTTACGTCCACAATGTGTACAAGTGTATACATGAGCATACATATGATGGGTGTGTCCGTGAGGAGCATGTGTATGCCGTGGAGGGTGTGCATGAATAGATGGAACTTGTTTCTTTCGAAACAAAGATTCCAAGCGTGTATGTCCAACAACACATTGGCTCAAAGTGGAGCCCAAACAATCAACACTCTTCTTAAGCATGGATATATCATTGTTAATCAAAGAAGAAGTGTGGCATGCAAAAGGTGAAGTGTGTGATACTACCCTAGCATGGCAAACATGGGAATCAATCTTATTTTGTAAAACAATATTTTTCTCTAAACAAACATTTAAATCATTTGAAATAGAAATTATTTTATTTTTCAAAGAGTTATTTTCTTAACAACAAATTCAATTTTTGAAGACAAAACTTTATTTTTCTTCAAAATAACATGGCAATCATTTTTAGATTTTAAAAACTCATTTTCTTTAAGTGTAAGTTCTAATTGAGATCTCAATGAATCCCTTTCATTTTAGACCTCAACCTTCTCTTGCAAAACCTTGTCAAGTTTAGAAGACAATTTTCATTTTCTTTATTTAAAGCAAAGGTCTTCTTTTTCAACAAATTATATTTTTCAATTAATTTTTCACACACAATGGATAGTTCTTCGTTTAGAGCATGGGCATCAACATAATCATTTGAAGAACTAGCACAATCATCACTATCTAGTTGAGATTCCGAATGTACCTCAAGGGAGTCATTCCCTTGGACCATTAAGCATTGAGAGTCGGATTCTCCACTAGACTCCTCTTCTTGTTGGATTGGCAATTGAAGCTCGGAGGTGGTGGTGGTGGTTGTCAACAAATTCTACATTGCAAAGGCAAAATCAATGTTAGAAACACGTATAAGATGATCTTTAAATAATGTGCTTCTAATGGCCTCAAGGGCTTGTGTATTGGCCCCTATATGATTGCTATTATCAAGATAGCATTTCTTGGTAGCGGCAAGATATACATGCAAGCCTAGGGTTTGTAAATAGATGGACATCTTAGTCTTCCAAACAAGAATGTTAGAAGGGTCAAACATAGGTGGGGTCATGAAGACCACGAGTCCAAACTATATGTGTGCAAACAAGCAAATGCAAACAAGATTAGCAAACAAATGGATCTCACTCCTAGGATGTTAAGCCTAAGTATCAGGAGCGTAGGCTCTGATACCAATTGTAAATCACCTAGAGGGGGGTGAATAGGTGATAACGCTAATCTAGGAACTAAATGCGCTAAATGCGGAAGCTTAAAATAAATATTTGCAACACACTTAGTACAACACACAAGTGTAGCCGAATTCCCCGTGAAGGGCTCTGGACTAACTCCTCTTGATTCCCCTAGATATGGGTTGAGGTGCTATATGAAGCTCTTGTGGTTAAGTACAAGTGAGGCACACACAAACAACCAAGCATATAATAGATATGACAATATGAATCAATGCTCAAACACAAGCAAATAGATATGATGCTATGAATGATGCTATGCACAAAGTAAAGAGAGAGTTTAGAGACAAGTGGATCAAATGCAAACACAAGGATATGTTTCGAGGTTCGAGCCCCTAGCTCTACATCCCCGCCTTCACCGTGAAGGATTTCTAATCCACTAAAGGAGTGCCGAACTCCTCTCTCAACCTTACAATGCCACCGAGGCAATACAACCACAATCCACCTCTACCGAAGAGGGATAAGGCCCGTAGCCAACAAACAATCTCCACCTCACAATAGAGGGAGCAAACTAATCACCCGATCACCTCTACCAAAGAGGGATACAAACAAAAGTAAGGGTGTACAACTTGGAGGCTCAATCAACCTCAAACAATCTCTTTTTTTCACAAAAAAAGATCCTAAATAGATTAGGATAGAAGATATAGCTCAAGTGGAAAAACTAGGTGTTTTGGAAAACAAAAACTCAAGGAAATAATCTTGGAAAACTCTTGAAGATAATGGAAATGAAGAACAAACATAAATCTCCCAAAATTATATTTCCTTTGATTTTTCCAAAAACCTAAAACAAATAAGATTGAAAGTTTTAAAGCCCAAAAACACTTTTGAAATCTTTTAAAAACACTTCAGAAAACTGAGAATTTTTGCTCTTGAAAATCTTGGTTAAAACCATAAAGAGATGGGGTATTTATAGCCCCAAAACAAAACTAGCCGTTAGGCTGATCTGGCAGCCTGACAAGCTACCGGTCGGTCGGCCCGGCCGACCGCCAACGGTCTGAAATATGACCGTTGGGCAGACCCGGTCGACCGCCCGGTCGACCCAAAGAAACAGAGAGCACTGCTCTCAGGTCCGGTCGGCCGCCCGGCCGACCGTCCCTGTGACTGCCAAACGTGCACAGGCTTGTGCACGTCGGTCGACCGCAAGGGTCGACCGGCCCTTGGTACGGTCGACCCGTGCGGTCGGCCGTTCTGGCCTGTCAGCCACTATTCAGGGACAGAAAAACTTATTAAAAATATTTTTAAAATCTTTTTAAGTCTTGTAAAAATACCCAAAAATAGTTTTATCATATTGCATTGATATATAAACATGTGATAAAAATTTCAACTCAAATATCAAGCATATGAGACTATTTTTGTGTCTTATCATTTTTACCAAAAATCAAAACATGTATTTTTATCAAACTTGTATTTTTAAATAGGAAATCTGATTTTTCCTAAAACTCATGAATAGACATATCAAAATAAGTTTGTTTAAGATATGAAGCATGTATGTATATAGAACATATCTAATATACATAAAAACCATGTAAACTTATTTTGATCAACTATTCATGAAAACCAAATCCAAAACATGAAACGTGTATATTGTGCACTTGAGCATATCAACTATACTAAGCTTTACAAATGGATCTAAAACACACTAAACTTATGATACCTAAGTCTTCTTGACGATCTTCATCTTGAAGTTGACTCGGTCCAAAACCGTGATCCAACGAGCTAGGCAAAGTGTGATCTTGATGCTTGAGCCCTGGAATCACCATGTGAACGCTTCTAAAACACCTCTTTTGAAGCAATCACCAACTAATATCTTGCTTAATGATCTGAGACTAAAAACACAAGAATATTAGTAAACATAACTACATGAGTTAATCATCATCAAAACTAGAGTGGAAGGCCTTTGGGCCAACATTAGCATGTCAGTGGAACGGTGATACTGGCACGTGAAATAACAGTGTCGAGTATCCATGTATCAGTGGTCATGAACATGAAATGATAGTGTCATGTATAGTGTATCAGATATTGACATGCAATACCGTGTCCAGTGTATCAGTGGGTCGGTAATGATGCTAATGTAATAGTGATAACGTCTGGTATAATGGAGTATGCGTATATCAGTGTACATATAGCAGTATTGCGTAACCATAATGAATGTATATGAAATGACAGGGTCCAGTGCTTGAAAAACACCTAGAGGGGGGGTGAATAGGTGTGAATGCTAATCTAATGATCTTTTTGAACTTTAATGAAATGAGTGATGCAACAATCTCTCAAAAACACGACTAAGAGCCGAATACCCCTTGCGAGGTTCTGAACTCCTTCCTCCCAATTCCCCTTAAATGGGTTAGAGGTGCGCAATGCAACCGTGTTGTATTGAGGTGTGATTGATCAATGCCAAGTATGATGATGAAAATGAAATGCTCACAATGTAACACAATAAGTATAGCAAGTAAAAGTAATCAACACAAGATTTCACAAGTAGAGGGTTAGTTCTCAAGCAAATAATTCAAGGCAATATAAAGCAAGAGAAATTGAAAGCAAGAATGACGCAAAGGCAATCGCAAACAAGATGATTTGTTTCGAGGTTCGAGCCACCGCTCTACTCCCCGCCTTCACCTCCGTTAAGGGTTTCCACTATCCACCGAGGACGCCTTTACAATTTGGTCTACCGAAGACCGAGCACCGAGCTCCACCAAGTACAAAGGACCTCTACCGAAGAGGTTGCTCCATAAGAAGGAATTACAAGAACAAAGTGATCACAACTTGATCACTACACTTTTTCTCAATCTCTTTTACAAACACTCTCACTTCAATTACAACTTCACTATAGAATGAGTATAGAATTTTTTTGGCTCTATGAAGTGTGGTGAGAAAACTTCAGTTGTAGAGTGATATAGAGAATCAAACACAACTGAAAAACAATTTTGAAAGAGTAGGAATTGAAGGCTTTAAACAATTTTTCTTTTCTCTTTTGAAAACAACAAAACTTGAGGATTTTTCTTAGTTGTATGAAGGAGAGACTTCTCCTCTATTTATAGGGTTGAAAATAAGTTAAAAACATTTTCTTTTCACCTAATTCAACCTGCAAAAGCACCCCAACAACTCTCCAAAAGTCTGTTAAAACAGAAAAGAAAACAGATTTTCAGAAAATCCCAAAGAGGAAAGAGCCGTTGCTAATTTGCAGGCTTGGCGGTCGACCGGTCCGGTCGACCGCCAGGCCAGCTGGAAGTAGCCGTTGGCGCCCGGTCGACCGGTCCGGTCGACCGACCCAAAAGGAGGAAACACAGTTTCCTTCTTCCGGTCGACCGGTCCGGTCGACCGAAAATTCCCGAGAGCAAAATGCTCTCTGTCGGTCGACCGGTCCGGTTGACCGACGGACATGCATAAACAGTGCATGTCCAGGCACAGCGCCGGTCGACCGGGCCGGTCGACCGATGTTGCCTGACACTGAAAAACAGGGCTGTTTTGAGTTAGAAAAATTTTGATAAATATTTTAAAAATACATATAGCTAAGTATTATGCAGAAAATAGTTTATACACATGTTTTAAACAAGTTTTTCAGGATATAAAGCTTTGGTACATGTATATATAAACTAAGGCATAAAACTTAGAAATAACCATTTTCAAAAACTGTTTTCAAAACATAGGAAATACATGAAACAAGTGTGTGTGCAAATCCTAGAGCCAAATTTCCTATATTCAAACTTTAACATTCTAAACTTACAAACTTCTAAAGGACTTCAAAGCTATTCTTCAAGGTGGGCTATCTTCACTTGATCTTTAATATTGCAACTTGAGCCCAAATTGAATTGTCTTGAGTCCAAAAACCTTGTATTTGAGTGAGAGTACTTCTAGTATGATAATAAACCTGAAACACACTTAAACAACAATTGTTATTAGTACAAATAACTAATATGTTTTGTAATCATCAAAATACACTAAACAAGGGTGATTGTAACCTTGGGCCAACAATCTCCCCTTTTTGATGATGACAAAACATATAAGTTATTGAAACAAATAAAGAAGGAAAAGCTTGGAAAGCTCCCCCTCAAACAATGCTATGTATTTATCATGAATATGAAAAGCTATGTAAGCATACATAAAGCATTGAACAAATAGTTTTTGTCCAAAAACTCAAGGAAACACAAACTTTCTTTTCTTCATGAAATGAACTTAAATACTTATTTTCAAATATCAACAAACTTACTCTCCCCCTTTTTGTCATACATCAAAAAGGGTTAAAACAAAACAATTGAAAAACCATTTTAATTTTAAGAATCCATAATACAAACATTCAACTCACCACAAATAAATGAAAATCGAGCATAATCTAGAGGTTTAGTAAAAATATCGGCAAGTTGAAAATCGGTAGAAACATAATCAATATCAATATCACCTTTCTCATAATGATCTCTAAGAAAGTGATACCTAATGTCAATGTGTTTGGTTTTACTATGTTGATTTGCATTCTTTGTCATGTGAATAGTACTAGTATTATCACAAAATATTTTAACATGATCAAAGTGTAAATCATAGTCAAGGAGAGTATGTTTCATCCAAAGAACTTGTGCACAACAAGCTCCGGCCGCAACATACTCCGCCTCGGCGGTTGATAGGGCTACCGAATTTTGCTTTTTGGAAGACCAAGATACAAGACAATTACCTAAGAATTGACATGTTCCACTTGTGCTCTTCCTATCTACCCTACAACCCGCATAGTCGGCATCCGAAAAACTCTTCATTTCAAATAATCCGGTTTTAGGATACCATAAACCCATTTTAATAGTGCCTTAAGGTATCTAATTATGCGTTTAACCGCTATTATGTGAGATTCTTTAGGACAAGATTGAAAACGTGCACAAAGACAAACGGAAAACATAATATCCGGCCTACTAGCCGTCAAATAAAGCAAACTACCAATCATGCTTCTATAAAGTTTAATGTCTACACTTTTACCTTGTTCATCCTTGTCAAGCTTTGTAGTTGTTGCCATGGGAGTTTTGCTTACTTTTGATCCTTCAAGCCCAAACCTTTTGATTAGTTCCTTGTGTACTTGGCTTGATTGATGAAGATCCCATCCTTCTTTTGCTTGATTTGGAGTCCAAGGAAATAGTTGAGTTCTCCCATCATAGACATTTCGAATTCATCCTTCATGCATGATTCAAAAGCTTTGCAAAGAGATTCATTAGTAGAACCAAAATAATATCATCCACATAAATTTGTACAATAAGAATATCTTTTTCTACATGTTTTGTAAATAAAGTTGTATCAATTTTACCTTTCTTAAAACCATTTGAAGTTAAAAATGAAGAAAGTCTTTCATACCAAGCCCTAGGGGCTTGTTTTAAACCATAAAGAGCTTTATCTAATTTAAAAACAAAATCCGGATGTGTAGGATCAACAAACCCGGGGGGTTGTTCAACATACACCTCCTCTTCAATAAATCCATTTAGAAAAGCACTTTAACATCCATTTGAAATAATTTGAAATCTTTGTATGAGGCAAATGCTAGTGTCATCCGTATGGCTTCAAGCCGTGCTACGGGTGCAAAGGTTTCTTCAAAATCGATCCCTTCAATTTGAGTGTAACCTTGGGCAACTAACCTAACCTTGTTTCTAACTACATTACCCGATTCATCCAACTTATTCTTAAAGATCCACTTAGTACCAATTGTTGGTCTATCGTGGGGCCTAGGAACAAGGTGCCAAACTTGGTTGCGCTCAAATTGATTGAGCTCCTCTTGCATGGCTAGCAACCAATATGAATCGGTCTCGGCTTCGAGCACATTTTTGGGTTCTATGTGTGAAATAAATGCAAAGTGGCCACAATAATCTTGAATTTTAGAGCGAGTAGTTACCCCTTTTGATACTTCACCTATGACGAGGTCCTTGGGATGATGTGGATTGTATCTCCAATCCTTTGGTAGTGGTTGAGTAGGCTCCACCTCATGTGTTTGATTTTCATTCTCTTGTGCCTCTTCCACTTTAGCATTGCTTCCTTCATCATCCTTTGGTTTGTCTCCCATAGTAGAAGCATCCTCCAAGGTCACTTTCTTCATGCCTTCATCCAATGCATCTATCTCTACAACATTCTTAACAAACTTGTTAGATTCCTCAAACTTAACATGAATAGACTCTTCAATAGTCAAAGATGATCTAATGAAAACTCTATAGGCTTTACTAGTGTTTGAGTAACCTACAAAAATAGCCTCATAAGATTTAGGATCAAATTTTCCCAAATTATCTTTGTATTTAAAACAAAACATTTGCATCCAAAAACTTTAAAATAGGAAACATTAGGTTTTCTAGAAAAATACATTTCAAAAGAAGTTTTAGTAGTATTTTTACACAAGAAAACACGATTAGATATGTAGCATGATGTATTTACGGCCTCGGCCCACAAATAATGTGGTAGACCATATTCACTTAGCATTGTCCTAGCCATCTCTTGTAATGTTCTATTTTTCCGTTCAACTACTCCATTTTGTTGTGGAGTTCTAGGGCAAGAAAGTTCATGCTTTATTCCATGTTCATCACAAATAGTGGTAAAGGGTTGGTTAATGAATTCACCTCCTCTTCCACTTCTTATTCTCAAAATCAAAGAATCCTTTTCTTTTTCAACTCTTTTCTTAAAAGTTTGGAAATACGAAAATGCTTGGTTTTTGTGTTCAAGAAAGAAAACCCATGTAAATCTTGAAAAATCATCAACCAAAACATAAGCAAATCTATTCCCACTTAGACTTTTGGTTTGTGTTGGGCTAAATAGATCCATATGGATTAATTCCAAAGGACGTGATGTCATGATATCCTTAATTGACTTGAAAGAAGACTTAGTTTGTTTCCCAAATTGACATGCGTCACAAACTCGGTCCTTTTCAAAATTCAAGTAAGGAATACCTTTCACCATTTCCTTTGAATTTAATCTAGAAATATGATCAAAAGAAATATGCCCTAATCTCCTATGCCACAACCAAGAGTCATCATCGAGGGCTTTCAAACAAGTAATATTACAAGACATATTCAACATATCAATCATATAAACATTACTTTCACGAAAACCGGAAAATACACAAACATTAGAAGTTCTATCAATTACTTTACAAGAAACATTATCAAAAATAACATCAAAACCTTTATCACAAAGTTGACTAACACTCAAGAGATTATGCTTGAGGCCATCAACTAAAACTACATTTTCAATTAAAGGAGAGGTGCCAAGTTTTACATTACCAATACCGATGATTTTACCCTTGGCGTCATCTCCGAAGGTGACGGTGCCACCTTCATGATATCTTGATAGGGTTGCAAAGTTGTTGATGTCCCAAGTCATGTGCCTTGAGCAACCGCTATCAAGATACCACAAACCTCTACGTCGTTGGGCTTTGGAAAGTACCTACATCATTTAAAACAATAGTTGACTTTGGTACCCAAACTTTCTTGGGTCCTTGAAAGTTAGTGTTACGAACCCAAACATTATGATGTGATGCACTTAGTCTATCATAACAAAAATTAGCTAAGTGTCCTTTCCGCCCACAATGTGAACATGAGTACACTTTTCTATACATGAAAGCATGATGTGTAGTGTGAGCATGTTTTGGGGTTTTGCCATGTTGTTTAGGTTGTGTAGCATGAACATGAACATGAGCATTTTTCTTTGGGGCTTGCTTCTTAGGAAACATAGCCTCAATTTTCTTCTTGTTAAATTCACAATTTTCAAAACAACACTTAATGAATCTAATCTTTCCTTAAGTATAGAAACTTCATTAGAATCAATTAGTGGGGCCTTACCTTTGCAAGAAATCTTATATTTTTCAAAATCATTTTTAGTAGTGGTCAAGGTGGAAACCAAATCATCCTTTTCTTTTGTAAGAGTAAAAACTTGATGACTTAAAGATTCATTTTCCTTTTTCATTTTTAAATACTTTTTCTTCAAGAAATCATAATTTTGTGATAACTCAACAAAAGCTTCTCCTAGTTCATCCATGGAGAGTTCATCATCAAAAGGGGTGGAAGGGGTTACCTTGCTTGTGCTTTCATTGGCCATGAAGCACATGTTGGCGGTGTCAATCTCTTCTTCGGATTCGGTCTCCGAATCCCAAGTTGCCTTCATAGCCTTCTTCTTGTAGGGCTTCTTTGATGTGGAGGGCTTAGCCTTTTCCGGGCACTCCGCCACAATGTGTCCCGGTTTTTGGCAATTGAAGCATATGATCTTTCTTTCTTCTTTGCCTCCTTGCCATCTCCTTCTACCTTGGTACTTCGCCTTGTTGTACATCCTCCGGACATTCTTAACAAGGAGTGAGAGCTCCTCATCATCTTCTTCTTCATCATCTTCATCGGAGTGTGTAGCTTGACTCTTGAAGGCGATGGTCTTCTTCTTGGTAGGAGCCATGTCCTCCCTTGCTTTCCTTTCCATCTCATGGGTTTGAGGTTCCCAATGAGACCTATGAGCTCCATCTCTTCATTGTCGTTGAGTTCCTTCAAGGTTGTAGCTTTAACTTCCCATGAAGGAGGAAGAGCCCGGATGATCTTCCTTACTCTTTGATCATTGTTGATATCTTCACCTAAGGAAGAGAGTCCATTAGTAATCTTGGTAAATCTTGTAACCATATCATCTATGGTTTCATTTTCTTGCATGCAAAATGTTTCATATTGAGACCGAAGAAGGTCAATCTTAGCCTTCTTTACTTGTGAGGTCCCCTCATGTGTGACAATCAAGTGTGACCAAATCTCATATGCGGATTTGCAATGTATGACCCTAGATATGTCATCATCATTAAGGGGGCTTGTAGAAGTGCATAGTGAGCTTTGGCATTGGCATCGAATTCCTTAGTCTCTATTTCGGACCAAGTGGATTCGTCACCGGGGGGTACACTAAAGGACTTAGTCACGGCCTTTGCAACTCGACTACCTAGAGATTGCAAAAACACGGTCATCTTAACTTTCCATATGGGAAAGTTAAGTCCATCAAACTTAGGAGGGGTCTTAATTCCATCGGCCATTTTTACTATATGAATATGAATGAAATGATTAGCAAATTAGGATCTTCTCTAAGGTTGTTAAACCAAATCCTAGAGTCCAAGCTCTGATACCAATTGAAAAACACCTAGAGGGGGGTGAATAGGTGTGAATGCTAATCTAATGATCTTTTTGAACTTTAATGAAATGAGTGATGCAACAATCTCTCAAAAACACGACTAAGAGCCGAATACCTTTGCGAGGTTCTGAACTCCTTCCTCCCAATTCCCCTTAAATGGGTTAGAGGTGCGCAATGCAACCGTGTTGTATTGAGGTGTGATTGATCAATGCCAAGTATGATGATGAAAATGAAATGCTCACAATGTAACACAACAAGTATAGCAAGTAAAAGTAATCAACACAAGATTTCACAAGTAGAGGGTTAGTTCTCAAGCAAATAATTCAAGGCAATATAAAGCAAGAGAAATTGAAAGCAAGAATGACGCAAAGGCAATCGCAAACAAGATGATTTGTTTCGAGGTTCGAGCCACCGCTCTACTCCCCGCCTTCACCTCCGTGAAGGGTTTCCACTATCCACCGAGGACGCCTTTACAATTTGGTCTACCGAAGACCGAGCACCGAGCTCCACCAAGTACAAAGGACCTCTACCGAAGAGGTTGCTCCACAAGAAGGAATTACAAGAACAAAGTGATCACAACTTGATCACTACACTTTTTCTCAATCTCTTTTACAAACACTCTCACTTCAATTACAACTTCACTATAGAATGAGTATAGAATTTTTTGGCTCTATGAAGTGTGGTGAGAAAACTTCAGTTGTAGAGTGATATAGAGAATCAAACACAACTGAAAAACAATTTTGAAAGAGTAGGAATTGAAGGCTTTAAACAATTTTTCTTTTCTCTTTTGAAAACAACAAAACTTGAGGATTTTTCTTAGTTGTATGAAGGAGAGACTTCTCCTCTATTTATAGGGTTGAAAATAAGTTAAAAACATTTTCTTTTCACCTAATTCAACCTGCAAAAGCACCCCAACAACTCTCCAAAAGTCTGTTAAAACAGAAAAAGAAAACAGATTTTTAGAAAATCCCAAAGAGGAAAGAGCCGTTGCTAATTTGCAGGCTTGGCGGTCGACCGGTCCGGTCGACCGCCAGGCCAGCTGGAAGTAGCCGTTGGCGCCCGGTCGACCGGTCCGGTCGACCGACCCAAAAGGAGGAAACACAGTTTCCTTCTTCCGGTCGACCGGTCCGGTCGACCGAAAATTCCCGAGAGCAAAATGCTCTCTGTCGGTCGACCGGTCCGGTCGACCGACGGACATGCACAAACAGTGCATGTCCAGGCACAGCGCCGGTCGACCGGGCCGGTCGACCGATGTTGCCTGACACTGAAAAACAGGGCTGTTTTGAGTTAGAAAAATTTTGATAAATATTTTAAAAATACATATAGCTAAGTATTATGCAGAAAATAGTTTATACACATGTTTTAAACAAGTTTTTCAGGATATAAAGCTTTGGTACATGTATATATAAACTAAGGCATAAAACTTAGAAATAACCATTTTCAAAAACTGTTTTCAAAACATAGGAAATACATGAAACAAGTGTGTGTGCAAATCCTAGAGCCAAATTTCCTATATTCAAACTTTAACATTCTAAACTTACAAACTTCTAAAGGACTTCAAAGCTATTCTTCAAGGTGGGCTATCTTCACTTGATCTTTAATATTGCAACTTGAGCCCAAATTGAATTGTCTTGAGTCCAAAAACCTTGTATTTGAGTGAGAGTACTTCTAGTATGATAATAAACCTGAAACACACTTAAACAACAATTGTTATTAGTACAAATAACTAATATGTTTTGTAATCATCAAAATACACTAAACAAGGGTGATTGTAACCTTGGGCCAACAGTGCTGTGATAAACGTAACTATAATAATTCTTACGGTATTAATCAAAATGGAAAAGCAATCACTTCACTAATTAAACATGAATAAAAATAATTTATAAAATAAAACACTCACAAACTAGTCACGAAAAGGTAGCTCTCTTTCTCACGATCGCAACAGGTCCAGAATCATCCAGATCGGACACCGGATGCTGCAGATATCGTCCGAACACTAAAAGTAATAGAAATGGGTTAAATATATAATAAAAATATTTCAAATGCAACTACTAAAATTTAGTAGGGGGTTTTCTGTAATCTTACCTTTCTTGGGTTTTGGATGCGGGTTGGGTGGCAAACGGGTCGGGTTTTGATCCAATACCCAAACCCATGACTTAAGTTATATGGGTAATGGGTTAATGGGTTATCGGGTAGGGTTAGAGGGTTCTTGGGTTTTATCCAATTAGAGAGAAGGAGAGAGAGAACAGGGCAGCGCTGCTGCCCTGTGCCTAACCGCGCAGCCGCGACGGCTCGCAGCGGCCGGCGGCTACCAGCGGAGGCGCTAGGCCACCGGGGCGGCCTGGACCCGCGCACAGAGAGGAAGAGAGAGAGTGAGAGAGAAGAAGAAGCACTAGAAAAGAAAAGAAAGAAAAGAAGAAGAAGAAGAACAGGCGAAGAAGAAGAAGAAAAGTAGAAGGAAAAGAAAAAGAAGAAGAAAAGAAGAAGAAAAGAAGAAAAGAAGAAGAAAGGGAGGGGTGGTGCCCGGTGGCGCGCCGGCCATCGGGGCACGCCAACTCGCTGGTGGCCTTCTTAGCCAGGCAGAAAACAGAGAGAGGAAGAAATAGAGAGTTTGAGAAAGATAGGAAAGAGAGAGAAAGAAAGAGAGAGAATGGAGAATTGAGAGAGAGGGTATGTGTGATAGAAATTTTAAGGGGGTAAGAGAGAGAAGGCAGTGGATGGGTTTAGGCGGTGGAGTAATGGCAGCAGGGGAGAAATCTAGAAGAAAGGAGAAGAAAAAGAAAGATTATAAAAATAATATTTTATTATTGTTTTATTGGGCCAATATTAGACTAGCTCCGAACGGTTCCCAAAAATTACATAAAATAGAGAATATTACGCGAAGGGGGAATATGAAATCAGATTCTTGAAATCTTATTCGGTTTGCAAGTTAAAAATCTTAGAGTGTATCGCCGATACTGGGCGACACCGGTTTGGCCCGATTTTTCATAAATTTAGAAAAATCTTCAAAAATATCATAACGTAGAAAATATGATTCTGAGACATAAGGTGAAAGCTGATTTTTAAAATTCAACTCCATTTGTGAATTAAAAATCATAGAACTGATTTCCACATCGGTCGACACCGACTACGGATATTTTCCAAAATAATTCAGAAAAATTTCAGAAAATTTTGAAAAATCTAAAATATTAGAAAATGATATTGAAAACTGAAATTAACTAAATCTGACCATCAGAAAGGTCAAATCAACATTATATATCGTATCGCGTACTGATACTGTGATACGTACATCAGGGAGTAGGAGGTTACATAGATCTTTAGGGATTTTTTATCTTAAGAACCTGAATTCACATCTTAATAACCTGATTGCTAAAAATCCTAAAAGATCCTATCCTGTAACTCTCTTCTCCTGTCTCCGTCAAAAAAAAAAAGAGGAAAGAATGATAATCAGAAAGAATTCCCAACCAATCATTTCTCAACCTCTTCACCCTCCTTGGAGTTGGAGGTGATCGTGATGGGGAACGGGTCTGAGGCGTGGAGGTTGAGAAATAGGCTAAACCCAAGTGAGTAAAAATTTAATTTTTATGAATTAAAATATTTAATTGAAATATCATGATTTAAAAATTCTATTCTTGTTATGAAACGTAGATCTCTTCTAATATATAAATTTATATGAGTTAAAGTTTAATAACATATCTTGACTTAAAGTACCTTTTCTATGAAACTGAAAATTCATCCAATAATATAAATATAATGAATTTGTATGGATTAAAAAATTTAATTAAATTAAAATTACCACGCTTAGAATTCTTTTCCTTGAACGTTTTCTTCAAAAAAGGACAAAAACTCACTTTTTAAATAAAATATATAAAAGTAATATATTGTTATTCTAACTAAATTATAAAAACAAAAAAAGGGAATTCAAAAAAAAAGAAATTGCAGACTGTCCGAGAGCAGCTGCTGCACAGCCGGTACCCCAAAAAATGACCAGGCCCAGTGGCCTGGGCTGCCACTGGGCCAAACCTTAAAAAAAAGAAATAAAGAAATAAAAAGAAGGCTGAGCCGCAACTGGCCCAAGCCCGCAGGAAAAAAACCCAAAAGAAAAGAGAAAAGAAGTCTGGCCGCCACTGGCCTAGGCCCACAAAAAAAAAAAGAAAAGAAAAAGAAAATAGAAACTGGGCCGTCATTGGCCCAGTCCAAAAGAAAAGAAATAAGGAAAAGGAAAAAGAAAGAAAAAGGAATTGGGCCTGGCTCATTGGGCCAGGCCATAAACCAGAAAATAGAAAACAAATATATACATATATAGATTAAATTCAGAGCCCATATTAAGAAGCCCAATTGGAGTCCAGCCCACAGATTTTGGGTTCTAATCCATTTTAACCCGATCCAAATGCAAAAACATGCCCGTTAACTTATTGAAAAATAATTGTTTTTGGCTAGATAAAAATTTGAAATAAATAAATAAAAATATGGATAAATATCTAGATAACCCCTAGCATCTACTGAAAAATTTTGGGGTTAATTGCAAATCATATTGGACTGAAACTCTATTTTCTAAGTAGAAACCCGTTACTTCAACATTCAGACCCGTTAAGAAAATTGCATGTTTTTAATCATTTAAACCCCACAAAAATCAGTAAATAAAATCTGAATAATATTATAAACTCAATGTATCATCCTACAACTTTGTTTTAAGATCTGGGCCATCCATATTTAATTTAAGATACTGAATAAATAGGATATATCATGTAAAATTCAATAAATGTAAATTTGATATCTTATATAAATTCATATATATTTAATGTAGATTCTCCGAATTGGTTATCGGACTTGCGATAAATCCAGGTGAGTGTTCTTTGTTTATTTATTGAGTTTTTGGTATTATTTCACGTCAATAATTTTAACTTATTCCAAATTAATGTTATTTCATGTTTAAATAGTGTACATGTTTAATTAAAGTTCATGCATGCCAATTATTGTTCATAATCACATATTAAATGCATAAAAAATAAACCTTAGAAGATTATATTGCCAATTCTGAATAAATATCATAATATAATGATACCACTTAAGTAACCTTACTGATTATATATGATACCTATCTAATAAACATACTGTTCATGTTACTGAAAGTTATTGGGAAAATATATTGTTAGACCGTAACGCTCGGTACAGCTCTATTCATCGTATATACGGTTACTGTTACTGTTCATTATTCTTATTACCTTCATCATGTATACGATTACTATTACTGTACTGTATTGTTACTGTCACCATATCGTTCCAGTATTTTAGGTAACATGGATATTGACTGACTTAACTGAATTAAATAATAATGTAAAAAGATAACTTACACTGGGATTGGGGAAATTGATAGAGGAGACAGCGTCTGTATTTTGGGTAGACCTTGCAGCCAACTGAGGGTTCCACTTCAGGGTTCCCGGGGGATGACTGACATCCCATCTGTACTGTTATTGTTCCACTATTTTCACAGTGAGATTACTGTTACTGAGTACTTAGCGGTACGGCCTGGTTCAGTGCTAGGAAACTGAGGCTGTGATTCTGGGTATATACGGAACCCACCTAAAGCATGGATAATGTCTCCAACCAATCAGTTTCAATAACTTAGGACCTGATTGACATGTGTAGTAGGCGTATGATTGCTACAATAAAAGAAACAATCAATGAGTTAAGAATTTACCGTGTAGCTTGTGGCTAACGGGTCGTGTCCACAAGGAGGGATGCGATGGAAGCTTTTCGGTGAATCGTTTTAAAACAAGGAATTGTGTTCATTTTTTTTATGAAAAAGATAATGGAAAGAAAGAGATGAATGAAAGAAAAATTGCAACTTTTAGAAAAGGTTTTGGAGAAGGTGATCGAGAAAACTTAGAAATTGTTTTGTTGTTTGTAATAACAAAGAAAGTCTGGGCTCACTATCTCACTACTCAATTGTTCATTCTTCTCTTAAAATGATAAGTCCCTCAAATGATCATTTTCAAAACTTAAAGTTAACTTTTTAGAAAGCTTAAGTAAAACACATAAGATGTTAGAAGAGTTGAGTCTTTTCTTCAAGAAATCGTAGAATCGGATATAAAACATCAAGCGCGAAGAAGCAAGAATGAATTAAAAACGATTCAAGACATGTTCGTTAAAGAGTTGTGAATTCAACCATCCATACCCATCCTCATGTGCCTTCGAGAACACATTCAAAAAGAAAGGCTTTTAAGTAAGGCATGCATATGAGTCATCGGGTCTTTTTCTTTTAAAAACAGAAGAGAAGAAGAACAAGAGAGAGTTATGATAGCTAGCCCAGAAAAACATTTAGTGATCCATAGAAAATAATGAAGACAACATAAACATTATGCATACCATATCGTACTGCAAGTAGAGGAAAACTTGGCTCGATTTTTGTATTGCTGTCACTTCAATCTTCAAGTACAAGCTCTCAGTCCTCTCTCTCACAAATTTTGATACTGGATTACAAATGAAAAAGCAAGATTACTACTTTCTTTCTAGCTAACAAAGAGCCTAAATCCTAAGAAAATAAATACAAAACTTAATCCTAGTCTCCGCTGCCTTTTTCTTTGCTGAAACCCATATTTATAGCCAAAAACCAAACGAGTAGGATCCCGGGAAGATTGGGGGAGCAAACGCTCCCCAACAACTTCTGTTGGGCCGCGTTTCCGCGGCCCTGGTGTGGCCAGGTGGCCACACCCAAGGGGGGCAGGTTGCTGGTTTGGTGTTTGATCTGTATATGCTGCTAGTTTTCTGATTTCTACTCCAAACTGTTGACGAAACAGCCTTGATTTTGTGGCTTCAATCGCTCGATTCAGGGAGGATTTTTCTCCACCTCTTGATTTGCCAAGATTTAGCCCAGATTTCTTCATTTCGAATTTATTCTGAATTAATTCAGAATTTGGTGGGCTTTTGGGCTTGTTTCTCTTTTCTTTCTTTAAGCACTTGGGCCTACATTTAGCAAAGAAAAAGAAAACTTATTAATAGACTTTATTAGCTAACAAGTGTGGTAAAGTGACAATATAAATGCAATATATGTGACAAATCACACCACCACACTTATCTTTTGCTCGCCCTCGAGCAAAACATTAGACTAGCTCGAATCAATTATTAGACCACTTCGCAGGTCACTCGATTGCACTGAGCATGTGCAACAAGCCGTTAAACCTCTAGGTTATCCCTAGAGGACGAGTTTTGTCTCGTGAGAGTTTTTAGCGAATTACACCCACAAAATCCAAAAAGAAAGAGAAAAAAGTTAGTATTTTCGAAAAGCATTTTTTTCTTTTCTTTTCTTTTTTTCTTTTTTTTGGAAGGAGAAAATATTTGAAGTATATTTGTGAGAGTTTAAGTAATCTATAAGTTATAGGAATATCAAATTTATTATTCCTAAACTTAGTCTCTATTCAAAAATATGTCATCAATTAAAGTAAGGAGTCAAATTGTACTTCTCATCTAGTCTATTAATTTACCCTGAGTCGTATGCACCATCGTGACTATGAAGTTTACTAAGGGTTCTTCAACATTAACTCCTATGCCTTGTATTTATTTATTTTTGGTGAAATTTATTCCTCAATTTCATTAGGCTTTCTAATCTGCCCATGTAACGAGCATTCAGTCGGTGACACCCAAACCGGACAGTTTTAGGGCACCAGGTGAGAAAACACCCCTAAGGACTTAAACACTCGAGCAGATAAGGCCATGAAACCAAGGTTTTTATTTATACGATATACCCCTTTTAGGCGTGAATACTTATGCTTCATGAGGCATAAATACCCAGCTTAATCAGAGGATACATAATTTTTTTTTCAAACTTATCTAATTATCTTTTGCATAAATACTAAGGCTTGCTTAGGCCAAAGCACCTAGCTAATCAATAATTAGACTTTTTATAAGGCATAAGAGTCTCTGTTTTTAAACCCTAAGTGTGTAAGTGTATTTTGTGTGCATATGTCATCAAGGTAAATATCAAGACTAAATTACTTTCCCAAATTCTTCCTGACCCTAAAAATCAAATAAGTTATCTTATTTTGACCAAGTGTAAGAAATCCTACTTATGATTCTCCTATTCCTTAAAATTGACTTAAATGCTTACAAAAAATATATCAAAATATTGTCTACCCTTTCAAAATTTATATATATATATATATATATATATATATATATATATATATATATATATATATATATATATATATCCATTTTTTTTTGTTATCAGTCATGTTAGAACCCTCCCCCACACTTATCTCATGCATTGTCCCCAATGTATGAAAGAAATGTATAAGTGCATGAAATAAAATGGAAAGGAGGAAAGTTACCGAGACACTGGGTCAAAAAGACCCATTGCCGTTTCATTTACTGGCACCGATTCCAAGAAAGGTTTAAGGCGTTGACCATTTATCTTAAAGTCATTTCCATTCTTGGGGTCATTGATCTCAACTGCACCGTGTGGAAATACGGTTTTTACAACGAATGGCCCAGTCCATCTCGATTTCAAATTTTCTAGAAAAAGATGAAGCCTAGAATTATAGAGCAAGACTTTTTGTCCAGGGACAAAGGTTTTTCTTACGATGTTCTTGTCATGAAAAATCTTGACTCTCTCTTTAGTGATCCTAGCATTTTCATAGGCTTCATTTCTCAACTCCTCCAATTCAGAAATTTGTAATTTCCGAAGGTCACCGGCCTTAGTCAAGTCAAAATTCAATTGCTTGATTGCCCATAATGCTCGGTGCTCTAACTCAACGGGCAAGTGACAAGGTTTGCCATAGACTAACCTATAGGGAGACATTCCTAGAATCGTCTTGAAGGCGATCCTGTAGGCCCATAGAGCATCTACAAGTTTGATGGTGTTGGCCCAAAGGCCTATCACCCTAGTTTTGATGATGATCAACTCATGAAGTTATATTTACTAATGATCTTGTGTTTAATTAGTGACAGATTCATTATCAAGATCTTAGTAGGTGCATAGCTCATCAAAGGATGAAATGTCAAGATTTGGAGCTAGCACGGTGTGATCCAAGGAGCTTTTGGATCAAGCTTGGACCAAGTCAAGAAGATGAGAAGCCTTCAAGTGAAGACTTCAAGAAGATGAAGACTTGTGTCTAGGTATAAGATTTAGTTTTTGTTTTAGTTAAAAATGTAAAGAATAGATAGTTGGTGGATTGCTCAAGTATACCATGCACACACACTCTTGATTTAGAATTGTCTTTTCATAAAAGAATTTTCAGATTTAGAAAAGACTTTCATTTTGGAAAAACATAGTTTTAGTATTTGGTATTCAAAGTTATATGTTTCAACCAAAACCTTATTTAGAGCTTTACGACAAAAACATAGATATTACATTATGATTGTGTAGTGGATCATATCCATACACACTATGCTTTAAAATGAAATCAAATATCTTGTTTTTATATTTTGTGAAGTTATGAAAACCAAGTTTGAAAAATACATGTTTTGATTTTTGATAAAATTTGCAAGACGCTGAAATGATATGAATATGTTGATATATGCCTTGAAAATTTTTGTCACAAGTTTGGTTTTCAATATAAAATGATAAAACAAGTTTATGGAATTTTTATAAGTGTTAAAAGATTTTAAAAATATTTTTAAACCAGTTTTCCAGACCTGGAACTGGCTGACAGGCAGGTCGGTCGACCGAGCGGTCGACCGCACCATGGCCGGTCGACCCACGGTCGACCGACGTGCACAGACTTGTGCATGTCTGTGCAGCACAGTGGTCCGGTCGACCGGACGGTCGACCGCTGCAGAGAGTTCTGCTCTCTGGATTTCTAGGTCGACCGGTAGCTCCAACGGTCGGATTTTCGACCGTTGGCGGTCGACCGGGCGGTCGACCGGCAGCTCTGACAGACCCCAACGGTCACATTTTTCTGACCTCTATAAAAGGGGGTTTGGTCATTGTTTTGAGCCAAGATTTTTGGGAGACTTAGAGCCAGTTTTTCCTAGTCATTTTCAGAAGTTTTCTCCACAAAATAGAGTGCCAATATTTCCTATCTTAAGGGAAGTTTTATCAAGAGTGTTAAAAGAAAGTCTTTGAGTTTTTCCTCCACCTTTTCACATCCTTGTTTTTTCTCACACCACACTTGAGCTATCCATTGATTATACATCCTATAGGTGTGTTGTAGTGAGAGTTCTTTAGGTGATCAAAGTGTTGTGATCACCAAAGATCTTTTCTTTATTATTTGAGGAGACGGGCAAGTGTGCTCGTCGTTGTTTCGAGTTCGGGTGCGGACTTGTTGTACGAGGTGCGGCCTCGGCGAGCCGGTGGGCTTGCGGTGTGTACGGGACTAGAAAGTCTGAGGGCTTGTAGGTGTTGCGGCACCGAGGAGAGATCCATTGGGATCTTGCATAGTGGAAATCCTTCGTGTGTCGAAGGCGGGGATGTAGAGCAAGTGTGCTCGAACCTCGAAACATACTCTTGTGTTTGCGATTGCTTACTCTCTCTCTTTGTCTCTTTTATATCTTGCATACTTTTATTGTTCATCTTTATATGCTAGATATACATTGTGTGCTAAATTGATATACTTGCTTGGGATTGTTGACTAACACTTGTATTCAACCAAGAGAGCCAACGCGGCACCTCAACCCATTCAAGGGGAATCTAGAGGAGTTTGTCCAGAGCCCTTCACGGGGAATTCGGCAACACTCTTTGGTTATACGTGGTGTTTAGTGTAAAAGTTTTATATTGGTCATTATTGCTTTTAGCTTCCGCATCATTTGCATAATTTGTCATTAAGTGACCATTAGATTAGCCATCACCTATTCACCCCCCTCTAGGTGAACCTACAATTGGAATTAGAGCTTGGTACTCTGATTTGGGTCTAACAACCTAGTGTAAAAGATCCCCATTTTAGGCTAATCACAAGATTTTGTACACACACACCATGGACTTCATGTCACCACCCACCTTTGACATCCTTAACATCCAAATTTGGAAGGTTAAGATGTCTTTGTACCTCAAAGCCTTAGGATTTCATGTCTATCTTGCCACCACTAATAATGCATATTCTTTAGATGGTAAGAATTTTGAGGCTAATGCAAAAGCCCTTCATGCTATCAAGTCAACCCTAAATGATGATTATTTATCTAGGGTTTCTAATGTTGAATCGGCTTTTATAGTATGGAACATCATCACCTCCCTCGACGAAAAAGATCTATACTATGCGGGGAGTGACTCGGACGTTGGAAGCGACACCTCCAACAAGTGCTACATGGTCCAAGGGGATAACCCCCTTGAGGTAAACTCCGAATCCGATGATGAGGACATGTCATATGATGAGCTATCTACTTTTTGTCATCTTTTGCTTGAAAAATATGACATGATTAAAAAGGAAAATAAAAATTTGAAAAAGAATATTGCTTGCATGCATGTAGAACAAGACTCTTTTAAATCTAACATTGCATGTTTAGAAAAAGACAACAATAATTTGAAAAAGAATTTTGATGCCATGCTTAATGAAAAAGATTCATTAGAAAATAAAATGGCATGCTTAGAAAAAGAAAACAATGGTTTGAAAATGAGAATGTTTCCTTGCTTGCAAAATTGAATGATTTTGTGAAGGAAATATGTCTTTGAAAAATAAAATTGATTTGGTGGAAAAACAAAAGGAAGATGTTTTTCAAGAAAATAAATCTTTGAAAAGAAAAATTTGTGAAAAAGAAAAAGATTTTGTTTCACAAAAGAAAAAAAGAAAATGATTCTTTATCTCATCATGCTTTACATGCCACCACTAATGAGATTAAAGATTTGAAAAATAAAATGGATGGTTTGAGTTCAACTTTGAACTCTTGTGCTTTTAATCATTCTAGGTTGGAGTCAATGTTTTCAAAGAAACAAACTCCACACATTCATGCACATCATAACCATGCATTTGCTTATGTTGCACAACATGATCACACTCCTACACATAAGCATACTAAGGTGTACATATGTACACATTGTGGCCGCAAAGGCCATTTAGCAAAGTTTTGTTATGACAATATTAATTCTTTAAATTTTGCTAATTATAAAAGATTTTGGGTTCCTTACAAGTCTAACCCCAAAGGACCCAAGAAAATATGGGTACCAAAACCTCCACCTTTGCTTTTGATGTAGGTGAGGGCTCTCACAAAACGTGAGAGAATTGGTGCCTTGGTAGTGGATGCAATAGACTTGATGGACATACATTTGAACGCATCGCTATCAAGGAGTTTTGGTGGGACAACCACCATGTTAGGAGCTTTGGAGTTGGTAACAATTTCTAAACTCCTACTTTTTATGTTCATGCTTGTTCATTCATAATATTCATAGCATGTTCATGTTTATGATTTGTGTGCTTCATGTGGTATTTACATGCTTAGATGTAGAATGTGTCAAACTTGCTTTTATACATGTACACTTAGTGAGTATCAAATTGATTCATATACATTCACTCTTCATGCTCATTTGTACCCACTATATACATATGTATAGACTAGTTTTGATGATTCTCATTTATACATGCTTTGCCAATTTTTATGCTTTACTTCATGTATATGTATTTTAAATTCAAATCTAATAAATATACATGTATACCCGTGAGTCTCTTGCCTTCATGCAAACATATTAATAGACTCTTTTATATTTGGGATATGTATGTGTATTGTTAGGATTGGATTAATCATACATATACCATGAGATTAGTGTTTTGATGAAAAATGATTTTCGTGTTTTTGTTAAAAAATGTGACTTATGATCTTTTGAGTTTCATTGACTATTTTCATAAAAATGCTATTTACATGATAGTTTAACACTCACACTTTTGTTAAAAATTATTTTGAGCCATATAGACCATGAGTGCTTAAATTTTGTGTATCTAGTTATGTTTATGAAAAACATAAGTTTTGTTATATTTGAAGGATCTTTAACTAGTTTTTCAAAAACAAATTATACTAGTTATTTATTCTTCAAATAGTTTTTGAGATTTACACATGATTCTATTTTTCTCAAAATTTGATGCTTCATGTATTGAATATTAGTTTAAATGTTCGTTTTATCAACACTAGGATTTATACTTATACATATCGTGGGCCACAAATAAATCTATTTATATTTGTGCTTGAATGCTTATTTGAACCCATGAAATGTGCTTGTATTGCTTGGTTTTGATAACACATACATCCTTAAACTTGTATTCTCTTTTTGGATTTGATTCATGATCATGTGTTTTCATTTCATGTATATGTGTATTTTGCCAAACTTTAAGATATACATGTATACCTCTTGAGTCATTTGCCTTTAATGCAAATCTATTTATATGGACTCAATTGTGTTTAAGAGATATGTATGTATACTTATTGTGTTGTCAAAACATACATATATCTTGAAATATATTTTTTAATAAAAATTTTTGTGATGATTTTCATGTTTTCTTATTTAAAGAAATATTGAGCTTTATTGACATTTTCATGATACCATGTTCCACATAACACTAGTGCACTCACCTCTTTTGAAAATTTTATGGACTTCATGGATATTAGAGTGTTTTTAGTGCCATGTGATTTACTTGTGTTTCATGAAAAATATTTTTCTAGTGCAAATTCTTCATTTGGTAGAGTTTTTCAAACTAAGCTTATTTTCAAATCTATTTTTGAAAACCCCTACCATCTATGGGAGGATGGATGGGCGATTATGCCTTGTATGCTTCATTGAAAATCTTTTACGTTGTACATATGAAGGGTGGTAGGTTATGAGATATACACTTGATTTTATTATTATGTCAATTGGTATCATTGAATCGTTTCAATTGGTATCAATATGAACTTATTTTGTATATACTCATATTTTGTTTCTTATATATATGTATGTTTTAATTTCTATTGGCATACTCATTTCTCATACATATATATGATTTCCATGTGCTTAACTCACAATTGGCTCACATTTTTAAAAGCACAAAGGTTATGATGAAAAATAAAATTTTTTTTTACTATTGATATCAAAATAAAAAAATATATGTTGATATCTCAAAATGTGTTTTATTAAGTAAGTTCAAAAATTTTTAAAAAAAAAAATTCAAAATGTTTGATTTGTATATTATAAATTGAGGAGCTTGACAACTCTTCTTTATATGATATACGTGTGTAGGAGGAGCTTCACATCTCCTCTTATGCATTACATAATATACGTTATGTGAATTAGGGCTTGTCATCCCTCTTTCATATAATGTATATGTATAGGGAAGCTAACTTAGCGTCTTCCTCTTCATGAATGTATATCGCATATAAATTTTATCGATTGATTACCCCTTCTTGATCTCTTTGTTTTTGCCAAAAAGGGGGAGAAAAATTTGTTTGATTTGATTTTACTTTGGACCCCTTTGTTGATGATTGACAAAAAGGGGGAGAAGAATTTGAGAGTTATATGCATGTTGAGTAAGATTTATGTTTATGCATATGTATTTTTGTATTGCAAATAGGAGAAAAAGATTTTGATTTATACTTGTTGCATGTTTTATCTCCATACTTGCATACATATTCATGTGCCTCATTGCCATATCTATTATTTATTTGGTATGCATGAGTTAAGGGGGAGCTTCTTTGAAGCTTTACTTTAATCCATGCATATATAACTCCATGAGTTTTGTCATCATCAAAAAGGGGGAGATTGTTGGCCCAAAGGCCTATCACCCTAGTTTTGATGATGATCAACTCATGAAGTTATATTTACTAATGATCTTATGTTTAATTAGTGACAGATTCATTATCAAGATCTTAGTAGGTGCATAGCTCATCAAAGGATGAAATGTCAAGATTTGGAGCTAGCACGGTGTGATCCAAGGAGCTTTTGGATCAAGCTTGGACCAGCCAAGAAGATGAGAAGCCTTCAAGTGAAGACTTCAAGAAGATGAAGACTTGTGTCTAGGTATAAGATTTAGTTTTTGTTTTAGTTAAAAATGTAAAGGATAGATAGTTGGTGGATTGCTCAAGTATACCATGCACACACACTCTTGATTTAGAATTGTCTTTTCATAAAAGAATTTTCAGATTTAGAAAAGACTTTCATTTTGGAAAAACATAGTTTTGGTATTTGGTATTCAAAGTTATATGTTTCAACCAAAACCTTATTTAGAGCTTTATGACAAAAACATAGATATTACATTATGATTGTGTAGTGGATCATATCCATACACACTATGCTTTAAAATGAAATCAAATATCTTGTTTTATATTTTGTGAAGTTATGAAAATCAAGTTTGAAAAATACATGTTTTGATTTTTGATAAAATTTGCAAGACGCTGAAATGATATGAATATGTTGATATATGTCTTGAAATTTTTGTCACAAGTTTGGTTTTCAATATAAAATGATTAAAACAAGTTTATGGAATTTTTATAAGTGTTAAAAGATTTTAAAAATATTTTTAAACCAGTTTTCCAGACCTGGAACTGGCTGATAGGCAGGTCGGTCGACCGAGCGGTCGACCGCACCATGGCCGGTCGACCCACGGTCGACCGACGTGCACAGACTTGTGCATGTCTGTGCAACACAGTGGTCCGGTCGACCGGACGGTCGACCGCTGCAGAGAGTTCTGCTCTCTGGATTTCTGGGTCGACCGGCGGTCGACCGGTAGCTCCAACGGTCGGATTTTCGACCGTTGGCGGTCGACCGGCAGCTCTGACAGACCCCAACGGTCACATTTTTCTGACCTCTATAAAAGGGGGTTTGGTCATTGTTTTGAGCCAAGATTTTTGGGAGACTTAGAGCCAGTTTTTCCTAGTCATTTCAGAAGTTTTCTCCACAAAATAGAGTGCCAATATTTCCTATCTTAAGGGAAGTTTTATCAAGAGTGTTAAAAGAAAGTCTTTGAGTTTTTCCTCCACCTTTTCACATCCTTGTTTTTTTCTCACACCACACTTGAGCTATCCATTGATTATACATCCTATAGTATAGGTGTGTTGTAGTGAGATTTCTTTAGGTGATCAAAGTGTTGTGATCACCAAAGATCTTTTCTTTATTCTTTGAGGAGACGGGCAAGTGTGCTCGTCGTTGTTTCGAGTTCGGGTGCGGACTTGTTGTACGAGGTGCGGCCTCGGCGAGCCGGTGGTCTTGCGGTGTGTACGGGACTAGAGAGTCCGAGGGCTTGTAGGTGTTGCGGCACCGAGGAGAGATCCATTGGGATCTTGTATAGTGGAAATCCTTCGTGTGTCGAAGGCGGGGATGTAGAGCAAGTGTGCTCGAACCTCGAAACATACCCTTGTGTTTGCGATTTCTTACTCTCTCTCTCTTTGTCTCTTTTATATCTTGCATACTTTTATTGTTCATCTTTATATGCTAGATATACATTGTGTGCTAAATTGATATACTTGCTTGGGATTGTTGACTAACACTTGTATTCAACCAAGAGAGCCAACGCGGCACCTCAACCCATTCAAGGGGAATCTAGAGGAGTTTGTCCAGAGCCCTTCACGGGGAATTTGGTAACACTCTTTGGTTATACGTGGTGTTTAGTGTAAAAGTTTTATATTGGTCATTATTGCTTTTAGCTTCCGCATCATTTGCATAATTTGTCATTAAGTGACCATTAGATTAGCCATCGCCTATTCACCCCCCCTCTAGGTGAACCTACAGATGGACCAATCCTTCCGGTTTTGGTTCACAGTTTTCTCCATTATAAACTTGACTTGTCTATTTAAAACCTCAACTTGCCCACTGGTTTGAGGATGATAAGGTGTGGACAACTTGTGAGTTATGACATACTTTCGCATAAGGGCTTTAAAAGATTTATTGCAAAAGTGAGTGCCATTATCACTGATGATAGCACGAGGGGTTCCGAAGCGGGAAAAAATATTCTCTTTCAAAAACTTTATGACAACTTTGTTATCATTAGTTTTACACGGAATAGCTTCTACCCACTTGGACACGTAATCCACAGCAACCAATATGTATTGGTTCCCAAATGAATTAGGAAATGGACCCATAAAGTCGATGCCCCAAACATCAAAGAGTTCTATTTCTAGGATTGGGTTGAGGGGCATCATATTTCGGTTTGAAATCCTTCCTACCATTTGGCATCTAGGGCACATCTTGCAAAATTCATAAGCAACCTTAAACAGAGTGGGCCAATAAAACCCACTTTGTAGCACTTTTCCAGCAGTCTTGCGGGGACCAAAGTGTCCACCTGATGCAAGTTCGTGACAGAAGGATAGAACACTCCTAACCTCCTCATCGGGAATGCATCTCCTAATAATTTGGTCAGAACAGTACTTGAAAAGATACGGTTCCTCCCAAAAGAAATACCGGACTTGGGATAAGAACCGATAAACATCATTTTTGGACCAATGAGACGTAGTTTGGTTTGTGACTAAGTAATTCACTATATCAGCAAACCAAGGTTCCCTAGAGATAGCTAAGAGGTGTTCATCAGGAAAATCCTCATTGATGGGTAATTCGTTGCATGGAGAATTGGGGATCCGTGAGAGGTGGTCAGCAACGACATTTTCTACGCCTTTCTTATCTCGAATCTCAAGATCGAATTCTTGAATAAGGAGAATCCAACGAATGAGTCGGGCCTTGGCATCCTTCTTCATCATGAGATACCTAAGCGCAGAATGATCGGTGAAAACGGTAGTTTTAGACCCTAGGAGGTAGGGACGAAACTTCTCTAAGGCAAACACTGCTGCCAAGAATTCCTTCTCAGTCGTAGTGTAGTTCAGTTGAGCATCGTTGAGAGTTCTACTAGAGTAGTAGATCACATGCTGCTTGTTATCAATGCGTTGTCTTAGGACAGCGCCTATGGCAAAATCGAAAGCATCGCACATGATCTCAAACGGCTTAGACTAATCCGGTGCAGATATGATTGGTGCAGAAATAAGCTCTCTCTTAAGCTTCTCCCAAGAATTTATGCATTCAGCATCGACAGTGAAGGACACATCCTTAACTAACAGATTAGTCAAGGGCCTAGCAATTTTGCTAAAATCCTTGATAAATCGTCGGTAAAAACTAGCATGTCCTAAGAAGGATCTAATGTCCTTAACGCATTTGGGCACAGGAAGCTTAGCAATAATCTCAATTTTGCTCTATCCACTTCAATTCCTTTCTTGGAGATTTCAAGACCCAAGACAATTCTATGTTTTACCATGAAGTGGCATTTCTCCCAGTTCAGTGTTAAATTTTTCTCAGCACAACGTTGGAGGACGAGTTCTAGATGGTGAAGACATTGAATGAATGAATCTCCGTAGATGGAGAAATCATCCATGAAGATTTCTAAGAAGCGTTCTACCATATCAGAGAAAAGACTCAACATGCAACGTTGAAACGTTGCTGGGGCATTGCATAAGCCGAAGGGCATTCGACGATAAGCAAATGTCCCAAATGGACATGTGAACGTAGTCTTTTCTTGGTCCTCAGGAGCGATAGGGATCTGGTTATAGCCCGAGTAACCGTCCAAGAAACAGTAATACTCGTGACCCGCCAAACGTTCAAGCATTTGATCAATGAAGGGAAGTGGAAAATGGTCCTTACGAGTTGTAGAATTTAGTTTCCTATAGTCAACGCAAACTCGAATCTTCGTGGGAAGTCGAGTTTGAACTAACTCTTTGTTCTCGTTTTCCACTACGGTGAAACCAGATTTCTTTGGGACCGCGTGGACAGGACTGACCCATTGGCTATCAGAAATAGGATAAATTATCCCATTGTCTAAGAGTTTTATGATTTCAGCATGAACCGCCTCTTGCATTATAGGGTTTAACCTACGCTGCAGGTCTCTCTTAGGTGTGGCATCTTCATTGAGATGAATGCGATGTTGAATGATGGTTGGACTTAATCCCTTGATATCAGTCATAGTCCACCCAATGGCTTCCCTATGTTTTCTTAGAATAGCTTTTAGATCTTCTTCTTTCCCGTCATTTAAATGGGAGGCAATGATGACAGGAAAGGTCTCTTGTTTACCTAGATAGGCGTACTTGAGATGCGCAGGTAGGGCTTTCAATTCTAAGGACAAGGAAGGCTCACTAGAAGGACTAGTCAAATCTGTTGGCTCTATTGTTGGTGAAATAGGGTTTGAAGCCCAATTCACGGCAGAATCTACCACCTGATCAAGATTAAAGTCGTCAGACTCTAACCCGAACTCACTCTCCATTTCTGATTCTAATTCTTTCCCGTGTTCACTTGTTAAGTTCTCAATAAGGTTGACTTCAAATGTTTGGTCCTCGATATCGCGGGGTTGTTTTCCTAGATTGAAGACATTGACTTCTCTAGTCATATCCCCAAAGGTTAACCTCATAGACCCATTCCTACAATTGATGATGGCATTAGCAATAGCAAAGAATGGTCGACCTAGGATACCAGGAGTTTGAGCCCGACGATTGGAGTTGGACACAGGTTGTGTCTCCTGAACTATGAAATCGACAGGGTAAATGAACTCTCCTACCCGGATCAGGACATCATTAATCTCTCCTTTTGAAACTTTAACAGAACGGTCAGCCAGTTGGATGGTGACTCGAGTTGGACTAAGATCGCCCAACCCGAGTTGTTGATAAACAAAGAATGGAAGCAAGTTGATACTTGCTCCCAAGTCAAGAAGTGCACGACTAATCTCGGCTTCTCCTATTGTGCAGGCAATGGTAGGACTACCTGGATCCTTGTACTTGATAGGGATAGGACCCGATAATAGCTCACTAATATTAGTGGCTAAGAAGACCTTCTTTGGAACATTAGTCTTTCTCTTCTTGGTGTACATGTCCTTAAGAAACTTAGCATAGGAAGGAACTTGTTGGATGGCATCAAGGAGTGACACATTTATCTTCACTTGGTTAAACATCTCGATTATCTTGTCCATGTGCGAATTTTGCTTGTTATTTTTCAGCCTATTAGGAAATAGTACTATAGGCTGGTGCACTTGGCTGGCTGACTTGTCTTTTTCAGATTTGTCAGAATTTGAAGAACTTGGATTTGATGAGGTGGAAGCTTGATTGTGGTTGTGCTGAATGGGATTGGGTGTTGTTGACACTTGGTTATCAACTTTCTTTCCTGGCCTCAATGTATGAACAACATTACATTGATTGAATGAAGGATCCTCAGCAAAATGAGCTTGTTAGGAATTCCTTGAATTGGTGATTGGCTGACTAGGCAGGGTACCCTTTTGTCTCTCATTCTGTGGGTTGGCTAGTTGACTCATTTGAACCTCTAACCTCTGAATGGTTTGCATGAGAGAGTCTTGGTTTTTCATATATCGTTCCATGTTTCTTTCAAAGTCAGTCATTCTCCTTTCTAATTGAGGATTCTGGAAGGAGGATTGTGGAGCTTGATTAGGTAAGTTCTATTGATAATTCGGAAAGTTGGGTGGATGATTGGGAGAATTATTATGGAAATTGGAGAAGTTGGGTTGATGATTGAAAGAATTATTACCATTATGGAAGTGGCTAGCATGATTGGATCGTGAATAGTCATTGTTGTTTTGGCTCCATGAGAAATTAGGGTGATTTCTCCAGCCTGGATTGTACGTTGGCGCGTAAGGATTGTTGTTCGGCCTTGAAAAGGCCGCATTTATCGGTTCATGGTAGGATTGTTGAGCCTGAAATACTGGGCACTCCTCGAACACATGATTCATGGCTTGACAGTAAGTGCAGCCCGGGGGTGGAAATTGGTTCGGGCTGACTTGATTACTGAACTTGGTGCTTTCGTTTCTAGAGCTTCCAGTCTTCTAGGCAGGTTAGCTAACTTAGCCTCATTAGCGATAGACGATTCGATGGAATGGAGACCTCCTTTTGAAGAGATGGAGTTAGGATTCCTAGAGGTCTCACTAGCAGATTCCTATTGGATGGTCTTCTCGGCTAAATTTTCATACAAATCCCATCCTTCCTTCATCTTTCTGCAAGAAACCCCTTTGGCACATACTTTCTAAGAGGGTTTTGGTGGAATAGTTTAAACCGTCATAGAGAATTTGGCATTGTCGCCATTTCTCTATTCCATGGTGTGGACATTGGACAAGGAGGTCCTTAAAGCGTTCAAAGTATCTCCAGAACGGTTCACTAGGTTCTTACTTGAATTGCATGATCGTCTTCCTAATGAGAGCAGTTTTATGGATAGGATAGAATTTCTTCAAGAAAACCTTGATGAACCATCCCAGAATGTGATGGAACCGGCTGCTAAGCTGTAGAGCCACTTCTTTGTTAGGTCCTTAAGTGCGAAAGGGATAAATCTCAACCTAATAGCGTCGTCTACAAGGTGTGAGATTTTCATCATTAGACATACTTCCTCAAATTCTCTTATGAAGAAGTAGGCATCTTCGGACTCTAGGCCATGAAACTTGGGGAGTGTGTTGATGAATTGAGGCTTGAGCTCGAAATTGTATTCACCAACCGATGGAAGTGAAATGCAAGATGGAAGTGAGGTCCTAATGGGGTAGAACCTATCCTGCAGTGATGTTGATTGAGCCATTACCGGATCTGGTCTTGGTTCAAACTTGGGTGGTGATGTGTTTCTAGTCAACCTAGATGAATTAGGATCTCTCGACCACACTTGCATACACAATCACAATCACAATCACAATCACAACAAGTTCAAACAACAGTCAATAATAGAAATTAACCAAGCCTAGTCTAAGGTAACCTCGACCTAGACAACTCCTGACTGGTTGATTGTCCACAGGAGGTAGAATGTAGACTTTGACCACAAGCTAATCAGCCAGGTCAGGGCAAGATTGGTGGGAGGTTTTCCGTTAAAGACGTTTCTTAATTAAGTAACCACCAATCTTCGGGCTTTCGGCCCTCAATCCCCTTCCTAGATACTGATTTGGCAGGAGTCAATTTCCAACACCTTCCCTCTTTAGGATAATCTCCTAGCGAGTTCGAGATGTCCCTAAGGCCAACGTCTATCAGATTTTACTTAGGCTTAGGTTTATGAGTGCTTGGAGTCTGATTTTTGGGCCAAGGAAGGGTGATTAAATCCCTACCTTATCTTGTTGTTGGGTGTTGCCCTTAGAATCAATTTGTGCAAGTGTACAAGATAAATAAGATCACTCAAAGCGATATAAATCAACCAAGAAATGAGTCCTATTCTGAATGGAATGCGTACGTACCTTGCTCCAGCACTCTTCAACAGTAAAGTAAAGGAATTGAAAAGACTCGTGCCTAGAATGCAAATGTCTAGTCAATTTTTAACTTTTCAACAATTGTTTTACTGTTGACTTAAAACATGGATGTTGTATAGCAGAAATAGCACAAATATGACATATAAAAACTTAAATTTTTGCGAGCAATATGTCCTGCAAAACAAAGTTTATAGTAGTCCAATGAATTTTTTCAGATTTTGCAAAGCAATTTCTTGAAATTCTATTTCCTACTTTCGAGAGTAGGGGCACAAAATTTGCAAGTCTTCTCAGCAAAGCTTGAATGCTAGATCTTGATCTTCAAGTCCCTGAAACAATACACAAAACTTGTTAAAATAACTATACCGTTCCCTCCCCGGCAACGGCGCCAAAAATTGATTGCTAAAATAAAAGAAACAATCAATGAGTTTAAGAATTTACCGTGTAGCTTGTGGCTAACGGGTCGTGTCCACAAGGAGGGATGCGATGGAAGCTTTTCGGTGAATCGTTTTAAAAAAGGAATTATGTTCGTTTTTTTTATGAAAAAGATAATGGAAAGAAAGAGATAATGAAAGAAAAATTGTAACTTTTAGAAAAGGTTTTGGAGAAGGTGATTGAGAAAACTTGGAAATTGTTTTGTTGTTTGTAATAATAAAGAAAGTCTGGGCTCACTATCTCACTACTCAATTGTTCATTCTTCTCTTAAAATGTTAAGTCCCTCAAATGATAATTTGCAAAACTTAGAGTTAACTTTTAGAAAGTTTTAAGTAAAACACATAAGATGTTAGAAGAGTTGAGTCTTTTCTTTAAGAAATCGTAGAATCGAATATTAAAACATCAAGCACGAAGAAGCAAGAATGAATTAAAAACGATTCAAGACATGTTCGTGAAAGAGTTGTGAATTCAACCATCCATACCCATCCTCATGTGCCTTCAAGAACACTTTCAAAAAGAAAGGCTTTTAAGTAAGGCATGCATATTGTTGACTGATTTTTCCTGCAGACAAAATAGAATATGTTAGCTTAAGAATAGATGTGCAAGTCTCAGTTCTAATCCGCGGTAGCAGGGCTATGCGGGTCGTGATCCTCAAGGAGGGACTGCGATGGAAGCGTTAAGCAAGTTTCTCTAAAGTTTTTATTTTTATTTGTTAAGTTAGAAAGGAAGTGGTATTTACAATGGGTGGTAGAAAAGAATATGGAGATGAGTTGTATTTAATATACAAAAAAGAAAAGAAAAGAGAAAGAAAGAAAACTTATCTCTTTAGTCTGCTTGCCGTTTGAACCGTTGCGATGATTTCCCTTTTCTTGGAAGGTGTACAAGCACGGCTTATGGGATCGTCCGCCTTCTTAATCTACTCTACGAAATGAATAACAAGCTATGAAGACCTGTTCATCGCCATTGGGCCGTCAGGTTCCTTCTTCGGCTAGGTATTCTTGAAGCAGTTGGATCTCATGGTGGGCAAGACATTAGAGAACAAATAGAAGAAAGTAGATACAAGATTAAAATAAGAATAAAAGAAACTAGAATAATACAAGAATAAAATAAAACAAGCCTTGATTCGATTATTAAACAATGGTGGAAAAATAACACTTACACCGACTGTCACCATCAGTACAAGCAGATCCCTTCCTCCATGAATACATCATCTCCTCTCAGCTTTTACAAAAAGAAAATAAAAAATATACAAAGGTGGAAAGAAAACCTAAAAACCCTAACTTTGGCCCTTGGCTCTTCTCTCTGGCCGCTGGATTGTGTCCTCTCTGTGTTGCATCTGCAGGGATATTTATAGGTGTTGGAAGATGTAGAGTCCTAGTACAACTCTCCCAAAAAGATCTTATCTCCAGAAATTCAAATCTGTCCTGCAACTTCTTATCATGTTGATCGCCGAAATCAGCTTATCTACGGATTGAATTGGAAAGTTTGATCAACATAAGAGTTGTAGGGCTTCAAGTCTTCTTTCTGGAGCATTTTGAATCATCGGATTTGCATATCTGTAGCAAAAGTTATGATCTGAATACTAAACATGTACAGTCTGAATCCGAATTTATCTTTAAACTCTTTCCTGCAAGCATTTAGGGTTGAATAGAAGTCTATCCTTCCCTCTTATTTGTATTTGCAACTTTGGCCCTTATGTATTTGCACTTTTGACATTTGGTATTTGCACTTTGACTCTTGGGCTTCAAATATGGGCTTGGATCTGGGCTTTTGGGCTCTTTAGGCTTTATTTATTGTTAACATAATAATTCGAGGCCTGCACACAATAAATTACAAATTATTAATAAATGTGCAGAATTAAATGAATAAATATGAAAATGTGATGGTAAATATGATGATAAAAATGCACTTTTCACTACCAATCACACCCCCACACTTATCTTTTTGCTCGTCCTCGAGTAAAAACAAAGAAAAAGAAAAAGTTAATCTAACCTAACTCACTTTCGTAGGAATCACGATTGCACTTAGCACGTGCAACAAGCCGTTAAACCTCTAGGTTACCCTAGAGGACGAGTGTTGTCTCGTGAGGGTTTTCAGCGGATTGCACCCACAAAATCCATAAAAAGGAAAATATTTGAATTATTATTGAAGAGACTAAGTAGTCTATAAGTTTTAGGATCCTCATTTTTATTCATTCTTTAAACTTAGTCTTAATAAAGTTAATTGTTTTCCATTTTAGGTAAGAATTAAAATTGAATTTCTAATATAGTCTTTTTCGTTACCAAAAATCATATGCATCCTTATGTTTTTACTAGGAATTCCTTAACTTGGACTCTCATGCCTCTTTATATATATATTTTTTTTCTTTTTTATTTTTATTTTTTTTAATATGTATAACGCATCTAATTTTCTTTCGTATAAGCATCAAGGCTTCTTGAGGCCCTCATATCTAACTAATTGATTATTAGATGTGTTAATACATATATTATATTTCTTAGTCTTCTTAGGCTTTCTAATCCACCCATGTAACGAACTTAAAGTCGATGACTCCCAAACCGGTTGGCTTTAGGGCACCAGGTGAGAAACAACCCCGCAGACTCAAATTCAAGTGAACTAGGCCCCAAAACTAAGGACCTTATTTTATTTACTCACCTTTAGGCATGAATACTTATGCTTCTTGAGGCACATGTATCAGCTTAATTGGTGATTTTTTTTTCTCTTTTTTTTTCTTTTTTTTTTTTTTAGAGGCACAAGGTCTTTGTCTTAGAATCCTAGATATGCATTTGGTATGCTCATTTCATTAAGGTAAAAATCAAGACTAATTATTTATTCAATTTCTCTCCTATACCTAAAAATTAAACAATTTATTTATTTTGACCAAGCTTTTAGAAATCCTAATCATGATTTTCCTAATCCTTAAAACTAACTTAGATTTCTTTCAAAAAAATAAGTCAAAATATTGTCCTTTTTATAACATTTTTTTTTAAAATTTTTTTTTTCAGATTTTTTTTTTTTTTTTTAGCAAATTTTTGTTAGTTTCTACCTATGTTAGTATGTTAGTAAAGCCCACCCCCACACTTATCTCATGCATTGTCCTCAATGTATGAATGAATGCATATATGCATGAAACAGAATAAGGGAAGGCGGAAGTTACCTTAGGGTGGTGGTTCCGGAGGTGGTCTAATTGGTCCACGAAATGCGGCCCAATCAAGATAACAAATAATTTGGTGGAACCCACCAGAAATTTTCCTTACATAACCCACTAAAATATATATATAATCATTTTTTAGTATTTTCACCCCATCAAATTTCCAAATTTCATAATAAATTTCAGAGTTAATTGTCTCAACCTCCTTGTCCCAAAATGGAGTATGAAAAGATGGAATTATTGACTTGGACAATATAGGTGCGGGAACGAATACCGACTCAGGGAAAATGCTCAAATCAAGTAAGGGCTCAGGAGTCGGGCTAGGTTCAAGAATTGGGTCCAAGTCAAGAAATTGAAACTCAAGTCCACAATCTTCTTCCCACAATGAAATGTGACCTAATATGGGTGATATCTCTTTACTTCCAATATTAAGGAATTCTAGCTCATCGCCATACAATTCTTCAAAACTAAGGTCAACATCTTCCGTCAGAATTGTACAATCAGTTTTAGAAGTAAGATATTGTGAGAATCTAGGTCAAGTTCAATATGATCATCTAAAATGGGTGATTCAATTTCATAATGAATTGGAATAGGATCCAATGTTGACTCGGGAGAAGTGAAATCAGGTGGAGACACTGGAGTCATTATTGGATCAGGAAATAAAATTGAATCATCAAGTGGGAGATCATGATCATATTCATGCTCAAGTTCTATTTCAGGAAAGGAAAAACTTGCCAAATTATCAAGAATTGGAGTTTCGGCAAGTTCAGATGATGGCACTGAAATAGAATCTTGTTGTCCAAAGCAACTTGGTTCGTCGGCTCTAAGAGAGTGGTCAGCGATATCAGAATTTGCCGAACTGTAAGAACGCAAAGATTGAACCATCATATCTAAATCATGCTCGCGAGCTAATCTAGCCTGAGTCATGGCTTCAAGCCTCTTTTGGAATTGGATTTGGAAAGAGGAAGTGAGATCGTGATGAAGTTGTGAGTCGGTGGACTCACGCATCATCATGTCTAAGATTGATGGTAGTTGTTGCTTGGACTCGTGCATACTCATCATTTCCCCGATAGATGGTTTTCTATTCTGAATGGGTGGATCTGAGTATGAATCTTGGGAAGAATGTGGACTAGATGGATATGGAGGACAATTTGGTTGAGAATTAGACTCGGGGGACTCGAAACCCCATGAACTCTGTGACGAGTTGAAATTATTATGGAAATTATAGTCATAAGATGGGGGGTGTGGGTTATATTCATTCGGATAAGACCATTCCGGCACACTAGATTGGTCAAAGTTAGGGTATGCCGGGTTGGTAATATCCGAATAATAGTTAGGGGTGTAATATGGATTAAAATTGGAATTATTCTTATATGCCATATCACACCAACACAAACACAACAAACAAATAAACAAACAAAAAAAAAAGAAAAATTCTAACCTAAGTTAGGGTAGACCTATGACCTAGACGACTCCTAACTGGTTAGACCGTCCACAGGAGGTTGGGTGCAGACTTTGACCACGAGTTAATCAGCCAGGTCAGGGCAAGAGTGGTGGGAGGTTTTCCGTCAAAGACGTTCCTTAATTAAATAACCACCAATCTTCGGGCTTTCGGCCTCAATCCCTTTCCTAGACACTGATTTGGCAAGAGTCAACTTCCAGCACTGTTCCCCCTTAGGATAATCTCCTATTGAGTCCGAGATGTCCCTAGGGCCAACGTCTACTCTTTTTTAGTTAGGTTGGGTTAGTGAGTGCTTGGGATATGATTTTTGGGCTAAGGAAGGGTGATGAAATTCCCACCTTATCTTGTTAATGGGTTATGCCCTTAAGATGAATTAGTGCAAGTGTACAAGATAAATAGATAAGAATCACTCAAAGCAGAAAATCAACCAAGAGATGAGTCCTATTCTACATGCAATGCGTACGTACCTTGCTCCTCCAGCACTCTTCAACAGTAAATAAAAATAATTGAAAAGACACGTGTCTAATATGCAAACGTCTAATCAAATTTTATTTTTAACAACCAATAATTTACTGTTGAATTATTAGCAATTTACAGGTATATCACAGAACAAATCAGAACAGAGCAGAAAGCAGAATTTTTAACTTGAAGCACCCTGCAAAAATTTGGATCAGTAATTCACCACTGTTGCCGCGTTTCCGCGGCTCTGGCCGCGGATCCGCGGCAAAACAGTGGGTTCTGGTGCTCTGCCTTCGAGGGCAGAGGCACAGAATAGCAATATGTCCACTGCTGCTGCTATGTTTCTGTTTCCTGTTCTCCAAACCTGCAAACAGAAAAGAATAAAGAATTAGTTAAAAATTAAATTTTTTGTTTTAGAGATAAACTTACCGTCCCTCCCCGGCAACGGCGCCAATTTGTTGACTGATTTTTCCTGCAGACAAAATAGAATATGTTAGCTTAAGAATAGATGTGCAAGTCTCAGTTCTAATCCGCGGTAGCAGGGCTATGCGGGTCGTGATCCTCAAGGAGGGACTGCGATGGAAGCGTAAGCAAGTTTCTCTAAAGTTTTTATTTTTATTTGTTAAGTTAGAAAGGAAGTGGTATTTACAATGGGTGGTAGAAAAGAATATGGAGATGAGTTGTATTTAATATACAAAAAAGAAAAGAAAAGAGAAAGAAAGAAAACTTATCTCTTTAGTCTGCTTGCCGTTTGAACCGTTGCGATGATTTCCCTTTTCTTGGAAGGTGTACAAGCACGGCTTATGGGATCGTCCGCCTTCTTAATCTACTCTACGAAATGAATAACAAGCTATGAAGACCTGTTCATCGCCATTGGGCCGTCAAGGTTCCTTCTTCGGCTAGGTATTCTTGAAGCAGTTGGATCTCATGGTGGGCAAGACATTAGAGAACAAATAGAAGAAAGTAGATACAAGATTAAAATAAGAATAAAAGAAACTAGAATAATACAAGAATAAAATAAAACAAGCCTTGATTCGATTATTAAACAATGGTGGAAAAATAACACTTACACCGACTGTCACCATCAGTACAAGCAGATCCCTTCCTCCATGAATACATCATCTCCTCTCAGCTTTTACAAAAAGAAAATAAAAAATATACAAAGGTGGAAAGAAAACCTAAAAACCCTAACTTTGGCCCTTGGCTCTTCTCTCTGGCCGCTGGATTGTGTCCTCTCTGTGTTGCATCTGCAGGGATATTTATAGGTGTTGGAAGATGTAGAGTCCTAGTACAACTCTCCCAAAAAGATCTTATCTCCAGAAATTCAAATCTGTCCTGCAACTTCTTATCATGTTGATCGCCGAAATCAGCTTATCTACGGATTGAATTGGAAAGTTTGATCAACATAAGAGTTGTAGGGCTTCAAGTCTTCTTTCTGGAGCATTTTGAATCATCGGATTTGCATATCTGTAGCAAAAGTTATGATCTGAATACTAAACATGTACAGTCTGAATCCGAATTTATCTTTAAACTCTTTCCTGCAAGCATTTAGGGTTGAATAGAAGTCTATCCTTCCCTCTTATTTGTATTTGCAACTTTGGCCCTTATGTATTTGCACTTTTGACATTTGGTATTTGCACTTTGACTCTTGGGCTTCAAATATGGGCTTGGATCTGGGCTTTTGGGCTCTTTAGGCTTTATTTATTGTTAACATAATAATTCGAGGCCTGCACACAATAAATTACAAATTATTAATAAATGTGCAGAATTAAATGAATAAATATGAAAATGTGATGGTAAATATGATGATAAAAATGCACTTTTCACTACCAATCACATATGAGTCATCGGGTCTTTTCTTTTAAAAACAGAAGAGAAGAAGAACAAGAGAGAGAGAGTTATGATAGCTAGCCCAGAAAAACGTTTAGTGATCCATAGAAAACAATGAAGACAACATAAACATTATGCAAACCATACCGTACTGCAAGTGGAAGAAAACTTGGCTCGACTTTTGTATTGCTGTCACTTCAATCTTTAAGTACAAGCTCTCAGTCCTCTCTCTCACAAATTTTGATACTGGACTACAAATGAAAAAGCAAGATTACTACTTTCTTTCTAGCTAACAAAGAGCCTAAATCCTAAGAAAATAAATATAAAACTTAATCCTAGTCTCCGCTGCCTTTTTCTTTGCTGAAACCCATATTTATAGCCAAAAAACAAATGAGTAGGATCCTGGGAAGATTGGGAGAGCAAACGCTCCTCCAACAACTTCTGTTGGGCCACGCGACTTAGGCCGCATTTCTGCGGCCCTGGTGTGGCCAGGTGGCCACACCCAAGGGGGGCAGGTTGCTGGTTTGATGTTTGATCCGTATATGCTGCTGGTTTTCTGGTTTCTGCTCCAAACTATTGACGAAACAACCTTGATTTTGTGGTTTCAATCGCTCGATTCGGGGAGGATTTTTCTCCACCTCTTGATTTGCTATGATTTAGCCCAGATTTCTTCATTTCGAATTTATTCTGAATTAATTCAGAATTTGGTGGGCTTTTGGGCTTGTTTCTCCTTTCTTTCTTTAAGCACTTGGGCCTACATTTAGCAAAGAAAAAGAAAACTTAATAGACTTTATTAGCTAATAAGTGTGATAAAGTGATAATATAAATGCAATATATGTGACAAATCAGCATAGTATGGGATGCGTCTATTACAGGTGGCATTTGGTGTTCGCTGACATAATTAATAATGATAAACTGTTATAATGCATTGTGACTGACTATAATCACCAGACTGTGCAGATAGACATATGACTATAACTATGACCGGATTGTATACCAGACTAGTGACATATGCTAGGTTACACATCATGACATCAGTTGTTTGTTTACAGTTCTTTTACTTGTCTTTTATCTGCACGCTTATTCATGTTATTGTTATTCAGTTGTTTGTTTATCATGTTATTTAGTTCTTATATTTGCAGTATATCTTTTTATTATTCTGTGCACATTGTTTTATGCACGAGCAGTCCTTTTTACACTCACACTCACTAGGGCGCTTTCTGACGACCCTAAATTTGCACGTCTAGATATTAAACGCTTTGTTTCTATTGTCATGTGTTCGATGAGACCATACATATTGCGAGGAGCTTAAGTCTCTCTCTGATTCTAGTATTCTCATCTCTCTTATCTTCTTATTATTTCCTGATTCTATCTTTATCGCATTCAGTTGCCATTTTCTATCCTTTATTCATCTGTTATCATTGTGTTAGATACTTATATGTCATATTGCAGTGATATTAATTTATCGTAGTAGATTTTGTAGCTTGTTCAGGTTACTTTAGGCTTAGCGTGTATATGTGGGGTATTTTTCTTGCGTATATGCGTCGCCGACTCTCGTCGCGACTCCATTTTCACGTATTTTGGGAAGCGGGGCGTGACAGGGTTTTCTTGGTATCAGAGCCAGGTTCAAAATTAAAAGGATCTCGTTCTTACCGGTGACCTGATACGAGTTATAATTACACTGTAATATACATATAGGATTCACACGATGATGTTGAGTCCACTTGAGAATTGACTGTCCTCCCTTTGAAAATTCATCTCTTTGATCTTTCGATCTCTCCGATCACATCTCTCCTTTAGAGTAATCTTGGTTCCATATTGATTCTTATTTTTTTTATCGATTCTATTTTCTGATCTTGTCTCTTGGAATTAGCCCTTTCATTCTAAAGCTGATAGCAGAGATCAGAGCGCGCAGCGGAATCGTGGTGTCCCAGCGAGGCGACGTGGAAGCTTGTTTGTTTTCTCCCCGGATTTTGATTCATTTGTCATTCCCTACTTTATTTGAAATTTCGAGAACGAAATTTTATAAGGTGGGTAGAATATAATATTCCCTCACTAATAATACATGTATTTCTACTTTTATTAGTTTTATTTAGATTTACTTAAACAAACCTAAGCCAAATCTAAATGTCAAATTCTAACTGAAAGATCTCAAGAGATCTTTAGGAATTTCTTATCTTAAGAACCTGGATTCACATCTTAACAACCTGTTTGCTAAAATCTAAAAGTTCCTATCCTGTAACTCTCTTCTCCTGTCTCCGTTAAAAAAAAAGAAAAGAAGAAAGAACGACAATCAGAAAGAACTCCCAACCCATCATTTCTCATCCTCTTCACCCTCCTTGGAGTTGGAGGTGATCGTGATGGGGAACGGGTCTGAGGCGTGGAGGTTGAGAAGCAGGCTAAAACCAAGTGAGTAAAAATTTAATTTTTATGAATTAAAATATTTAATTGAAAAATCATGATTTAAAAATTCTATTCTTGTTATGAAACATAGATCTCTCCTAATATCTAATTTATATGAATTAAAATTTAATAACATAGCATGATTTAAAGTACCTTTTTATGAAACTGAAAATTCATCCAATAATATAAATAGAATGAATTTGTATGGATTAAAAAATTTAATTAAATTAAAATTACCATGCTTAGAATTCTTTCCGTGAACCTTTTCTTCAAAAAAGGACAAAACTCACTTTTTAAATAAAATATATAAAAGTAATATATTATTATTCTAACTAAATTATAAAAACAAAAAAAAGGGAATTCAAAAAAAAATTTGCAGACTGCTCTCGACCCCAAGAGCAGCTGCTGCTGCACAGACCAAAAAGGGTCTGTGCAGCCGGCACCTAAAAAAAGACCAGGCCCAGTGTGGCCTGGCTACCACTGGGCCAAACCTTAAAAAAAAAGAAATAAAGAAATAAAGAAATAAAAAGAAGGCTGGGCCGCAACTGGCCCAAGCCCGCAAGAAAAAAAACCAAAAGAAAAGAGAAAAAGAAGTTTGGGCCGCCACTGGTCTAGGCCCACAAAAAAGAAAATGAAAAAGAAAAACAGAAACTGGCCGTCATTGGCCCAGCCCAAAAGAAAAGAAATAAAGAAAAGGAAAAAGAAAGAAAAAGGAATTAGGCCTGGCTCATTGGGCGAGGCCATAAACCAGAAAATAGAATACAAATATATACATATATAGATTAAATTTAGAGCCCATATTTAGAAGCCCAATTGTAGTCCAACCCACAGATTTTGGGTTCTAATCCATTTTAACCCGACCCAAATACAAAAACAAACCCGTTAACTTATTGAAAAATAATTGTTTTTGGCTAGAAAAAAATTTGAAAAAATAAATAAAAATATGGATAAATATCTAGATAACCCCTACCATCTACTGAAAAATTTTGGGGTTAATTACAAATCATATTGGACTGAAACTCTATTTTTTAAGTAGAAACCCGCTACTTCAACATTCAGACCCGTTAAGGAAATTGTATGTTTTTAATCATTTAAACCCCATAAAAATCAGTAACTAAAATCTGAATAATATTATAAACTCATGTATCATCCTACAACTTTGTTTTAAGATCTGGACCATCCATATTTAATTTAAGATACTGAATAAATAGGATATATCATGTAAAATTCAATAAATGTAAATTCAATATCTTATATAAATTCATATATATTTAATGTAGATACTTTGAATTGGTTATCGGACTCGTGATAAGTCCAGGTGAGTGTTCTTTATTTATTTATTGAGTTTTTGATATTATTTCACGTCAATGCTTTTAACTTGTTCCAAATTAATGTTATTTCATGTTTAAATAGTGTTCATGTTTAATTACTTTCATGCATGCCAATTATTGTTCATGATCCATATTAAATGCATAAAGAATAAACCCCAGAAGATTATATTGCCAATTCTGAATAAATATCATAATATAATGATACCACTTAATTAACCTCACTGATTATATATGATACCTATCTGATAAACATACTGTTCATGTTACTGAAAGTTATTAGAAAAATATATCGTTAGACAGTAACTCTCGGTACAGCTCTATTTATCCTATACACGGTTACTGTTACTGTTCATTATTTTTATTACTGTTCATCGTGTATACGATTACGATTGCTAATTGTTACTGTCACCAAATCGTCCCAGTATTTTAGGTAACATGGATATTGACTGACTTAACTGAATTAAATAATAATGTAAAAAGATAACTTACACTGGGATTGTGAAAATTAATGGAGGAGACAGCATCTGTATTTTGGGTGGACCTAAGATACAGGTTGCGCAGCCGACTGAGGGTCCACTGCAGGGTTCCCGGGGGATGACTGATATCTCATATGTACTGTTATTGTTCCACTATTTTCAGAGTGAGATTACTCTTACTGTTACTGAGTACCTAGCGGTACGGCCTGGTTCAGCGCCAAGAAACTGAGGCCGTGGTCCCGAATATGTACGGAACCCACATAAAGCATGGATAATGTCTCCAACCAATTAGTTTCAATAACTTAGGATCCTGATTGACACGTGTTGTAGGCGTAGTATGAGAAGCGTCTATTACAGGTGGCAGTTGGTGTTCGCTGACGTAATTAATAATGATAAACTGTTATAATGCATTGTGACTGACTATAATCACCCGACTGTGCAGATAGACATATGACTATAGCTATGATAGGATTGTATACCAGACTAGTGACATATGCTAGTTTACACATCATGACATCAGTTGTTTGTTTACAGTTGTTTTACTTGTCTTTTATCTGCACGCTATTCATATTATTGTTATTCAGTTATTTGTTTATCATGTTATTTAGTTATCTTATGTTTACAGTTTATCTTGTTATTATTCTGTGCACATTGTTTATATGCACGAGCAGTCCTCTTTACACACACACACACACACACTCACTAGGTCGCTTTCTGATGACCCTAGATTTGCACGTCTAGATATTGAACGCTTTGTTTCTATTGTCAGGTATTCGATGAGACCATACATATTGCGAGGAGTTTGAGTCTCACTCTGATTCTGGTATTCTCATATCTCTTATCTTCCTTTTATTTTCTAATTCTATCTTTATCGCATTCAGTTGCCATTTTCTTTCTTTTATTTATCTATTATCATTGTGTTAGATATTTATATGTCATATTGCAGTGATATTAATTTATCGTAGTAGATTTTGTAGCTTGTTCAGGTTACTTTAGGCTTAGCTTGTATATGTGGGGTATTTTCCTCGCGTATATGCGTCGCCGACTCTCGTCGCGACTCCATTTTCACGTATTTTGGAAGCGGGGCGTGACAGGGTTTTCTTGGTATCAGAGCCAGGTTCGAAATTAAAAGGATCTCGTTCTTACCGGTGACCTAATACGAGCTATAATTACACTGCAATATACATATAGGATTCACACGATGATAATGAGTCCACTTGAGAATTGATTGTCCTCCCTTTGAAAATCCATCTCTTTGATCTTTCGATCTCTCCGATCACATCTCTCCTTTAGAGTAATCTTGGTTCCATATTGATTCCTATTTTTCTTATCGACTCTATTTTCTGATCTTGTCTCTTGGAATTAGCCCTTTCATTCTAAAGCTGATAGCAGAGATCAGAGCGCGCAGCGGAATCGTGGTGTCCCAGCGAGGCGACGTGGAAGCTTGTTTGTTTTCTACTCAGATTTTGATTCATTTGTCATTCCCTACTTTATTTGAAATTTCAAGGACGAAATTTTTATAAGGTGGGTAGAATGTAATATCTCCTAACTAATAATACTATATTTCTACTTTTATTAGTTTTATTTAGATTTACTTATTATTATTGATTAATTTATTTTGTTCATGTGTATAATATATGTGCATACATATTAAGTGCATATGTTTTTAATTTGCATTTTATACAAGTATATGTATACATTATATTTTATACATTATTATTAGCATTATTATTATTATAATTATAATGTTATTGTTAGTATTATTCCTAATTGGTCTTCTTTCCCAACCCATAATCCAATTATCTAATAAACCATAAACCATTTAACTCATACCCCAAAAAAAATGATAAAATAAATAAAAAAAATTTAACAAAAAATATATATAGTAAAAAAATACTAAAATATAATTATGAGCTTAAATTGTTAATTTCAAGTTTCAAACTCCTTTTTCCTTGTATCAAATTCTAATACCTAAACCATGATGCTACATTAGCGTGTGGTTAGGTTGGAAGTCTAATTTATTTAAACAAACCTAAGCCAAATCTAAATTTCAAATTCTAACTGAAAGATCTTAAGAGATCTTTAGGGATTTCTTATCTTAAGAACCTAGATTCACATCTTAACAACCTGATTGCTAAAAATCCTAAAAGATCCTATCCTGTAACTCTCTTCTCCTGTCTTTGTTAAAAAAAAAGAAAGAAAGAACGACAATCAGAAAGAACTCCCAATCCATCATTTCTTATCCTCTTCACCCTCCTTAGAGTTGAAGGTGATCGTGATGGCGAACGAGTCTGAGCGTAGAGGTTGAGAAGCAGACTAAATCCAAGTGAGTAAAATTTTAATTTTTATGAATTAAAATATTTAATTGAAATATGATAATTTAAAAATTCTATTCTTGTTATGAAACGTAAATCTCCCCTAATATCTAAATTTATATGAATTAAAGTTTAATAACATATCATGATTTAAAGTACCTTTTTTATGAAACTGAAAATTCATCCAATAATATAAATGGAATGAATTTGTATGGATTAAAAAATTTAATTAAATTAAAATTACTATGCTTAGAATTCTTTTCCATGAACCTTTTCTTCAAAAAAGGACAAATCTCACTTTTTAAATAAAATATATAAAAGTAATATATTATTATTCTAACTAAATTATAAAAACAAAAAAAGGGAATTCAAAAAAAAATTGCAGACTGAGCAGCAGCTGCTGTACAGACCCAAGCTGACACCCCAAAAAATGACCAGGCCCAGTGGCCTGGGTTGCCACTAGGCCAAACCTTAAAAAAAAAGAAAAAAAAAGGAAAAAAAGAAATAAAAAGAAGGCTGGGCCGCAACTGGCCCAAGCCCGCAGGAAAAAAAACCAAAGAAAAGAGAAAAAGAAGTCTGGGCTGCCACTGGCCCAGGCCCACAAAAAAAAAAGAAAAAGAAAAACAGAAACTCGGCCGTTATTGGTCTAGCCCAAAAGAAAAGAAATAAAGAAAAGGAAAAAGAAAGAAAAAGGAATTGGGCCTGGCTCATTGGGCCAGGCCATAAACCAGAAAATAGAAAACAAATATATGCATATATAGATTAAATTCAAAGCCCATATTCAGAAGACCAATTGCATTTCAGCCCACAGATTTTGGGTTCTAATCCATTTTAGCCCGATCCAAATACAAAAACAGACCCGTTAACTTATTGAAAAATAATTGTTTTTGGGTAGATAAAAATTTGAAAAAAAAAAAAAAATATGGATAAATATCTAGATAACCCCTAGCATCTACTGAAAATTTTTGGGATTAATCGTAAATCATATTGGACTGAAACTCTATTTTCTAAGTAGAAACCCGCTACTTCAACATTCAGACCCGTTAAGGAAATTGCATGTTTTTAATCATTTAAACCCCACAAAAATCAGTAAGTAAAATCTGAATAATATTATAAACTCAGTGTATCATCCTATAACTTTGTTTTAAGATCTGAACCATCCATATTTAATTTAAGATACTGAATAAATAGGATGTATCATGTAAAATTCAATAAATGTAAATTCGATATCTTATATAAATTCATATGTATTTAATGTAGATTCTTCGAATTGGTTATCGGACTCGTGATAAGTCCAGCTGAGTGTTCTTTATTTATTTATTGAGCTTTAGTATTATTTCACGTCAATGCTTTTAACTTGTTCCAAATTAATGTTATTTCCTGTTTAAATAGTGTTCATGTTTAATTACTGTTCATGCATGCCAATTATTGTTCATGATCACATATTAAATGCATAAAGAATAAACCCCAGAAGATTATATTGCTAGTTCTGAATAAATATCATAATATAATGATACCACTTAAGTAACCTCACTGATTATAAATGATACCTATCTGATAAACATACTGTTCATGTTACTGAAAGTTATTGGAAAAATATATCGTTAGACCGTAACGCTCGGTACAGCTCTATTCATCGTATACACAGTTACTGTTGCTATTCATTGTTCTTATTACTGTTCATCGTGTATACGATTACTATTACTGTACTATATTGATACTATCACCATATCGTCCCAGTATTCTAAGTAACATGGATATTGACTGACTTAACTGAATTAATAGTAATGTAAAAATACAACTTATATTGAGATTGGGGAAATTGATGGAGGAGACAGCGTCTGTATTGGGTGGACCTAGGATATAGGTTGCGCAGCCGACTGAGGGTTCCACTGCAGGGTTCCCGGGGGATGACTGACATCCCATCTGTACTGTTATTTTTCCACTATTTTTACAGTGAGATTACTGTTACTGTTACTGAGTACTTAGTGGTACGGCCTGGTTCAGGGCCAGGAAACTGAGGCTGTGGTTCTGGGTATGTACGGAACCCACCTAAAGCATGAATAATGTCTCTAATCAATCAGTTTCAATAGCTTAGAACCCTGATTGACACGTGTAGTAGGCGTAGTATGGGATGCGTCTATTACCGGTGGCAGTTGGTATCACGGTTCAAAGACTCTGCCAAGTCGGAGACGAATCGGCCGAGTCGTATCCGTCTCGGCCCGCTCCGAGACGAGTCCGAATCACGAGTCGGTCGACTCAACTCAGAGGAGATCGACTCGGCTGAGAATCGGCGTTGACTCGGTCAACTCGACATTATGATGATGATTTTGTACCTCGTCACAATTTAATCTGAAAATAACTATATTAGCATGTATCTATGAATGTAGTTTGTGCAATTTACTATATTGTGCATGTATTTTGATATGCTTCTACCGACGACACGTGTATTTATACTTTCGCTTGATGTTTAGTGTGCTAGGTGATATATTTTGGACATGTAATACATGAATATGGATATCTACATTTTTTTAAGATTTGTCGTGATTTTTTCAGAATTTTTTGAGCCTTCTATATAGCATTTTGCGTGTATCGCCTAATACCGATCCGAGTCGCCGAGATCGATCCGTCTCAGTGCCCGCCAATCGGCGGCTGAGACCATGACTATGAATCATGGTTGGTATTCGCTAACATAATTAATAATGATAAACTGTTATAATGCATTGTGACTGACTATAATCACCCGACTGTGCAGATGGACATATGACTATAACTGTAACCGGATTGTATGCCACACTAGTGACATATGCTAGGTTACACAACATGACATCAGTTGTTTGTTTACAGTTGTTTTACTTGTCTTTTATCTGCACGCTTATTCATGTTATTGTTATTCAGTTGTTTGTTTATCATGTTATTTAGTTATCTTATGTTTGTAGTTTATCTTGTTATTATTCTGTGCACATTATTTATATGCACGAGCAGTCCTCTTTACACACACACTCCCTAGGTCGCTTTCTGACGATCCTGGATTTGCACGTCCAGATATTGGACGCTTTGTTTCTATTGTTAAGTTTCGATGAGACCATATATATTGCGAGGAACTTGAGTCTCTCTCTGATTTTGGTATTCTCATCTCTCTTATCTTCTTGTTATTTTCTGATTCTATCTTTATCGCATTCAGTTGTCATTTTTTTCTTTTATTCATCTGTTATCATTGTGTTAGATATTTATATGTCATATTGCAGTGATATTGATTTATTATAGTAGATTTTGTAGCTTGTTCAGGTCACTCTAGGCTTAGCGTGTATACGTGGCGTATTTTCCTCGCGTATATGCGTCGTGGACTCTCGTCGCGCCTCCATTTCTACGTATTTTGGGAAGCAGGGCGTGACACAAGATGCAGGGCTCGAGGCGCTTCTCTCAACATTACTGCACTACTAAAGAGCATGGCTCGAGGCCCGCGTCTCAGTGCCTAAACGCGAGGTTCAAGGCCCGCGTCCAGCATCATCTTAATGGCTAAACGCAGAGCTAGAGCCCTGCGTTTTAGTTATAACTACCCTTATTACTGGGTCAAGTACTTCCCACACAATGAGGAGAGTTAACACCCATTATGGAGAATTTTTAGGGGACAGTTTTGAAAAACACCTAGAGGGGGGGGGGTGAATAGGTGTAAGTGCTAATCTAAGAAACTTAATGCAAACTAAGTGCGCTAAATGCGGAAGCTAATGCAAATTATGCACAAACTAATACAATACAACAAGTGTAGCCGAATTTCCCTTGCGAGGCTCTGGACTAACTCCCCTTGATTCCCCTTAAAATGGGTTGAGGCGCTATGTGAAGCTCTTGTTGGATGAGTACAAGTTAGGCGCACACACACAAGCAATCCAAGCAATAAGAAATATGTGCACACACAATCAAGCCAAGCAATCAAGGATAAATACAATATGAAAGATGCAAGGCAACACAAGCAATGTATATAATATGAATGGTATGAAAGTATGATGCTTGTATGAAATGATGCTTTGCACAAATGTAAAGAGAGAGAGTTAGAGAGACAATGGATCAAAACGCAAACACCAAGATTTGTTTCGAGGTTCGAGCACCTTGCTCTACATCCCCGCCTACACCACCGTGTAGGATTTCCACTATCTCAACTCCCACCGAGGGAACCTCTACCAAAGAGGATTTCTTACAACTCTAGGAGTACCAAACTCCTCTCTCAAACAACCACCTCACAACCGAGGGGTAAGGCCCGTAGCCAATACAACAACCAATCCACACACCTCTACCGAAGAGGCTCACAACCAAACACTATCACCTCTACCTAAGAGGGATCCACAACACAATCACCCGATCACCTCTACCGAAGAGGGATTCACAAATATAAGGGTGTTTACAACAATGAGGTTTACAACAAACAACCTCAAACACTTCTCTTTCTTTTTCTCTTATCTTTTTCCACAAAAACAAGGATCCTAATAGTTTAGGATAGTATGATATAGCTCAAGTGTGGAATCAAAGTGTTTTTGGAAACAAGCAACAAAGAAAAACTACTTGGGAAATCTCTTGTATAAGATAGAGAATGAAATACCAAATCAAAATCCAAAACCCTAGCTTTCTTTGATTTTCCAAAAACCCAAAAAACAAATAAGATGAAATCTTTTTGGCTTAAAAACCCTTTTAAAAACTCTTTTAAACACTAGAGAAAGTCTGGAATTTTTAGCTCTAAAAATCTTAGCCAAAACAATGGAGAAATGGGGTATATATAGCCCTAGGAAAAACTAGCCGTTAGGCTGATGTGGCAGCCTGACAGGCCACCGGTCGACCGGTCCGGTCGACCGCCAACGGTCAAAAATGTGACCGTTGGGCAAAGGCGGTCGACCGGCCCGGTCGACCGAAATAAACCGAGAGCAGAGCTCTCAGACCCGGTCGACCGGCTCGGTCGACCGTCCACTGTGCCTAACAGACGTGCACGTCTGTGCACATCGGTCGACCGGCCCGGTCGACCGGCCCTTGGTGCGGTCGACCGTCACGGTCGACCGACCAGCCTGTCAGCACAGTCCAGGTCAGAAAAATTTGGAAAAATATTTTCTAAAAAATCTTTTATCTCTTTAAAAATACCATAAAAATTGTTTTATCATTTTATGTTGAAACATAAACATGTGATAAAAATTTCAAGACAATATATCAACATATCAATTCATTTTTGTGTCTTGCAAATTTTATCAAAAACAAAACCTTGTATTTTGTCAAACCAGAATTTTCCAAAACATGAATAGGATAGTCAAAATAAGTTTGTCTAGCAAGTTTAAAGCATGTATGTATATCTAGAACATATCTAATATACATAGGTATAAGGTAAACTTGTTTTGATCTATTATTCATGAAAACAAAAAACCAAATCATGAAACGTGTGGGTTTTGTGCACTTGAGCATATCAACTAAACTAAACTTTACAAATATGGATCTAAAACACAAACTCTAAACTAGATACCTAAGTCTTCTTGACGATCTTCATCTTCAAGTAGACTCGGTCCAAACTCCGTGATTCTCCAAGTGCAAAGGTATGATCTTTAAGCTTTGGCACCGGAATCATCAAGAATAGCTTCTAATCATCTTGTTGAAGCTAATCACCAACCTAATATCCTGTTAATGTTCTGAAACTTAGAAACACAAGAATATTAGTAAACATAACTACATGAGTGTTGATCATCATCAAAACTAGAGTGGAAGGCCATTGGGCCAACAATCTCCCCCTTTTTGATGATGACAAAACTCATGGAGTTATATATGCATGGATTAAAGATAAGCTTCAAGGAAGCTCCCCCTTAACTCATGCATAGGGATAAACAATAAATATATGCAATGAATATTAAACATGAAACATGCATATGCATAAACAATAAATGGTTCTAGATATCAAATGGAATATTCAAAACAAAATAAGCTCTAGATACCAATTACAAAGCAAACTCTATAAATCAATTAAACTTAATATTCTTGAGATTAAAACATAATATATGCATAAACATAAGCATGCATATAAAACTTCATAAATCTTTCTCCCCCTTTTTTTCAATCATCAACAAAGGGGTAATCAAAACCATAAATAAAACGAGGGGTAAAAATCTTTCTTCCCCTTTATGTCAAACAAAACAATAAAAGACAATGTTCTCCCCCTTTTTGTCTAAAACAAAAAACAAAATCAATAAGGGGTGACTACAAACATGATATCAATTAAAAATATGTCAATGAAGCATCTTGATACCAATAAACAAGAATCAATATATGTTATATGCTATATACATTCATGAAGAGGAAGACGCTAAGTTAGCTTCCCTACACATATGCATTACATGAAGAAGGGATGACAAGCCCCAATTCACATAACACATATTATGTAATGCATAAGAGGAGATGTGAAGCTCCCCCTACACACGTATATCATATAAAGAAGAGTTGTCAAGCTCCTCAATTTATAATATACTCAACATGAATCTATATGTAAGAGAGATGTTAAGCTCTCCTTGCATATAGGAAATACAAATCAAAACTTTTGTATATTTTCTTTAAACAAAATTTTGAGAAATACCAATTGTAATTAAACATAAGTCTTGAATTCTTAAACATGAATCTTGAAACCAAAACAAATTTTGAATTTCTTAAATATGATACCAATTGTAAATATTTTACCAATTGAAAAGATTTTACATAGAAACATTGATACCAATTGTAAGAATTGTTCATTTTAAAACATATAAACAACTTTTAATCATAAAGTGTGGGAGTACAAATACCAATTGAAATACAAAATCATATGAAATACTCATTTTCTCCCCCTTTATGAAATACAAACTAAAGTCATGCATAGTCTTGATAACAATTTAAAAGTAATCAATTTAAACAAAATTGAAACTCAAGCACTAGCATAAACACAAATATATATATGTATGAAAGATAGATACCAATAGAAATTGATATACTTGGAATTTAAAGCATACATACATACAAAACATATATGAGTATACAAGAAGATCAAAATGATACCAATTGAAAGAGTTCAATGATACCAATTGACATAACAATAAGTTCAAGTGTATACATCATATTATCTACCACCCAATCATAATTCAAGTTTTAAAGATTTTCAATTTAGGGCATACATGAACATGATCTCCCATCCTACCGCCCTTGGATGGTAGGGGGTTTCAAAAATAGATTTGAAAATATAGCTTAGTTTGAAAATCACTACCAAATTGAAGAACATCGCAACTAGTTAAATGGAAAGCTTGTTAACTAGTACGAAATCCTTCAAGCAAGGAATAAAACAAAATTGTTTTTCATAAACATGAAATTCACATCATATCAAACACTCAAGTTCAATTAGGCATAAATAAGACTCAATTATTCCTTAAAACACGAAATCATCAAAACTATCTAATCTTCAAGGCATATGTATGTCTAATACAAACTATAGTATACATACATATCCAAAACATAACGAGTCCACAAAATATATGCATTAAGGCACGTGGCTCAAAAAGGATACTCATGTATAGTCAATAGTTTGGATAAGATGGACATATACATGAAGTTAAATATTGACACAAAAAAAACATGACAATCATGAAAACATGAAAAGCATGAAAAGTATGAAAATTTAGCTTTTCATTAAAACAATTTGATACCAATTCTTTTCAAGGTATATGTATGATTTGTCAACACAAGAAGTATACATACATATCCCTTAAACACACTTTGAGTCCATAATAGATATTTGCATGAAAGGCAAATGACTCAAGGGGTATACGTGTATATCTTCAAGTATGACAAAATACACATATACATGAAATGAAAACTCATAAGAACAAATACCAAAAATGGAATACAAGTTTAAATGTATGAATCATCAAAACTAGACTATACTAGCACATCTAATAGGAACAAACAAGCATTCAATCCCAAACATATATAGATTTGTTTGTGGCCCATTCTATGTACAAGTATATAACTAGTCTTAATGAAAACTAACACTTAAACATATATTCAAACATGAAGCATCAAAACAAATCTAAAAGTCATCATGATAAAACTAAAACATGATTATTATGTGAATTCACATGTATTAGATTCATGATGTACACTATAGCTTAAATAAAAGTGAGAACACTAAGTATGATTCAAATAAGCATGTGTGTCTCAAATACTATACATGTATGCCAAGGATCTAATAAACATGGAATGAATATACTAATCCATAGACATCAAAAACATGCCATAAACAAATGAATATGAAGGCATGGGAGTTTAGGAATCGTTACCAAAACCTCAAGGCAACTCTCCTTGTCTCCAAAACTTGGTGGTCCTCTCCACCATCTCTTCCCTTGAAAGTGATGCATCCAATTGATTTCCTTTAAGTCCGGAACGCATCTACTCCAGGGTACTATCACTCTCACGTCATGTGAGAGCCAACACCTACATTAAACAAAGGAGGGGTGGTCTTTGGTACCCATTTCTTATTGGGTCCATGGGGGTTAGTACCTTCTCTGACCCAAACAAATTTCTTTGCTAAATTAGTAGTATGTAATCTATCAAAACAAAATTTAGCAAGGTGGCCCTTACGTCCACAATGTGTACATGTGTACACATGAGCATACATGTGAAGGGTGTGTCCGTGAGGAGCATGTGTATGCCGTGAAGGGTGTGCATGCATAAAGGATGGAACTTGTTTCTTTCGAACCAAGGTTTCCAACCGATTGTGGTTCAAGGCACATTGGCTCATAGTGGAGCCCAAACAATCAACCTTCTTCTTAAGCAAACAAATATCATCATTAATTTTAGAAGAAGAAGTGTGGCATGCAATAGGTGAAGTGTGTGATACTACCCTAGCATGGCAAACAAGTGCATCAATCTTATTTTGTAAAACAATATTCTTATCTAAACAAACATTTAAATCATTGGAAATAGAAATGATTTTGTTTTTCAAATTAACATTCTCTTTTAGAACAAAATCAACTTTTGAAGACAAATTTTCATTTTTCTTCAAAAGAACATGGCAATCATTTTTAGATTTTAGAAATTCATTTTCTTTAAGTGCAAGTTCCAATTGAGATCTCAATGAATCCCTTTCATTATAGACCTCAACCTTCTCTTGCAAAACATTGTCAAGTCTAGCATGCAAACACTTATTTTCTTTTTCAATTTCTAGACTTTTCTTTTTCAAAATCTTATATTTTTCAATTAACTTTTCACATACTATTGAAAGTTCTTCATTTAGAGCATGGGGATCAACAATATCATTACTAGAAGAACTAGCATCATCATCACTATCTAAGTGGGGTTCCGAATGTACCTCAAGGGAGTCATTCCCTTGGACCATATAGCATTGTTGTGGCTCGGATTCTCCACTAGATTCCTCTTCTTGTTGGATTTGGACTTGAAGCTTGGAGGTGTTGGTGGTTGTTGTCAACTTGTTCCACACTGCAAAAGCGGAATCAAGATTAGAAACACGTAAAAGATATTCTTTAGGTAAAGTGCTTCTAATGGCCTCTAGGGCTTGTGCATTGGCCCCTATATGATTGCAATCACCAAGATAACATCTCTTGGTGGCCGCAAGGAAAACATGCAAACCTAGGGTCTTTAGGTACATGGACATCCTATACTTCCAAACATCAATGTTGGAAGGGTCAAAGCTAGGAGGGGTCATGAAGTCCATGGTAAACTATGAATGTGCAAACAAATGCAAATGAGATTAGCAAGCAAATGGATCACTCCTAGGATGTTAAGCCTAAGTATCAGGAGCACTAGCTCTGATACCAATTGAAAAACACCTAGAGGGGGGGTGAATAGGTGTAAGTGCTAATCTAAGAAACTTAATGCAAACTAAGTGCGCTAAATGCGGAAGCTAATGCAAATTATGCACAAACTAATACAATACAACAAGTGTAGCCGAATTCCCCTTGCGAGGCTCTGGACTAACTACCCTTGATTCCCCTTGAAATGGGTTGAGGCGCTATGTGAAGCTCTTGTTGGATGAGTACAAGTTAGGCACACACACAAGCAATCCAAGCAATAAGAAATATGTGCACACACAATCAAGCCAAGCAATCAAGGATAAATTATAATATGAAAGATGCAAGGCAACACAAGCAATGTATATAATATGAATGGTATGAAAGTATGATGCTTGTATGAAATGATGCTTTGCACAAATGTAAAGAGAGAGAGTTAGAGAGACAATGGATCAAAACGCAAACACCAAGATTTGTTTCGAGGTTCGAGCACCTTGCTCTACATCCCCGCCTACACCACCGTGTAGGATTTCCACTATCTCAACTCCCACCGAGGGAACCTCTACCAAAGAGGATTTCTTACAACTCTAGGAGTACCAAACTCCTCTCTCAAACAACCACCTCACAACCGAGGGGTAAGGCCCGTAGCCAATACAACAACCAATTCACACACCTCTACCGAAGAGGCTCACAACCAAACACTATCACCTCTACCTAAGAGGAATCCACAACACAATCACCCGATCACCTCTACCGAAGAGGGATTCACAAATATAAGGGTGTTTACAACAATGAGGTTTACAACAAACAACCTCAAACACTTCTCTTTCTTTTTCTCTTATCTTTTTCCACAAAAACAAGGATCCTAATAGTTTAGGATAGTATGATATAGCTCAAGTGTGGAATCAAAGTGTTTTTGGAAACAAGCAACAAAGAAAAAACTACTTGGGAAATCTCTTGTATAAGATAGAGAATGAAATACCAAATCAAAATCCCAAAACCCTAGCTTTCTTTGATTTTCCAAAACCCAAAAACAAATAAGATGAAATCTTTTGGCTTAAAAACCCTTTAAAAACTCTTTTAAACACTAGAGAAAGTCTGGAATTTTTAGCTCTAAAAATCTTAGCCAAAACAATGGAGAAATGGGGTATATATAGCCCCTAGGAAAAACTAGCCGTTAGGCTGATGTGGCAGCCTGACAGGCCACCGGTCGACCGGTCCGGTCGACCGCCAACGGTCAAAAATGTGACCGTTGGGCAAAGGCGGTCGACCGGCCCGGTCGACCGAAATAAACCGAGAGCAGAGCTCTCAGACCCGGTCGACCGGCTCGGTCGACCGTCCACTGTGCCTAACAGACGTGCACGTCTGTGCACATCGGTCGACCGGCCCGGTCGACCGGCCCTTGGTGCGGTCGACCGTCACGGTCGACCGACCAGCCTGTCAGCACAGTCCAGGTCAGAAAAATTTGGAAAAATATTTTCTAAAAAATCTTTTATCTCTTTAAAAATACCATAAAAATTGTTTTATCATTTTATGTTGAAACATAAACATGTGATAAAAATTTCAAGACAATATATCAACATATCAATTCATTTTTGTGTCTTGCAAATTTTATCAAAAACAAAACCTTGTATTTTGTCAAACCAGAATTTTCCAAAACATGAATAGGATAGTCAAAATAAGTTTGTCTAGCAAGTTTAAAGCATGTATGTATATCTAGAACATATCTAATATACATAGGTATAAGGTAAACTTGTTTTGATCTATTATTCATGAAAACCAAAAACCAAATCATGAAACGTGTGTGTTTTGTGCACTTGAGCATATCAACTAAACTAAACTTTACAAATATGGATCTAAAACACAAACTCTAAACTAGATACCTAAGTCTTCTTGACGATCTTCATCTTCAAGTAGACTCGGTCCAAACTCCGTGATTCTCCAAGTGCAAAGGTATGATCTTTAAGCTTTGGCACCGGAATCATCAAGAATAGCTTCTAATCATCTTGTTGAAGCTAATCACCAACCTAATATCCTGTTAATGATATGAAACTTAGAAATACAAGAATATTAGTAAACATAACTACATGAGTGTTGATCATCATCAAAACTAGAGTGGAAGGCCATTGGGCCAACAAGTTTTACCCCTAGAGCCCCCTATAAATAGCTAGAATTGCTATTGAAACGGGGGTTAGAATTTTTAGCTGAGGAATATTGGCATTAAAAAGAATTCAACTCTCCTACACAAACTTGTTGAGTTCAAATTTGCTCAAGACCTCTTTGAGATTTCATTTAATAGGAGCTGTGCTACACCATCAATAATCCAAGGGAAAAAGTTCTGAAGAAGCTTGAAGTTCACCGGGTCAACGGAAAATAAGATTCACTTTCCACCGGTACTAAAAGAACCCATCATTAAATAAAGAGAAGATTTGAGCTTGACTATCTCCTCCCTCTTGTAATTGAAAATTTTGAGTTATTGTAATCTTTTATTGACTCAAGAAAATTTTACAATACATATTTTTAATTTTCTGACCCGTACAATTTTTTCAAAGAGGCAAATACAAAAGAAATCTCATGTTTCACATGCTTCACATGCTCACACACAATCTCATTCGCATTATGCCACACACATTAAACTTACTCATGTTTCACATGCTCATCATGCACATGCACATCATGCATTTCTTTATGCAAGGTGTTTACTTGCACCTAATGTGGCTGAAAAGGTCACTTGGCCAAGTTTTATTATGATCGCATAGATGCTTCAAATGATCATATTTGGGTCTGAAAAATTAACACTTTAGAACCAAAGAAAATTTGGGTGCCAAAATTAACAAACTCATTGCTTGATATAGGTACACACCAAGGCTCCACGACGTAGAGAGAGGTGGTACATTAATGGTGGTTGATCGAGACACATGACTTGGGATATCAACAATTTTGTAACACTATCAAAGTATCATGAAGGCGGCACAGTCACATTTGGGGATGATTCAAAGGGCAAAATCGTTAGTATAGGTAATATCAAAATTGGCTCATCTCTTTTAATTGAGAATGTTGTTTTGGTTAAAGGCCTTAAACATAACCGTTTAAGCATTAGCCATCATTGAGATAGAGGTTTCAAAATTATTTTTGATGATTTTTCTTGTGACATTTTGGATAAGAAAACAAATACATGTGTTCTTTTCTATTTTTGTGAAAATAATGTATATAATTCACATGCTTAATTTACATTACAATGTCACTTATTTGAATGCTTTTAATGAAGATTCTGAGTTATGGCATAGGAGACTAGGACACATTTCATTTGATAACTTATTCGGAATTAATTCTAAAGATTTAGTGAAAGGTAATTCTTGTTTAAAGTTTGAAAAGGATTGCATTTGTGATGCATACCAGCTTGAAAAATAAACTAAGTCCTCTTTCAAAATAATAAAAAAAATCATGACAACTAGACCTTTAGAGTTAATCCACATAAATTTATTTGGCCCAACTAAAATCAAAAGTCTTAGTGGTAATCATTTTTGTTTTTGTTTTAATTGATGATCACGTGTTTTCTTTTTAGAACATAAAAATGAGGCTTTCTCACATTTTCATGTCTTTAAAAAAAAGGTTGAAAAAGAAAAAGATTTTTTAATTTTACGCATAAAGAGTGATAGAGATGGCGAATTCATCAACCATTCTTTTATCACTTATTGTGACAAAAATAGAATTAAACATAAACTATCTTATCCTAGAAATCTACAACAAAATGGAGTCATTGAAAGGAAGAATCGTACTCTTCAAGAAATGGTTAGGACAATGATTAGTGAATATGGACTTCCTTAATATTTATAGGCCGAGACCGTACACACTTCATGTTATATTGAGAATCGAATTTAATTTTGTAAGAATTCAAGTAAGACTCCCTTTGAGACTTACTATTTGAGAAAATCAAATGTTTCATATTTTAAAGTCTTTGGTTACAAGTATTTTGTTTTGAATACCAAAGGTAATTTGGCAAGTTTGATCCTAAATTTTTTGTGGGTATTTTTATTGGATACTCAAATACTAGTCATGCTTATAGAGTTTTCAATAGGTCAACCTTGATTATTGAGGAGTCTATACATGTTAAGTTTGAAGAATCTAACTCTCTTGTGAAGAATGTTATAAAGATTGATTATTTAGGTGAAGACTTTGAAAAAGTTTTCATGAAGGATTCACTGGCACAAGATAAAGAGAAAAAGCCTAAGGATGATACAAATGGGGAAGTTCAAGATGAAGTGGAGTCAACACAACCACTTCAAAAGGATAAGAGAGATGCTACGAGCCATCTCAAGGACCTCATTATTGGTGATATATCCAAAGGGGTAACTACTCGCTCCAAACTCCATAATATTTGTGGCCATTTTTCATTCATTTCCCATATTGAGCCAAAAAATATCCTCAAAGTCGAGGGCGACTCATATTGGTTGCCTGCCATGTAAGAAAAACTCAATAAATTTGAGCGCGACCAAGTTTGGCATCTTGTTCCTACAATCCCTAATATACCAACAATTGGTACTAAATGGAGTTTTAGGAATAAGTTGAATGAGTTGGGAAATGTCATAAGAAATAAATCTAGGTTAGTGGCCCAAGGTTACGTCCAAATCAAAAGAATTGATTTTGAGGAAATCTTCGCACCCGTAGCACTGCTTAAGGCCTTACAGAGGACATTTGCTTTTGCTTCTTTTAAAGATTTTAAGCTTTTAAATGGATGTTAAAAGTGAAATTTTGAATGGTTTTATTGAAGAGGAGGTATGTTAAACAATCCCACGGGTTTATTGATCCTACAATTTTGGATTTTATTTTTAAACTTGAAAAGACTTTGTATGGTTTAAAACAAGCTCCAAGAGTTTGGTATGAAAGATTGAGTATTTTTTTTTGTTTTAAATAGTTTTATTAAAGGCAAAGTTGATGCTACCTTATTTATAAAGCATGTAGATAATGATTTCTTAATAGTGCAAATCTATGTTGATGATATCATTTTTGGATCTACTATTGAAAAGCTTTTTAAGGATTTTGAATCATGCATGAAGAAAGAATTTGAAATGAGTATGATGAGGGAGGTCAACTATTTCCTTTGACTCCAAATCAAGAAAAGAGGTAATGGGATCTTCATCAATCAAGCTAAGTACACAAGAGAACTTATCAAAATTTGAGCTTGAAGATGCAAAGATATGCAAGACTCTCATGGCTGCCATAATAAAGTTTGATAAAGATGAACAAGATAAAAACGTTGACATTAAACTCTATCATAGCATGATTCATAGTTTGCTTTAATTGACGGCTAGTAGACCAGATATTATGTTTAGTGTATGTTTATGTGCTAGATTTCATTCTTATCCTACAGAGTCTCATTTAATTATCGTAAACATATTATTAGGTACCTTAAGGGCATTATTAGAATGGGCTTGTGGTATCCGACGATCGGACAATTTTCAATAACGAGTTTTTCAGATGCCGATTATATTGGTTGTAGAGTAGATAGGAAGAGCACTAGTGAAACTTGTCAATTTTTAAGAAATTGTTTTGTTTCATAGTTTTCTAAGAAACAAATTCTGTAACCCTCTCAACTGACAGGGCGGAGTATGTTGTGGTAGTTTTTTGTGCACAAGTCATTTGAATGAAACAAACTCTCCTTGATTATGATTTATATTTTGACCATATTATAATATTTTGTGATAATATTAGTATCATTCATATGACCAAGAATGTAAATCAACATAGCAAGATCAAACACATTGAGATTATATATCACTTTATTAGAAATCATTATGAAAAAGGAGAAATTGAATTTGATTATGTTTCTTTCGATTTTCAATTAGTGGATATTTTACTAAACTACTTGATTTTAATATATTTTCATTTATTGGTGGTGAATTAAATATTTATATGATGGATTCATGAAATTTCAATTGATATTCATATTTTCTTTTCTTAGAATACATGAACTTCTATTTTTTTTAAATTTGTATCTTTTCTTTACCTTTGTGTTTATTGGTCTATACTAGTTTTTAGTCCCTTTTTGATTTATGATAAAAAGGAGGAGAAGAATTTATGAGTTATTTCATTAACTTCATTTATCTCAAATTGATATACCTTGTTTTGCAAATTAGTATCTATATATTGGGTGTGTGTGTGTGTGTGTGTGTGTGTGTGTGTGTGTGTGTGTGTGTGTGTGTAATTTAATTTGGTATTATACTTATGTTTAAATTGGTAATGTTTGGTGATTTATGATTTCTATTACCTTTATTTCATATTTGTATACCTTATTGCATACCCATTTGGTGGTTGGAGGTATGGATGGAGGATGAAATATTTTTGCATAGCTTTTCATATTTCACATCTATCTTTATATGCATATGATGACTTATTTTGAAATTGTCACATTTTTTAGTCATAAATGATTGAACTTCATAGATAAACATAACTTTAGGGGAGCTTTGCTAAGCTCTTCATACTGTTTCAAATAACTCATATATTTGCCATCATCAAAAAGGGGGAGATTGTTGCCCTAAGGTTGGAATCACCGGTTTCTTATTTTGATGATAAGAAAACCTATGTAGTTATTTAGTACTAATCATGTTCAAGTGTTTAAGTATTTTTCAGGTTTCAATAAGATTCAAAGTGCTTCTTCCTAAAAAAGGTATTAAAAGTCTCAAGTTCACTCAAAGATGGGATTTAAGTTAGGACTATCAAGACTCACCCTTGGAGAAGCCAACTAGAAGATGACTTAAAAAAATATCACATATGTAAGAAAATAGTATGTTAAAGTAGTGTGTAGAATTGATGCTCAAGAAGGCACACATATACACAGAATTCAAGTTTTCAAAATACGAGTTTCAATATCTAGTTTTTCTCATTTTGATATTTTACAAAGGTTCAATGTTTGATACATATCCCATGATTTTACAAGATTTTATATCCTATTTTCTTGCATGTATTCTGAAGCCTATGTATTACCAAATAGTTTTTATAACTTGTATAAAACTTTTTAAAATTAATTTATATTTAATTTTTAACCAAAATTAGCTTTTCAGGCTTGGTCGTCGACCGAGTGGTCGACCAGACCACGGAGTTAATTTGACCTCTGCCTGTGCACGTTGTGCACGTTATTTGGCGACCGGGTGGTCGATCGTGTAAATCTACTAGTCGATCGAGTGGTCGACTGACTGGCAGTAGTCTAGTCCCGATTGAGACTGGTCGACCGCGTGGTCAACCGACGCCAACGGTAAGTTAAAAATATTGAACATCGGTCGACCGGGCGGTCGACGATGTTCTGGCACTGTTACAATAACGACTAATTTTTGAAAATCCATTTCTCTGACTTTTTTCCCAACAGACAATTTTGCTCTTTTTGGACTCTTAATTACCTGATAGGCTCTTCTAACTGTGTTTTATCATTTGCCTATATGTATAGGGTTCATTTGTAGAGGATTTAGAACAAGAACAACAATTAGCTTTTGAAAAATATTTGTAAATTCAAGTTTATTCAAGAGAAAAGATTTTAAGCTTTCTTATTTCAAGTGCTCTCATTTCAAAATCATTTTCTGCAAGTTTTCAGCTCATAGATTGAATCATTTCAACTGATTTTCTCTTTCACAAACTTTTTGAGTTTCATTTCACATCAAATACTGTAGGAAGTTGTAAAGGAATTGTTCATGATCTTTGTGATTGTTAAGAGCTTGTTAAACTCATTGGCTTAGTGCTATATCTTGTGTGGAAGATTGAGAGTTGAAATGGTATACTCCGATATTGAGTAGACCTTGTAATGTCTTTGTGGAGGCTCCTTTGTGGAAAGATCCTTAGTGGATAGTGAAATCCTTCACGCTATGAAGGCGGAGATGTAGAGTTTGGTGCTCGAACCTCGAAACAAATGTTTGCGATTATTCTCTCTCTCTCTCTCTCTCTCTCTCTCTCTTACTCTTTATTTGCTTACACTTGTGTCTTTGTTTCTATTTCTCTTACTAGTATCATTCATTTTTGTCGGTTTTCACTCTCTAAATCAAGAAGACAATTGAGCATCTTAACTCATTGTCTAGAGGAATATAGAGGAGAAGTTCTAGAGCCCTTTATAGGGAATCCGGCTTCACTTCTTGATTTGAGTTGACCATTTGCATCGTTCATATTATAAATTGTTGCATTTTCGTATTTGGACCTTTAGATTATCATTACACCTATTCAACCCCCCAACTAGGTGTACTTTCAAGAAAGAGTTTTCATAATTTGAAATTCTAATAAAATATCATATAGTTTGAAAGTTCTAATTACATTAGGACGGTTGGAGGAAAAAAAAGAATTAAAGAGAGGGTTAACGTTCTGATTATATTAGAAAAATAAAAAATTAAACTAATTATTAAAATATAAAATGGTAGAAAAAAAATAGAGTGAGGACAGAAAATGTGCACGTGCCTTATACGGTATGCTTTTAAAAGTAGTTGTAGACAACTTATTAGAATTTAAGATTAACTAATGTAGCATCTAAATCGTGCCTCCAATTGGGCCTCAATTTATGTCTTGAATAGGTCATGCCATGAGTCGTGCACTATCAGGTGGAGGTGAGGCTAGGCACTACCTGAAAAGAATATGTGCAGTAGGAACAACCCAAAGTACTATTTCAGACATCCTTGGACCTAAAAGTTTGCATTAGCCTATTGTAAACTAAACATTATTCCTATCTAACCAAGAGATTTACTACTTGGTTAATAGCAGAAAAGTATTAGCTTAACCTACAACTATGTTGCTCATTGGGAAGAAACGAATTTCTTTCGTAACAAACAACTAAAACTTTATGTCTATTAGTCTTGTCATTGAATTTCCTGTCTACTGAAGTAAAGCTTTGTCATCCCTCGCTTTTAAAATCCCTAATTCCAAGTTAAATGCATCAATGAAGTGGATGGAAATTAACACAATGTGGGAATGTAATCCTGATGACAAAGCTTGCAAATATAAATATGAATTATCAGTTTATTAGCAACCATTCTTGAACTTAGAAATTGAGTCTGAAATACTAACAAAGTGTGCTTGGCAAAAGCTGCGCCCTTCAGTTGCAATAAACAGGGATAGATACAGTGTCTCTTATAATTATATAAATTTATCAGTGTTATGGGCATTCATGGCTTTAACGTTGGGGTAGTGCTTATATAAGGAAGACCAGAGTACACCAAAGATTGATTATAAGAACACCAAGAAGAACATTGTCGAGCTCAAGTGCACCGATGACGGAAGTGTTGTAACAAATCGGCACTCTAATACCAATTATTACTCTCAGGATTGTCGTTTGCAGAACTTGACAATATGATCAGTACTTGCAAAAGAAAAAATGTTATAAAGCAAACTAGTAATACTTAGACAAATGATGAATGCATGGTTAGTTTCCCTTCTCTTCCATGTTTAGGTGATTCTTTTGCTATTAGGAGATTTATCTTGGAAGCGGGCTTTGTTTGCTGAGAATAATGTTTACCGTAAAAGTTGGTACTCAAACATTGTCGGCGGCCAATCTTGTGTGTGCAGCATTAGTGCTTGATGTTGCTAATGGCGATTTAAGGGTTGGGGAGTTCTTTTGCAACTCTGTCGAATGGCGGTTGTAAATATGGAGGACCGATGACCTACTTAAGTGGTGTGAAAATTACACTTATGACAGTGGTTGATACTACCAGATTGTTGCCACTGAGAAAGTGTGGTGCTAATACTGTAAGTACTTGTACAATAGCTATGAGTTGAAAGAAAAGATTTGAAAAAAAATAATAATTAAATATTAGGTCAAACTTTTTGAATCTTTATAGGAGTTAGAAAGAGAGAGGATAGTATAATTAAAATTTAGACATCATTGGAAGAGTTATTTTATAATGAACACATCTTCTCCTTGTATATATTTGTTCAAGAGAAAAAAAAAAAATTAGATGTGGATGAACTTGAGCGCTTGAGGGATATTTTCTTAGTGTCACATAGCAGGAAACTTCTCTCAGACGGGGCTTAATCTGTTTGGTTGTCGTAACTGGCCGTAATTCGTAGTTGTAATTGGTAAAGTCTTTTACAATTGTAAATGAGTTACATGTATGTAAATTTTATGGTGTTTGGTTGATAATATAAAATTGTAAAGTGGGAAAGTGTATTGTACTTTACGGTATTTGGTTGTCGTAATGTATAAGTCGTAAGTGAAAAGTTGACCACAAAATTAACTATTTGGTGATTTTAAAAGTTTTAATACTGCAAATAAATATTAAAAAAGTTAAATATTAAAAAATTTTAATATTAATATAAAAAAATATTACAAATTTGTGTGACCACAAAATTAACTGTAACTGGGCTGTAAGTGAGTGGTAACTGGGTTGCAAGTGAGTGTTAGTTGAGTTACGTAAGTCTTTTACGAATTACGGTCCAAATAAACGCCGTAGTTGTAACTGGGTAAAAAGTCATTTAAGAATTACGGAGTTTTACGCGAAACAAACGGTCGTCATGGGTTTAAACTAAAATAAACCATATAAAAAATCTCGTGAATTAGAGTTCCCAGTCCCTTAAAAAAGGATCGGTTTCCAATGCAAAAAAACCTCATCCAGTTAGAGTTCCAATCTAATTATAATATCAAACTAGTTGGGATTCAAGAAAAATAAACTCTGATTACAATTTGAATATAATAAGAACTACATTAAGATTAGGATGATGATGATGATGATGATGGCAATGAATCCGGAGCAGTACCTTAGTTTCAACTTTCTTTTCATGTATCAGTGAAGGTTTAGTTCATTTTGGGCAATTTATATTTTCATCAATGTCTACTTAATGTATTCCCAACAAATCTTTATAATTTGTTACCTTTTGTTTGACGTTTAAATAATGCAGTTTGGTTTAAAATATTCCCCATCCTCAAACAATGTACTACAACAGGAGCTACCTCTATTACAGCAACGCTGTTCAATTATATCACTGGTTTGATAGTTTCCATTAGGGTAATTTGGCATCTCTTACTGTCGCGGAAGTGAAGAAAGATATAGGCTGAATGGGTTTAGGATTGATTTATATTGATGTTTTGGCTGGTTTAGGACTACTCTATTTTTAGAGTTTGAGTGGATTTAGGATTTTATTTTATTCTATTCCAATCTTTGAATTATTGTTCATTAGTGGTTATAGTAGATGAGTTGGATTGGCGATCAAATGTGTCTTTAGTTGATCCGGAGTCCTTATCTCTTTAAAAGAGGCTATAGGCATTGTTGTTCTGGTAGATGATAGTCAGGCTGGTAGAATAGTGAAATGAACTAGAAGTTGATTGACACAATGCAACATCAGCTTCAATAATTAAACAATTAGTTAAAGTAATATGTAGTAGCAAAATTCAGGTGACAGAGATTGAGAGATAGTGTGAATAAAGATATAACCCAAATCCTGAAAGCTTTAAGTACTTCTGGCTGAAAACCAAATAGCTGGTGAAGTGCAGAATCACGCTACTGGTGCTCTGGCAGAATGATCCAGATGTTGATAGAATCCACAATTATACTACAGAAAGTCAGATAGAATAGATAGCAGAGCTATAAGCACATAACAGTGGATAAAAGTAAAGATAAGCAGTGACAGTCAGAAATTAAAATGCGAGAGAGAGTAAAACACAGATTTTAGGTGGTTTGGGAATCCCCTGTATCCACCACCTAAAAGCTTCTTTTTAGGATTTCAAATCTACTATAAACTTTCAACCTAAAGAAAGGGATTACATCGTCAATACTCTCATCCAAGCTTGCACTTTCACTCTTCTCCCTAAATAGAAAACAACCGCAACCTCTTTCTCAGAGTTAGACTTTCTCTTCTACGCCAAACGGATACACAAATTCAAAAGAATTGATTTGTTCTCTAAAGAAGATTGATGACCATCAAGCATAATATCACAAATCAAAATAATACAAGATGAGGCTTTGTGTAATCAAAGAGTAATAATAAATATCTTCAATAATTGGAACTTAAATATAGATAATCTAAAAGGGAGAATTTTAATGATTGTAAAATTTAATTCTGGATTCTCCGATAAAAAATGTATTAATGAGAAGTAGGTGAAGAGAATTGATGAGAAATAAAAGCACAATCACTTCTTAATTGAGAAGTTGGTGAATAGAATTTTTAAAAATTAAAGCACAATAACTTCTCTTTATTTCTGAAGTTTAGAGACTAAGAAATTTGAAGCTCAGTTTTTAGTCACTTTCTTGAATTGAATCTGAGATCTTATTTAAAGCTCAAGGCACAACAATTTTAGAAAAACATTTGTTAAACAAAAGAAAAAACTTGCCCATTATACATTTAATGCTTGCTGTAAAATTGGAAAAGGATGAAGATCACAATCAACAACATTAAATTAGTTTGTAGCTGAAAAAAGGTAAGAGACCACTTAGCAGTTAAAGAAAGAAAGAGAGACAGAGAGAATTTCAGCATCTCAAGAAAGAGAGAAATGAAAGCAACTATAATAGCTAGAGAAAATTTCTCTCAAAGGCTGAGAATAATAATGAAAGAAAAGTTCAGTCAGTAGCGCACTAGTATACAAGAAGTAACATGCCCATTAACTAGCCACATGGGTAAGGGTGTGATGGAGACTTATTGGCATTTATTATGTGATGAGATTGTTGTAACGAAATTGATATGTTCTGATACCAATTGTTGAGTGCATAACTTGGGATACCATACTTACTATGATACCAATAGTTGGGAGATACAGAGATCCCCTATCGACGATCTCAAGCACACTATGAGATCGATTAACTCGAGCACACAAGATGAATAGTAAAGATACAAAATGAAGAACACACAATTTAACATGGTTCGGCCCAAACTTGACCTACGTCCACGGAGAGAGAACTTGAGAGAGTTTTATTAATAAACTTGATATAAAGAAATCTAACCATTCTCTTGATGACATAAGAGTATTCATCTTCCCCTCTATGCCTAGATTATAAAAGTATACATTCTCTCTATGTACCTTCACCCTACTGCTCTCTTTCTTGACTTTTTAGGGCCTTACATTATTATTAACCACAACTTCATTTTGTTCCTCTGCTCCAATTTACAACGCTGGATAACAATCTATATTTATAAGATTTTATAATACAAATCTTATTTGGACTATGAGATGATCTTGACCATTGGATACTTGAAGAATCTTGATCAATCCTGTTAGGATTTGATCTCCTTAATTTAGAAGGATTTTAGACCTTTTAATCTTTATAAATAAATCTTCATTGAATAGGAATTGAATTCTATTCATACTCCTCCTGAAAAGAAAACTCGCAATCATCTGAAAGGAAAGTGCTTCATCTTAATTTGTTTCTTCTGCTTCAAATCATTGTCTTCTCCAACTCAATTGGATTTTCTTGGGCCATCATCTCCTCTTAAAAAAAACAAGGCAAAATCCAAAAATTTCTACCTTGACTTGCTTTAAGCTTGTAGCAAAACAATTTGAGATTTTGAATTAGTACCTTAATTCTTTTCTTAGTTGTACCATATCGTGAAACCTTTAATCTTATCCCCACTCCCAGGGGCCTTCTAACACCCCGATCCTGCGGGTACAGAGATGTTACTGCGACGTATATACACTGGTCAGAAATACCCTTACGTATATACGCTAAGCATCAGTACAGGTAAGAATCAGAGTATGGAAGCACGTGGTGTATTATACATTCCAACACATGAGTACAATTACAAAGTTATCACAGGAAGTGGCCCAATATTACAATAATATTACATCATCAATATGACGCAAATGCGAGAATATAAGGAGATGTACAAGTATGAACAGTATAAAAAGAGGCTCAGAGTCATAACAGGAAAAATCTAGAGCCGAGCAGGGGGGCCTGAAAGGATGGGGCTCTGGATGGTCTGTTAGGGATTTACGCTTCAGCTGCGCCATTCTGATCAGCAACTGGGAGAATCCATACGCTCCAATCTCCAAAACCTGAACATGAGGATCTAGAGGAGTCAGAACTCCCCGGCGAGTGGTGATGCGAAAGCCAGATGACGTGCTGAGATAAGCACATGTGTATCGATAAATCCAAGTCATAAGTATGCATTAAAAACTGTGTCATGAGTATCAGCATGCAGGAGAAAGTAGAGAGACAGTAATCGATATCAAGCCGGGAACATGTATGATATAAGGTGATAAGAGCAGGTAACACAAGATATCTCCTAAATTAACATAAAACCGATAAAAACTGATACAACTGAATAAAACTGATTACAGGCAAAACTGATCATACAAGCTTAGGTTACTGCTCCATGGACTAGTACATCGAAGGAATAATCCAAACAAGAAAACCCTCATCTATATACCCTTATCCCATGTCACCGTAATCTAAGCGCATATAATCCGAGCTACAAAATAACACAACACAACAAATTATATATTAGCATCTTATTATAATTGGGACCGTCTAAGATGTAGGCTTTTAGTATGTGTCCCATTCCACATACTTTCACTTACAACTTATAGAGCAAGTTATTTGAAAACTGATGAAATTCGATGAATCATGTTTAGAATGGGCCCCGTACATGCCCGGGACAACTGTCTAGGAGTATCCGGTTCTGAGCCGGAACGTACCGCTAGGATCGGGACTTATTTATGCCCGAACAGGAATAGAGTATCGCAGATCTCATAAAAATAGGCCTAAGGCGTGTGCATACCCAGCAGGAATAAACAGGAGTAGGGGTGCCAGCACACCCCACAGAATCTCTGGTGGCCGCCAGGTGATCCCTCAAGCATGTGACCATGCGTGACTCAATAAGACTACCATGAACATGATTATTCAGGCCCATCAGTTTCCCTCAAACCGGGTGCAAGTTGTTTTATAATAATTTATTATGCAATTATCAATTTACGAGAATAGCAGGAGCAGGACATGATCAGGAATTCAGGAGTACATGAGTACATGTATAACAGAGTACAGGTCACTGTATATAATATAGGATAACAAGTATAAGATTCAAGTCACTGTATATAGTAAAGGATCACAAGTATAGTATTCCTGTAAATGTGATAATCACAGGTTAGGTATTAATATGTTAGGAGGCGGGTGATAAGTCATGACATAATAAGGAGCAAGTGTTAAGTAGTAGCAAGTCGGGTGTCAGGTGATGACACATCAGTTGTCAAGTGATACAGACAGGTGTCAGGTATTTGCATGTAGATGACAGATATCAAGTAATATCATGTCAAGTGTTAACATATCAAGCATGTACTTGACAAGTGATATAGTAATAGCTGAACACAATCAAGCAGAGCTGAGCAACCTGGGGCGAAGCTAATGTACAACACTAAATGTTATCACGCTCGGCGTAGTTATCGCTTGCAGCGTAGCTAGACACACGTGTCGTTGTAAGCGTATGACGCCATACTTCCGCTTACGGCAAAGCCAGGCTCACGGGGTAACGACGTTTGGACGGAGTAAGCGGTAAAGTGTTGACGCTAGGTTCGCCTACCAGGCGTAGCATAGAGAAAGTCCAGAGGACTTTAAACCTCAAAGGTTGTACCCAGAGGCTAAACTCGAAGGCAAGGGTACCTATAAAAAGTGTTAGTTCCAAATAGCACAAAAATAGAACCAAAAACAAATACATAATGCAGATACAAGTCGACCCAACAGAGCAGGAAAGTCCAAAAGGAATGCGAGAACACTCGCCTAAATACGAAAAAATACTGTGAAATCCCCGATCTCCAGAATCCAAAAAACCAACGCGTAAACGCGTTCCAATAAAAAGGAGGAGAGAGAATGAAGACGCGGGAGTCGCATCACGTAGATTTCCACAAATGCGGGGTTCGAGACCGCGTTTAAGTCAGAACATGAGAAGAACGCAGACACGAGCATGAGCTGAAATACACCTAGAGGGGGGGTGAATATGTGTAATTGCTAATCTAATGATCTTTTTAAACTTAAGTAAATATGAGTGATGCAACGATCTCTCAAAACACGACTAGGAGCCGAATACCCGGTGAAGGGTTCTGAACTCTGTCCTCCCAATTCCCCTTAAAGATGGGTTAGAGGTGCGCAATGCAACCGTGTTGTATGAGATATGATCGAACAAGTAAAGAATGAAATGCTATGATAACATACACACAATCAACAACACAAGTAAAATAAACAAGAGAAGATTGCATAAAGAAAAGGGTTAGTTTTCAAGCAAATAATTGAAGACAATATAAAGTAAGAGAATAGTAAGCAAGAATAACGCAAGGTAATCACAAACACAATTGATTTGTTTCGAGGTTCGAGCCACCGCTCTAGTCCCCGCCTTCACCTCCGTGAAGGGTTTCCACTATCCACTGAGGATGCCTTACAAGTTTGGTCTACCGAAGACCCCAAGCCCTTAGCTTCACAACTTACAAAGAACTCCACCTAGGAGTTGTCTCCACAAGAACAAGGATCACAAGAACAATAGTGATCTCCTCAAGATCACAAAACTCTTTCTCAAACTCTTTTACAACACTCTCACTCTTTTTACAACTTCTCTATAGTATGAGTAAAGGGCTTTTGGCTCTATGAAGTGTGGTGAGAAAACTTCAGTTGTAGAGTGATATTGAAAAACACCTAGAGGGGGGGTGAATAGGTGTGATTGCTAATCTAAGAAACTAAATGCAAACTAAGTGCGCTAAATGCGGAAGCTAATGCAAATTATGCACAAACTAATACAATACAACAAGTGTAGTCGAATTCCCCTTGCGAGGCTCTGGACTAACTCCCCTTGATTCCCCTTGAAATGGGTTGAGGTGCTATGTGAAGCTCTTGTTGGATAAGTATAAGTTAGGCACACACACACAAGCAATCCAAGCAATATGAAATACACACTATCAAGCCAAGCATATAATAGATATGACAATAAGAAATGCAAGGCACAACACAAGCAATATATGATATGAAGATGAGTATGATGCTTTGCACAATTATAAGAGAGAGAGTTAGAGAGACAATGTATCAAAACGCAAACACCGAGATTTGTTTCGAGGTTCGAGCACCTTGCTCTACATCCCCGCCTACACCACCGTGTAGGATTTCCACTATCTCAACTCCCACCGAGGGAACCTCTACCAAAGAGGATTTCTTACAACTCTAGGAGTACCAAACTCCTCTCTCAAACAACAACCTCCACCGAGGCCAACAACCAACAACAACCACCTCTACCGAAGAGGTTTACAACCAACACAATCACCTCTACCTAAGAGGGATCCAAACCAATAACCCAATACAACAATCTCCACCTCTACCAAAGAGGGAGCAACTCAAGAAATCAAGGGTTTACAACAAGTGGTATATTTCAACCACAAACCTCTTTCCTTTTTCTTTTTCCACAAAACAAGATCCTAAATAGTTTAGGATAGAAGATATAGCTCAAGTGTGGAATCAAAGTGTTTTTGGAAACAAGCAACAAAGAAAAACTACTTGGGAAATCTCTTGTATATGATAGAAATTGAAATACCAAATCAAAATCCCAAAACCTAGTTTTCTTTGATTTTCCAAAAACCCAAAACAAATAAAGATGAGAAGTTTTAAAGCCCAAAAACTCTTTTTAAACTCTTTTAAACACTTCAGAAAACTAAAAATTTTCTCTTAGAAAACTTGACCAAAATCCCCAAAGAGATGGGGTTTATATAGCCCCTTTACAAAACTAGCCGTTAGGCTGAGTTGGCAGTCTGACAGACTGCCGGTCGACCGGTCCGGTCGACCGCCAACGGTCAAAAATGTGACCGTTGGGCAATAGCGGTTGACCGGCCCGGTCGACCGAAAAAAACCCGAGAGCAGAGCTCTCAACTCGGTCGACCGGCCCGGTCGACCGTCCCAGAGACTCCAAAACGTGCACAGACTTGTGCACATCGGTCGACCGTCCCGGTCGACCGGCCTATGGTGCGGTCGACCGGTCCGGTCGACCGACTTGGCCTGTCAGCCAGTCCTCAGTTCTGCACAGATACGGGATTTGAAAATAAGTCTTTTCACTCAATAAAAATCCCATAAATTCACAGTAAATCTAAAAAATAGTTTTAATCACAATAAAAACTGTTTTTCTAAAAATATGTTTTTCTAAAACTTGTTTTATCATTTTACTTTGATAACCAAACTTGTGATAAAAATTTCAAGACATATATATCAACATATCAATTCATTTTTGAGTCTTGCAAATTTTATCAAAACAAAACCTTGTATTTTGTCAAACTTGATTTTTTCAAAACATGAATAGGGATATCAAAATAAGTTTGTTTACCAAGTTAAAGCATGTATGTATAAATAGAAAACATCTACTATACATATAACATATGTAAACTTGTTTTGATCAACTATTCATAAAAAACCAAATATCAAATCATAAAACGTGTGTGTTTTGTGTTCACTTGAGCATATCAACTAAACTAAGCTTTACAAATATGGATCTAAAACACAAACTCTAAACTAGATACCTAAGTCTTCTTGATGATCTTCATCTTCAAGTAGACTCGGTCCAAACTCCGTGATTCTCCAAGTGCAAAGGTATGATCTTTGAGCTTTGGCACCGGAATCATCAAGAATAGCTTCTAATCATCTTGTTGAAGCTAATCACCAACCTAATATCCTGTTAATGATCTGAAACTTAGAAACACAAGAATATTAGTAAACATAACTACATGAGTGTTGATCATCATCAAAACTAGAGTGGAAGGCCATTGGGCCAACAGATATTAGCAATCAAACACAACTGAAAAACTAGCTCAAAAGATTGGAATTGAAAGCTTTAAACAATTTTTCTTTTTTCTCTTTGAAAACAATGAAAACTTGAGGATTTTTCTAAGTGCATAACAAAGACCTATTGCCCTCTATTTATAAGGAGAGAATAGGTTAAAACTCTTTTCTTTACACCTAATTTGACCTGCAAAAGGCCTCCAACAACTCTCTAAAACTCTGATAAAGAAGAAAAAGAAAACAGATTTTCAGACTTGCCCAAAGAGGAAAGAGCCGTTAGGCTGCAGCAGGCTTGGCGGTCGACCGGTCCGGTCGACCGTCGCCTTGCTGGCAAAGAGCCGTTGGGCTCCGGTCGACTGTCCGGTCGACCGTCCTCTTTGAGGAAACACAGTTTCCTTCTACCGGTCGACCGGTCGGTCGACTCAAACAAACCGAGAGTGGATCTGCTTACAGTCGGTCGACCGGTCGGTCGACCGACAGACGTGCACAAACGTGCACGTCCTGGCACAGGCGCCGGTCGACCGGTCAACCTGAAACAGGGAAAACTGGCAGGATTTGGAGCTGGAAAATTTTGTGAAAAAATATTTTGAGATACTTATAACTAAGTATTATGCAAAAATAGTCTATACACATGTTTTAAATAAGATATTCAGTTTGTAACAAGTTTGGATACATGTATATATAAACTTAGGCATAAAACTTAGAAACAAACATTTTTAAAACATAGAATTTTGTAAGGAAAAATGTGTGTGTGTATCCTAGAGCCAAATATCATATACTCAAACTTTAACATTCTATTCTTACAATGTTCTAAGGACTTCAAGGCTTCAAGAGGGGCTTTCTCCACTTGATCTTCAGTTCTGCATCTTGAGCCCAATTTGAGTTATCTTGAGTCCAAGTCACCTTCCTTTAGGGAAGAAAACACCTATGCAAGATAGAAAACCTGAAACACACTTAAACAACAAATAATATTAGTACAAATAACTAATATGTTTTGTAATCATCAAAACACACTAAAGACGGGTGATTGTAACCTTGGGCCAACATGAGCTCCGCGTCACGTTAACACAAGAACATGAGGATCGCGTTAAGGAATTACTTGGACACGGGGGGGTGAACTCCGCGTCTAGCAATCACACAATAAGAGAAAAAAGAGACATGGAGATGAAAAAGACGCGGGGAAGGGTGAGAGGGAGACGCAAGGGTGAGGGGGTGAGAGAGACGCAAGGGTGAGGGGGTGAGAGAGGGACGCAGGTTTTGGGAGAAAAAAAGGGGAGACGCAAGGTTTGGGAGAAAAAATAGAGAAGGAAAGAAAAAGGAAAGGAAAGGAAAAAGAAAAGAAAGAAAGAAGGAAGGAAGGAAAGAAAGAAAGAAGGAAAGAAGGAAAAGGGAAGGGGGAATGGCCGACCGGGCCTCGCCGACGGCATCCGGGGGTGGCCGGAGACGGCCGGAAGTGGCCGAAGGCGGGCGGCCAAAGCCCCAAGCCCAAGCAATGGTGGTGCAAGTGTAGTTCAAAAGGGAAAAACGAGGTTTTGCAAAAGGGGTTTCAGAGAGCGAAGCTATAACTCGTTAGAAAGAGCTCTCCGAGGGGAGGAAGATAGCGTGGTTACTGGTGGCTAAAATAGTGTAGGTGGTGGTGAAAATAGTGGTGAAGCTTTGGAGGTTAATGGGTTTCTTGGTGGAAAAAGAGGAAGAAAAAGGTAGTGAAGTTGTTGTTGTTGTTGTTGTTGTGGGAATGGAGGAGGAAATGGAGGAGAGAATGGTGGAGGAGTGGTGGTGAAGGAGGTGGAGAGGGTGGTCGGCCAAGGAGGCAAGGTGGCTTGTGGACTGCTATTGGCGTTTGCTGGAAGTGAAGAAGGAAAGAAAAAATGAAAGAGAGAGAAAGAAAGGTGGTGGTTTATATATATAAGGAAGAATTGATTATTACAAGTTTGCCATTGTCATGTCTTTCATCAAATGAGACTTGCATCTCCATTAGATGAAGTCCGCATCTAGGCAAAACAAAGCCAGACGCTGAGATGAGATTTCGCGTCCAGGAGAAAAACGCGAGAGTCGCGTTAGACACAAAAGACAAAAAGTCATAATGGCTTGATTGGAGTTGATTAGCAGTGCATTAAATGCAGAAAGAATGCAAATCTTCACATTAAAAATCAGATCTGAGTCTGGTGAGACTCGCGTCTGAGGAGAGAGAGAGAAAATGAGAAAAAGGAAAAAGTAAAATATCAGGATAAGATTCCGGTATCTGGGAAAACACTTAAAACTTCAGAAAAGTCAGAAAGTGAAGTAACTCGGAAAGGTTTTCAAAAATTCTCAAAATAATAAATATTAGTTTAATATGTTTAATGAAATCAGTTTTCAGAAATGTAATCTCATTTTTAAAATAAAAATCTTGAAGTCCACTGTCGATACCGGTCTACAGCGGGTCGGCCGGATTTTGATAAATTCTGAAAAATCTTAAAAATGCAAAAAAAGAGAAAATATAAATTTAAAAAGTAATATAAAAACGAAATCTAGAAATTTGATTCTAATTGTAAACTAAAATTTCTGAAATCAACCAGTGATACTGGTTGACACCAAATCCAGTTGAATTTTGATAAATTTAGAAAAATCTCAGAAAAAGTATTTAGATAGAAAATGTAATTTTAAGAAGTTATGAGAAAGCCGTTTCTAGAATTTCATGTTCGTTTGTAAATTAAAAATCTGAGAATCAGTCAGCGGCACTGGTCGACACTGATTTTGAAGATTTCCAATTAAATTCAGAAAAATTTCAGAAAATCATAAAAAATCTAAAATATTAGAAAATGATATTTGAAATTAAAATCGGTCAAATCTGAATATCAGAAAGACTAAATTGAGTAATATTCTAGGATCGGGTCTCTGGTTCAGACTAAAGCTGACTCCGAGTCTACAAATCCAAATCCAAAGCAAAACAAACATCTAAATAATTCATAATACAAAACAAATACTGGAAGTAATCAAAAAATACGATCGAAAAAATATGAATATGCAACTAAGTATGTCTTCCGGGAGCGGGGTGTTACAGGCCTTTGGTGGATTCGCTGTCATGCCTTGGGTCATCTCGAATCTTACCTGAATGCACCTTTTTTGTAGCCGTCCGTAACTCTTAGACTCGTTGCAGTTTTTCTTGAAGCTCCACCTCAAAGTGAGCTCCCTTCAAGCTTTTCATTGAAACTCCTTGACCTAGTTTCTTTCCCTCAGCTTGCATTGCATCACCGCCGCCATCAACCATTTCTCTTTGTGATGCCTTCCCGGCCATTAGGCCCCCACCGGTCTTGAGGCAATCTGCCTCTAATTTTGTCATGATCTTAACAACTTTACGCGAATATTGTTAAGGACTTGTCGTGCCATGGTCTTCCATCGATTACTTGGTAATGATCCATCTTCAATTGATGTTTTAACCTTAAGACTTACCGTCTTCACATAACCGCTATAGTCTTACTGGGCCATCCCACCGCACACTGCCATGATTTTTCTTCCATCAATTAGGGCTACCATCCACAATTGTATTGATGTTTATGAAATTATTATCTTATTATTGATGATCTTCAAACCTGATAGATCCATCAATGCTTGCAATAATCTCACCGTATCACGACTAGCCCATCGTAATTTTGACTGTGATCTCCATCGATTCCTTTAACCAATCTGTATAGAACCTGTATCGAATATTGGAGTCTCCTCAATCTGCACTCACCATTGCATCCAGAACATTGTACCATAAGTTTTGATACCTTGATCGTCTGAATCCGACTACAATTGCACGATCTACCTTCCGATCAATCTCTTCCATTGATCATCTTCATCACTCTCCGTGTTTTTCTTTTGACTTGCTGTCGCAGCGAGAATCCATGGTATGGCTTGTGCAATGCCTCCGTGAGCCGAGCTCATCTTGTCATCCACCATTGGCGATGATTCGATCATCACCTCCACGTCTACCGTGTTCAAATTTGAGCATCATTAAGCCTTAACGACTCGATCTTGATCAATATACTCCAAAATTTATTAATCTTTAGCTTAGGAAAAATCTGAACTTACTTATTGTCTTCTTCATCTTGATGCTCCATTGACTTGACATCTTCTTCTTCATCTAGAGCACTCAAATCTTGAACGAACACCATCCGCTCTGATACCAATTGTTGTAACGAAATTGATATGCTCTGATACCAATTGTTGCGTGCAAAACTCGGGATACCATATTTACTATGACACCATAGTTGGGAGATACGGGATCCCCACCGACAATCTCAAGCACGCCATGAGATCGATTACTTCAAACACACAGATGAATATTAAAAGATACAAGAAGAACACACAATTTAACGTGGTTTGACCCAAACTTGACCTATGTCCACGAGGAGAGAACTTGAGAGAGTTTTATTAATAAACTTGATACAAAGAGATCTAATCTTTTTCTTGATGACAGAAGAGTATTCATCTTCCTTACGCCTAGATTATAAAAGTATACCTTCTCTCTATGCATTTTCACCTTACTCCTCTCTTTCTTGACTTTTTAGGGTCTTCTTGACTTTTTAGGCCTTATACTATTGTTCACCATTACTTTATTTTGTTCCTCTGCTCCAATTTAGAATGCTAGGTTACAACCTTTATTTATAGAATTTTACAATACAAATCCTATTTAAACTATGAGATAATCTTGGCCATTGGATGCTTGAAGAATCTTGATCGATCTTATTAGGAGTTGATCTTCTTGAACTAGAAGGATTCTAGACCTTTCAATTTTTAGAAACAAATCTTCATTGAATAGGAATTGAATCATATTCATACTCTATCTGAAAAGAAAACTCGCAATCGTCTGAAAAGGAAACTGCTTCACCTTAATTTGCTTCTTTTGCTTTAAGTCATCGTCTTCTCTAACTCAATTAAATTTTCTTGGACCATCATCTCTTCTTGAAAAATAAGACAAAATCCTAACAATCTCTACCTTGACTTGCTTTTCAAGCCTTTAGCAAAATAATTTGAGATTTTATATTACTACCTTAATTCTTTTCTTTGTTATAACTATATCATGAAGCCTTTAATCTTGCCCGTCTCCCCGGGGCCTTTGGCGGATTTACCGCCACGCCTTGGGTCATCTCGAACCTCATTTGAATGCACCTTTTTTATAGTCTTCCTATAACTCTTAAACTTATTGCAGTTTGAAATACACCTAGAGGGGGTGAATAGGTATTTTGTTAATCAAATGCAATTTTAAGACTAATTATGATGAATTATGCAAACGGTCACTCAAAACAAGAATTGAAGCCGAATTCCCCGTGAAAGGCTTTAGAATTTCTCCTTTTTGATTCCTCTAGAAAATGAGTTGAGGTGCCAAATTGCCTCCTTATTGAGATGAGTATAGACCGGTAATGAAAGTAATGGAATGAAAGAAATTATAGAATGCAAGATGAATAATTATACAAGTATAAAAAAGGTGAAAAACAATAAAGAGCAAGACACAAGCAATCACAAGTGCAAGAAATTTTATTTTGAGGTTCGAGCCACTGCTCTATGTCCCCGCCTTCACCACTATGAAGGATTTTACTATCCTCTAAGGGATCTTCCATAAAGGTATTTTACACAAAAAAATTACAACTTAGTCTACATAAGACTGGAGTACACAACTCCACCAACTCAACTCTTTATACAAGAGGTAGCACAAAACCAATTGAGGTTAAAAAGCACTAGGTGATCTAATAAGATCACAAACACTCTCTCTTACAACTTCCTATAGAGTAGAATATGAAGTGTTACTCAAGAAATTAAGTGAGAGATGAAAATCAGTTAGAAAGAATAGAGAGGTTTTTAAACCAACTGAAAGTAGCTTTGGAAAGAAAGAACTTGGAGATTGAAAGCTAGAAAAACTTTTCTCTTTTAAAATAAACTTAGAAAACTTGTAAACTTGAGTATTTTTGTTGTCTAAAACGAAAACCAATGACCCATATATACAGGCAATGAATAAATATTATTTATAAATCATATCAGGTCATTTGGGGTGTGTTTAGACACTGGAAACCAAAAATACCTCTTAGAATTTACTAAAAATAAAACAGATTAAAAAACTAACCGTTATGGCCATCTGGCAGCCTGTCGATCGACCGGCCGGTCGACCGACAGGTCATCCAGAAAAAACTGTTGGCTCTGGTCGACCGGCCGGTCGACCGCTAGGTATTTTTAAAAACAAATATTTAAACTGTCAGTCGACCGACCCGGTTGACCGAGAGTTAGGTTCTCTCAGTCGGTTGACCGGTCGGTCGACTGCAAGGGTTAACGGTCGACGTCAGTTGACCAACAACGTGCACACCCCTGGCCAAAGGCTCGGTCGACCAGAGGGTCAATCGTTTTGGCCTGTAATGGGCACCAGTCGACCGGCCGGTCGATCGTTCTGGCCTGAAACAGTTTTATGTATGGATTTAAATATCAAACAATTTTTAAAATATTTTGTATTAGTTTAAGGGGAATGTAGCAATGTATAGGTGATGAAATACATATTCTAGACTTGTTATAAAATTTTTAAAAAAATTATTAGACATATATCAAAACCAAACATGCAAATTACCGATACTACCAAAACATGTATTTTTTAAAATCGTGTACTTTGTGTGTGTAACTTCTTGAGTATTGCTACTATATTCTATACTTTAACAAACTAAAATTTTTTAAGGCTCTAGGTGAATACAAGATTTTCAAATGGGCTTCTCCATTAGTGACGTTAAGTGCTTTGAGTTTTAATCCTGTATCTGAGTCTTCTTGAGTCTCCAACACCTTTTTTTAGAGAAAAAACTCCTTGAATGCTTAAAACCCTGAGATAAACTTAAATACTTGAACTTGATTAGTGCAATAACCACATACATTTTGTTATCATCAAAATTATAAAAATGGGTGACTATAACCTTGAGCCAATAATCTCCCCTTTTTTGATGATGATAAAACATGCGAGTTATTTAAGATAAAAGACATGAAAGAGCTTGAAAAACTCCCACTCAAGTTATGCTATCTATCAAATAGAAGAAAATATTATGACTTTAAATAGATTTGACAATATAAGTAAGTCACACATATATGCATATAAAAAAGATATCAATATGGAATAATATACATATATAGCCTACCACCCTTCCAATCCTCCTATCTCCAAGCCATATATAAGAATGGTTAAGAGAATGGATATAGAATATCAAAATAACTTAATAACTCAAATATCTCTCCTCTTTTTTGTCGTACATCAAAAAGGGTAAAGCCAACAACATAAAAGAGATATTAATTTAAAAAATAAAAGAAAAGAAAAATTGAAAATATTTTCAAAACTTATGAATCCATAATACAAACATTTAACTCACCACAAATGAATGAAAATCTATTATAATCTAGTAGTTTAGTAAAAATGTCCGCAAGTTAAAAATTTATGAAAACATAATCAATTTCAATATCGTCTTTCTCATAGTGATTTCTAAGAAAATGATATCGAATATATATGTGCTTTATCTTCCTATGTTGATTTGCATTTTTGGTCATATGAATGGCGCTAGTATTATCATAAAATATTTTAATATGATCATAATGCAAAACATAGTAAAGGAGAGTATGTTTCATCTATAGGACTTGTGCACAATAAGCTCTGGCAGCAACATACTCCGTCTCAGCAGTTGAGAGGGCTTCTAAATTTTGTTTCTTAGAAGACCATGAAATAAGGCAATTTCATAGAAATTGACATGTGCCACTAGTGCTCTTCCTATCCACTCTACAACCGGCATAATCGACATCCGAATAATCAGTCATGAGAAATTGTCTGGTTTTTAGATACCACAAGCCCATTCCAATAGTGCCCTTAAGATATCTAATAATGCGCTTTATCGCAATTAACTGAAACTCTTTAGGATAAGATTGAAATCTAGCACATAGACATACACTAAATATAATATCTGGCATACTAGCCGTCAAATAAAGTAAACTACCAATCATACTTTTATAAAGTTTAATGTTTACATTTATATCTTGTTCGTCCTTTTCAAGCTTAGTAGTAGTGGCCATGGGAGTCTTACTTAATTTTGCATCTTCAAGTCTAAAATTCTTGATGAGTTCTCTTGTGTACTTGGCTTGATTTATGAAGATCACATCACTCTTTTACTTGATTTAGAGGCCAAGGAAGTAGTTTAGCTCTCCCATCATAGACATCTCAAACTCGTTCTTCATGTATGATTCAAATTCTTTATAAAGCTTTTCATTAGTGGATCCAAGAATAATATCATCCACATAAATTTAAACAACTAGGATATCACTATTTACGTGCTTTGTAAACAAAGTGGTGTCAACTTTACCATTAACAAAATTGTTTGAAATTAGAAAAGTTGAAAGTCTTTCATACCAAGATCTTGGAGCTTGTTTTAAACCATATAAATCTTTATCAAGTTCGTACACAAAATCCGGATGTGTAGAATCAACAAACCGGGGTTATTCAACATACACTTCCTCTTCTATAAAACTATTTAAAAACGCACTTTTGACATCCATTTCAAAGAGTTTGAAATCTTTATAAGAACCAAAGGTAAGGCCATCCGTATGGTTTCAAGCCGTGCTAAGGGTGCAAAGGTTTCCTCAAAATTGATAACTTCGATTTGAGTGTAACCTTGAGCCACTAAACTAGCTTTATTTCTAATAATATTACCCGACTCATCCAACTTATTTCTAAAGGTCCATTTAGTACTAATAGTTGGTCTATCATGGGGCCTAGGAATAAGATGCCAAACTTAGTTGCACTCAACTTGATTGAGCTCTTCTTACATTACAAGCAATCAATATGAATCGGCCTTAGTTTCGAGGATGTTTTTAGGCTCAATGTGTGAAATAAAAGCAAAATGCGTACATAAATTATGGAGTTTGGATCGAGTAGTTACCCCCTTGGATACATCATCTATAATGAGATCCTCGGGATGATTTGAAGTAAATCTCCAATCCTTTAAAAGTGATTGTGTTGGCTCTACTTCAACCTCTTGAATTTCACCTTATACATCAATCTTTGGCTTTTCTTTTTCTATAGGTGAGTCTTTCAAGGTTATCTTCTCCATTCTTCACCTAAGGAATCAAACTCTATAACATTCTTCGCAAAAGCATTAGATTACTCAAACTTGACATGTATAAATTCTTCAATAGTCAAAGTAGATCTATTGAAAACTCTATGAGCTTTACTAGTATTTGAATACCCAACAATTGTAGCTTCATAAGATTTGACATCAAAATTTCCTAAATTGTCTTTAGCGTTTAAAACAAAGCATTTACAATAAAAAACTTTAAAGTAAGAAATATTAGATTTTCTCAAATAGTAAATTTCAAATAAATTTTTAGAAGTATTTTTACAAAAATAAATTCGATTTGAGATGTAAGATAATGTGTTTACGGCCTCGGCCCATAAGCATTGAGGGAGTCCGTATTCATTTATCATTGTCCTAACCATTTCTTGAAGAGTGCGATTCTTTCTTTCAATGACTCCATTTTATTGTGGAGTTCTAAGACATAATAGTTCATGTTTAATTCTATGTTCTTTACAATAGGTAATAAAGGAGTGGTTAATGAATTCACCACCTCTATCACTTCTTATATATAAAATCAAAATTTTTTTCTTTTTCAACTCTTTTTCTAAACACTTGAAAATATGAAAAGGCTTGATCTTTATGCTCTAAAAAGAAAAGCAATATAAAACGAGAAAAATCATCAACTAAAACAATGACAAAATAATTTTCACTTAGACTTTTGATTTTAGTTGGACCAAACAAATCGATGTGAATTAACTCTAAGGGTCTTGATGTCATGATATCCTTGATTATTTTGAAGGAGGACTTGGTTTGTTTCCAAATTGGCACGTATCGCAAATGCGGTCCTTCTCAAGTTTCAAATAAAGAATACCTTTACCACTTTCTTATTATTGATTATAGATAGATGGTCAAATGGAACATGATCTAATCTCCTATGTATAACCAAGAGTATTCATCAAAGGCTTTTAAATATGTAGCATTACATTGTAAATTTGACATATCAATCATGTACATATTATTTTCACAAAAACTGAAAAGTACACATGTATTAGTTTGTCTATCTAAAATATTACAAGCTAAATCATCAAAAATCACTTTGAAACCTCTATCAAAAAGTTGACTAATACTCAAGAGGTTATGCTTGAGACCGTCAACTAAAATAACATTTTCAATTAAGAGAGATGAGCCAATTTTAATGTTACATGTACCGATAATTTTCTCTTTAGAATCATCTCCGAAGGTGACGGTGTCACCTTCATCGTATCTTGATAGGGTTGTAAAATTATTGATATCCCACGTCATATGTCTTGAGCAGTCGCTATCAAGATATCACCGCTCCCTACGTCTTGGAGCCTTGGTGTGTACCTATATCAAGTAACAAATTAGTTGATTTTGGTACCCAAATTTTCTTGGGTCCTTTAATGTTAGCATTTTGAATCCAAATGTAATCATTAGAAGCATTTATTTTATCAAAGTAAAATTTGGCTAAGTGACATTTTCGGCCACAAGTGCATGAATAAACTCTACAATAAATAAAAGTATGATGAGAGTGTGGGGTGTGAATATGCTTGGTGTGTGTAGTGTGTCTAGCATTATGTGTATGTATATGTTGTGATTTAGAAGTGTGGGTATGTGTGGTATGATGAGCATGTGTAGTATGAATATATTTCTATGGAGTATGTTTCTTAGAAAATATTGCCTCCAGCCTAGCTTCATCAAACTCACATTTTTTTAGCACATCTCCTAAAGAGTTAATTTTATCTTTTAAAATAGAAATCTCACATTTTCAATTAATGAAAATTTTTGCTTTACATGAAATTTTATATGCATCAAAATCTTTTTGTGGGGATAAGAGTGTGGAAGATAAATCATCTTTTTCTTTGGGTTTCATTTTCCTTTTTCCTTTTTAAATTTCTTTTTAAAGAAATAATAGTTGTTAGAGAATTCTTCAAAAGCCTCACCTAATTCATCCATTGTTAATTCACAACTGTCAAGTGAGGGTTCGGATGTTACCTTAAGTGAGTTATCATTAGCCATGAAATACACATGTGCCGTATGCACTTCTTCATCGGTTTCACTCTTCGAGTCCCACGTAGCCTTGAGAGCCTTCTTTTTGTAGGGCTTCTTGGAGGTTGAAGGCTTACTTTTGATCTCTGAACAATCAACAACCATGTGGCCCGACTTCCGTCAATTGAAGCATATAAACTTCTTTTCTTCTTTCCCTTACCATCTTCTTCTATGGTTAAACTTAACCTTAGTATACATCCTTCTTACATTTTTCACTAGGCGGAAGAATTCTTCATCATTCTCTTCTTCATCATCATCGTCGGAAATGGTGGGAGTGGATTTGAAAGCGATCACTTTCTTCTTTTGTGGTGCCATCTCTTCCCTTGTCTTCCTCTCTATTTCACGGGTCTTAAGGTATCCTATAAGACCGATAAGCTCCATCTCTTCTTTGTTATTTAGCTCCTTTAATGTAGTAGCTTTGACTTCTCATGAGGGTGGAAGTGCCCGAATGATCTTCCTTACTTTTTGATCATTGTCAAAAGCATCACCAAAAGAAGTAAGATCATTAGTTATTTTAGTAAATCTTGTTACCTTATCATCAATGGTATCATTTTCATGCATGGTGAAATTTTCATATTGGGCCTGTTTGGTTAACGGTGAAAGTGAGAAAGTGAGGAATTGAGGAAGTGGTAATAATTTTCTTTGAAATTTGGGAATTGGTTAGTAAGTTTTCCGGTATTTGAATGCTGTTGTGAAGTGTGGTTTGGAAAATGTTATATTTTTTCTGGTGTTTGGATGGTAATGTGAAAGTGAAAGTGGAAAGGTTGACCACAAAGTTGACCATAAAATAATATTAAAATAAAAATTAATTAAGAAAAATAAAAGATGGACTGTAATTAGAATGCAAGTGAGATTTACATGATCAAAAAATTAATTGTTTTGTGCTACAACTTTTTAAAAATGAGATTTATATGACCACAAAATTAACTATAGCACTCTGGAATTGAGGAAATGGTTGTGTAAAAGAGAAAAGAGAAAAGAAAATGGGGTTTTCTTATTTTCCTTTTTCGGTGTTTGGATAAATAGGGAAGTGAGCAATTATACTTCCCCATTTCCTTACTTCCGCCCACTTCCTTGCAACCAAACACGCCCATTGAGAACATAAGGGATCAATCTTTTCTCTCTTAACTTGTAATGTACCTTCGTGTGTGACTACTAGATGTGTCCAAATCTCGTAGGCAAATTTGCAATGGATGACCCTAGCAATATCGTCATCGTTCAAAGTTTGAAGTAAGGCATAGTATGCCTGAGTATTTGCATCAAACTTCTTAGTAGCAATGTCAGACCAAGTGTCCTTATCACCAATGGGTACACTAAAGAGTTTAATAACCGCTATTGCAACCCGGCTTCCTAAGGATTGCAAAAATACGGTAATCTTAACCTTCCATATAGGAAAGTTAAGGCCATCAAACTAGGGAGTGGTCTTAATACCTTCAGCTATTTTTACTAAAGTGAATGAAGATGAATTTATGAAAGAAGTGATTAGCAATTATGATCTCTCTAAGGTTGTTAAGCTAAAAACTAGAGACCAAGGCTCTGATACCAATTGAAATACACTTTGAGTGGGGTGAATAGGTGTTTTGTTAATCAAATAAAATTTTAAAACTAATTATGATGAATTATGCACATGGTCACTCAAAATAAGAATTGAAGCCGAATTTCCCGTGAAGGGCTCTAGAATTTCTCCTTTTTGATTCCTCTAGAAAATGAGTTGAGGTACCCAATTGCCTCCTTGTTGAGATGAGTATAGACCGATAATGAAAGTGATGGAATGAAAGCAATTATAGAATGCAAGATGAATAATTACACAAGTATAAAAAAAGGTGAAAAATAATAAAGAGCAAGACACAAGCAATCACAAACGCAAGAAATTTTGTTTCGAGATTCGAGCCACTGCTCTACGTCCCTGCCTTAACCACTATGAAAGATTTCACTATCCTCTAAGGGATCTTCCACAAAGGTACCTTGCACAAAGAAATTACAACTTGGTTTACACAAGACTGGAGTACACAACTCCACCAACTCAACCCTCTACACAAGAGGTAGTACAAAGCCAATTGAGGTTTCAAAGTACTAGGTGATCTAACAAGATCATAAACACTCTCTCTTACAACTTTTTATAGAGTAGAATATGAAGTGTTGCTCAAGAAGTTAAGTGAGAGATGAAAATTAGTTAGAAAGAATAGAGGAGTTTCTAAACCAACTAAAAATAGTTTTGGAAAGAAAGAACTTGGAGATTGAAAGCTAGAAAAACTTTTCTCTTTTAAAACAAACTTGTAAAACTTGCAAACTTGAGTATTTTTGTTGTCTAAAACTAAAACCCATGACCCATATATATAGGCAATGAATAAATATTATTTATAAATCATACCAGGTCATTTGGGGTGTGTTTAGACATTGGAAACTAAAAATGCCTGTTGAAATCCACTAAAAAAACAGATTAAAAAACTAACTGTTATGGCCATCTGGTAGCCTGTCGGTCGACCGGCCGGTCGACTGACAGATCATCCAGAAAAGATCTGTTGGCTCTGGTAGACCGGACGGTCGACCGCTAGGTATTTTTAAAAGAAATATTTAAATTGTCGGTCGTCTGACCCAGTCGACCGACCCCAAATGAGAGTTAGCGTCTCTCAGTCGGTCAACTGCAATGGTTAGTGGTCTACCGATCGATCGACTGACAACGTGTACAAACATACACACCCCTGGCCAAAGGCCCGATCGACCAGGTGGTCGGCCGTTCTGGCCTGCAATGGGCACCGGTTGACTGGTCGGTCAACCGTTCTAGCCTGGAACAGTTTTTATGTATGGATTTGAATATCAAACAATTTTTAAAATATTTTGTATTGGTTTAAGGGTAATATAGCAATGTATAAGTGATGAAATACAAGTTCTAGACTTGTTATAAAATTTTGAAAAAATTATGAGATATGTATCAAAATCAAACATGCAAAAATGCCGATACTACCGAAACTTGTATTTTCGAAATCGTATATTTTGTGCATGTAACTTCTTGAGCATTACTACTATATTCTATACTTTAATAAGTAAGATCTTACAAGGCTCTAGGTGAGTACAAGATCTTCAAAAGGGCCTTTCCATTAGCGATGTTGAGTGTTTTGAGCTTTGATCTTGTATCTGAGTCTTCTTGAGTCTCCAACACCTTCCTTTAGAGGAAGAAAACTTCTTGAATTCTTAAAACCCTAAGATAAATTTAAACGTATGAACTTGATTAGTACAAATAACAACATATATTTTATTATCATTAAAACCGTAAAACTCGGTGAGTGTAACCTTGGGCCAACACAGTTTTCCTTGAAGCTCCACCTCAAAGTGAGCTCCCTTCAAGTTTTTCATTGAAACTCCTTGATCTAATTTTTTTCCTAGCTTTCATTGCATCACCACTGCTGCCAGCCAATTTCGCTTTGTAACACCTTCTCGGCCATGAGGGCCCCACTAGTCTTGTGACAATCTGCCTCTAATTTTACTATGGTCTTACCAACTTTACACGAACAATGTCAAGGACTTGTCGTGCCATGATCTTTCACTGATTACTTGGTGATGATCCATCTTCCATCAATGTTTTAACCTTTAAACTTATCGTCTTCACATAACTATCATAATCTTACCGGGCCTTCCCGTCGCACACTGCCATGGTCTTTCTTCTATCAATCAAGGCTACCATTCACCACTGTATTGATATTTTCCAGATTTATTATCCTACTATTAATGATCTTCAAACCTGATAGATCCATCAATACCTATAATAATCTCACTGTGTCACCACTAGTCCGTCGTAACTTTGATCGTGATCTCCATTGATTTCTTTAACCAATATGTACATAACCTATATCAGACATTAGAATCTCCTCGATCTGCACTCACCATTATATTCAGAATGTTGAAAAACATGGAGTTCGATACCTTGATCGTCTGAATCTGACTATGATTACAAGGTTTACCTTCCGATCATTTCCTTCCATTGATCGTCTTTATCACCCTTCGTTGTTTTTCTTTTGACTTGCTATCGCAACGAGACTCTATGGGATGCCTTGTCCACTACTTCTGTGAGCTCATCAAGCTTGTCTTGTCATCCACTATTGGCGATAATTTGATCATCACCTCCATGTCTACCGTGTTCAGATTTGAGTATCATTGAGCTTTTACGACTCCACCTTGACCAATATACTCCAAAAATCATCAATTTTTATCTTAGAATAAATCTAAACTTTCTTGTTGTCTTCTTCATCTTGATGCTCCGTCGTACTCCATCAACTTGACACCTTCTTCTTCATCTAGAGCACTCGAGTCTTGAACGAACACCATCAACTCTGATGCCAATTGTTGTAACAAAATTGATATGCTCTGATACCATGTGCATAACCTGGAATACCATACTTACTCTGATACTGTAACCCCTCGATCCTTGATGTACGTATAATAGTATCAGTGCTCGATACAGCATATAAAGTCAATTTATCCTTCTTGATAGTGAGATTAAGTTGATTTTAGTTTTAAACATTATTTTCCAATATTATAGATTTTTTAGAATTTTTTGGAATTTTTCTAAATTATTTTAGAAAATCTCCGAATTCGTTGTCGAACGATACCGATAATCGGCTTTACGATTTTTAATTCACAAATTAAGTTGAGTTTCTAGAATCTGTTTTCACATTGCATCTTAGAATCATATTTTTTAAGTTTGAGTATTTTTGAAAATTTTTCTGAATTTATCAAAAATCGGGCGAAACCGGTGTCGACTAGTGTCGGTGAAATATTCAAGGATTTTTAAATTGCAAACTACACCGAATTTCTAGAATTTAATTTCATATTCCTCCTTCGTATAATATTCTCTATTTTATAGAATTTTTGGGAACTCTTCTAAACCAGTCAAATTTTAACCCAAATAAAATATTATTTAAATAATACCAAATAATCATATTTTTAATTCTTTCTTCTTCATTCCTTCTCCCCATCGCCTCACCCACTCCCAACAACCTCTCTTCTCCTTCTATAATACCCCCTCCCTCTTTCTTTCTCTCTCTTCCATCTCTCTCTCTCTCAAGCTCTCTCTCTCTCCAATTCTCAGCTCTCTCTCTCTTCCTCACTGTCTCTCTCTCCCCATCTTTCCCTCTCTCTGTTCCAGACGGGGGGACCTGACATGCGGCCAGGTGGCCGGTGGCCTGCGCGCCACCGCGCCTCCCGTCGGGTGCCACCCCCTTCCCTCTCCTTTTCCTCCCCTCCTCCTCCTTCTTTTTCTTCTCCTTCTCCTTCTTCTTCTTCCTATTTTCTTTTCCTTTCTCTCTCTCTCCATTTCATTCTATCTCCCCCTCTCTCTTTCTCTGGGCGTCACCGTCCGCCGGGTTGAGCTGGCTGCCACCAGCCCCTCCCTACTCCTCTCTCATTCTCTTTCTCCCTCTCTCTAATTGAGTTTAAACCCAATAATCCTAATACAAACCCATTAACCCATTATCACTCAAAACCAATACCTAAACCCATTAGACCCGATATCCATTACACTTAAGTTATAGGTTTGGATATTGGAGCCAAACCCAACCTGTTTGCCACTCATACCCCCATCCAAATTAAATAAAGGTAAAACTACAGAAAACCCTCTGATAATTTATAATATTTACATTTGATATATTTTTATTACATATTTACCCATTTCTATTACTTTTAGTATTCGGGTAATATCTGGAGCATCCGGAGTCCGATCTAAAAGATTCTGGTGTCATTGCGATCGTGAGACGAAGAGCTACGTCCCTGTAATAACTAAGCGAGTGTTTTTCTTTTATAAAGTATATTTTATCATATTTAGTAAAATTGATCGATTGCCTTATTTAATAAATTGTGATTATTAGTAAAACATTATGAATATTATTTAATAAATTCAATAATTGATAAATCACTGTAAGTTGTATATGCATGATAGTTAATTGGATATAATTGTTAAATAATAATTTTATTTTGTTTCTTGATTTACAATAAAATATATATAGATTAGTTATATATTGGTAAGAAGCGGTTATTGAATTATTAATAAAGATATTCTCACATATTAAAATAACAATTATTAAAATTGGTTGTGAAGAGTTTAAAAATAGAAAGCAATAGATAATTGCTTTAAGATATTTATCATGCTAATAATGTTGGAATCATTATAACATATAGAGGTATATCGACACATAATTAGGATAACAACATCGTCTTGCTATTCTCACTGTTACTTCCCTCATGACATCACACACTGCTAATTCATATACTTGTATCACTATTACACTGAGTTACTGGTATCAAGTAGACTTGTATCATCGTTACACAGACACTCTAGTTCACTGGACATGGTATTACATGTTACACTGAACACTGTTATTGCATGTACTATTGATACACAGATATGCTACTCCTTCATATATTTGTATCATTGTTGCATGAAAACTCTGTACACAGTTATGCCATGTACATACACCACTGTTACATTTATTTATCGGTATACATGCGTTGATTATTTTTTTATATTCTCGTCGTGTGGATCACCGTTCTGATTACATAGATTATTGCTACATGTTTATTCCTGTAATCTCGTTACATGATTGTTTCCTATTAGTTATATTGATATTCTCGTTACTGGACATGAGTGCTATTGATACGCGATGTGTGAAACTAAGCGCCACGTGGATCTAAGCCACGGGGCCACCTCTAGAATCTTACATCTCTTATATCTCGTTTCCCGTTATCTTGTTTCATAATATCAACAAAGCTCATGTCCTATTATCATATTACTTATATCATGCACTGTTCTAGTTCTTGATATACTGTATAGTTCAAATATAATGAATATAAATTGAGGATGGTGGAGACTTGACGGTTGACTAGGTCTTATTGGGTGGATGTCTGGATCCATTATTAATCCTACTGCAGGGGACGTGGTAATACTAGCTACCGCTTGTATTGTATATAGCTCTTTGAGCTTCTTGTTTCTTACTCCTACCCTAGAGGGTAGCCCTGGTCTCAGCAACCAGGGGTTTGTTTAAGGCCGTTGTCTTGGGTATGCACGGGATACATTCTCCCTACTAGAGCTCCTCGACCATTGGGTTTCCAGTTAATATAATAAAATGGTATAAATAATACTAATATCGGGAACACTTGTTATTTGGCCACTTTCTCGTTTGGATAATGGTACCTGTATGCCATGTCCAAATGGGTTCATCTGAGGTGCGGGCTCCGGTATGAACTGTCAGTGGTATGAAACACTGGAAGAGTTTGATTAAAATACCAAGTGGTACTTATTGTTATTATTATATAAATAACATGACTTGACTGATATATGTATATTACTGTTCACTTATACTTGTCACCATTCCTGATATTTTCTCTGCTATTGTGTCACCTGTATAACATGTTACACTTCCTGATACTTGTTACACTACATGTGGTGACACATTATTCTTATGCACGTGTATTCTACATTCTATGTAATTCTATTTCATGTATACCCTGTAGACATCATGACACCCACATATCTACTAACTTGTCACCTGTAGTATGGTTATTTGACATACTTTATATCTCCATGCTCCTCACAACACCCTCATACTACTATTACAAATGGTTAAATAAGAAATATAAAGTATGTAAAACGTGCTATATAATATTTATTGATTGCACACATTTATTGCATTATTCTTTATTACATTTTCACATTTATTATATAATAAATCTGCTAAATTCTTTGTCTTAAATGTCTATTTTATAGAAAATAATCATGGGGAGAAAGAGGATAAAATCAAATAAATATAAGTTAAATTTAGATTTAACTAGATCTATTTGGCTAGAGAAGGAAGATCCCAAATCCAATTGGTTAAATTCAGTTTTTGGTGTATCAAGTGGTTAAATCTAAAGATCAACCGAAGATAACATCAAATATAGAGTCTAAATCCAAAGGGATAAATGAATACAGAGAAGATCAACGATGAGATGAAGCAAATTTGACTCAGATTCTGACTGGATATATTTTAGTAATTGAATCATAACTTTCCTTACCGAAATTCAAATCTAATTATTCAAGATGATTCAGAAAGAAGACTTAAAGGGTAACAACGCTTAAGTTGATCATTATTTCGAATTCTATCATTTGATAAGTTATACTCAGCAATCAACACGCCAACAAGTTGCAGATCAGAATTGAATATCCACATCAAATCAAGTTTGGAGATAATGGGAGGATTCAAATTCAGAAATATCCAGCTTCCCCTATCTTCATACTCCTCTAACCTCTGCATTTCTCCTATAAATACCTGCAATCTCGAAGGCAAAAGGAACGACCAAGCAGAGAGTAGAATTTAGGATAATTTGTACTTTGTAACTTAGATTTTTTTATTTTCTTTCATGTAATTTTTAATTTCTTTATGTAACTAAGAGGAGATGATACTTTCATAGAGGAATGAGAGCAAACTTGTACTGAAGGTGACATAGGTGTAACTGATCTTTTCTTCCATTGTTATTTGAATCGAATCAAAATTTTTTTTCATCTTCACTCTTGTTTTCGATTACTTCCCTCTTCTGTGTTTTGGATCCAAATGAAACCGATAGCCTCAAAGTTGCCTTGCCCTTCGAAGTGCCGTTGATGGCTTATGATGATGGATATCTATTTCTATGATAGTGTAGCTTGCCCCTTCAATTCATAGTATAATACGGGAATGGCCAAGATCCTATTTGTCATACTTCGCTTGCCTTTAAGTAAAGGTACATCATCATTACGGATCAAAGGTAAGCAGGCGCTGAAGAGGTAAGTAACTTTTTTAGGTTTTAGTTTTTTTTCTTTTAATTTTAGTGTAAATTACCAACACCACAATCTTTCAAATTTCTTTCAATCTTTTTCAATTTCTTTGTACATATTCACTTTCATTTTCTCCACCTTCTCGAGCTACCCCTTTCTTTCTAACTTAATTGTAACTTTATTTTTCTCTCTTTTTTTAAAGAACTAAAAGAAAAACTTTAACCATTCTTTGTACGATAAAAGAGAACTTACTAAAAAGCTTCCATCGCTAAGCCCTCCTTGTGGATCACGACCCGCACAACCACTTGCTATAGCGATAGAATTGAGCACCTTGCACTACTGTTTTAAAAGTTTTAAAATTCTGTGTCTTGTGTGCTGGTAAAAAACTCAATCAAAATTTGGCACCGTTACCGGGGAGGGACAGTAAGTTATTCTCTTTTTAGATTTACATTTTTGGTTAACTTTCTTCTTTATTCTTGGAGTACAGGTTTGACAACAATGAATTTTTGCTACAGTGGACATATAAGTGGCCCTGGATTCTGCTCTAGAAAATAGAGTCTAGAAACCCTCAGATTTGCTACATTCCTGTGGCAATCTGAGTGAACTATTAACCTATATTTTTTTTTTACAGGTTGACTGAATTGTAAAGTTTAATATCTATAACTATTTATTTTCTTGTTTGACTCACTGTATATACATTTCTAACACAACAGTAAAAGGTTGATTGTAAATGCTAAAAATGATTTAAACTTTGCATTTAGGCACGTATCTATTTTGTTATATTTTCTATTTACTATTGAAGAGTGCTGGAGCCAAGATATGTGTGCATAGCATTTAATATAAGGTTCATTCTTGTATGAAATATTGCTTGAGTGTTACTTTTTTCTATATACTTGTACACTGTACTAAATTGGTTTAAGGGCTTATCCTATAAACAAGATAAGGTAGGGAAGTCATTACCCTCCCTTAGCCACAAACAATCTCCTCACTCATTAACCCAAGCCTAACTAAAACTGAGTAGACGTTGGTACTAGGGACATCTCGGACTCAAATAGGAGATTGACCTAAGGGGGAAGTTGATTTGAATTTGGCTCTTACTAAATCGGTGTCTAAGGTTGGGGATTGAGGGGCGAAACCCCGAAGGCTGGTGGTTTGACATAATTAGACTCATTGCTTTAAGCATGGATAACTTCCACCAATTTTGCCTCTACCTGACCGATTAACTTGTAGTCAGATTCAGCAATATACCCCCCGTGGACAGTCTAACCAGTTAGGAGTCGTCTAGGTCTAAGGTTTACACTAACTTAGGTTAGATTTTTTTTGTTTTTATTTGTTTGCTTATTTGTTTGTTTTTTGTTTGTATTTGACATTTCTTGTGTGATATGGCTTATAACAATAATTGTTTCAATTTTAATGGTAATCCATATTTCACCCCGACCTCTTTTTTCAGAATTACCAACCCGGCATGTCATAACTTTAACCAACCTAATGTGTCGGATTGGTTTTATCCGAATCAATAACTCATGCCCCCAATCTTATAACCATAATTTTCAAAATAATTTCAACTCTTCGCAGAGTCAATGGGGATTCACCTCCCCCGAGTCCAATTTTCAACCAACTTGTCCTCCTTATTTACCTTGTCCACAATATTTTCAAGATTCATACTCAATTTCACCAGTTCAAAATAGAAAACCATCAATCTTGAAAATGAGTATGCGTGAGTCCAAGTAACCAATTACAAAATCTGATAGATTCATAATTTCACCACAAATTCAAAACAAAACTTCACCTTTTCAAGTCCAATCACAACAAAACGATGAACCAATCGACTATGAAAAGCTACTTGAAGCCATGACTCAGGGTCAAATCGCTCGTAATCATGACATAGATCTAATGGTCCAAACTCTCCATTCTCACCGTTTGACCATTTCTGATGTCGCTAACCATTCTGTTAGAGCCGAAGAATCATGTTGTTTTGGAAAACAAGTATCCATTTCAGCACACCCATTTGAACTTGCCCAAACTCTAAATTTTGAAAATGACGACATTGACAGTTTGGCAAGTTATCCCTTTCCTAAAATTGAACTTGAGAATGAATATGATCCTGAATCTCAACTTGGTGATTCAATTCTACTTCCTGATTCAATAATAACTTCGGTTCTTCACCTGATTTCAATTTTTTCCCCAAGTCAATATTGGATCTTGTACTAATTCATCATGAAACTGAATCACCAATCTTTTATGATCATCATGTTGAACTTGACCAATTTCATACTTTTGAAAGTCCCATTGACAAATTAGCAAGTTCTCATTTTTATGAAATTGAACTTAATGAGAAATGTGACCTAGATTCTCCAATTTGTGATCCAGTTCAAATTCCTGAGTCAATATTGACTCTTGTTTTGTTACACAAATTGAGTAATATTTTAGAGTCAGTTTTCATTCCCACACCTATCATGAACTTGAATCACCAATGTTAAGTCACATTCAGTTGGTGGTAAATAAATGTGGACTTGAGTTTCTATTTCTTGATTTGGACCCACTTCCTGAACCAATCTCGACTCCTGAACCTTTACTTGACTTAAGTCACTTTCCTGAGTCTGTATTAGTTCCTGTACTTTCTAAGTCTAAGTCAGTCATTCCATCTTTTCACACTCCATTTTGGTACAAGAGTGTTGAAAAAATTAACTCCAAAATTATTTGTGAAATTTGAAAATTAGATGGGGAAAATTCTTAATAAAGATCATTTATATATACAATATTTTAGTGGGTTATACTAGAGAGATTTTTGGTGGGTTCCTCCGAACTCCACGCAAATTCGATTAGGCCGCATTTCGTGGACCAATCAGACCACCACCGAAACCACCACCTTGGTAATATTTTCCTTCCCTTTCTTCTTTTTCATGCATCTATGCATTAATTCATACATTGAGGATAATACATAAGATAGGTGTGGGGGAGGGTTCTTACATAACTTAGGTTTTCTTTTTATTATAAAAAATTATTATTTAACATTTCTTTACTTTTAAAAACTTTTTGAAAATAGAAACAATATTTTGACATATTTTTTGTAAGAAATTAAGTCAATTTTAAGGAATAGGAGACTCATAATTAGAATTTGTTATACTTGGTCAAAATAAGATTATTTGTTTGATTTCTAAGATTAGAAAGAAAATTTGTGAAAGTAATTTAGTCTTAATCTTTACCATGATAATATATGCATGCTTTATACACTTACACACTTATGGTTCAAAAACAAAGATGTTTATGCCTTATTAAAAAAAAAAAGAAAAAGGAAAAGAAAATATATATATATATCATCTGATTAAGCTGGGTATTGTGCCTCATAAAGCATAAGTATTAACGCCTAAAGGCGATTTATATAATAAAATCCTTAGTTTTGTGGTCTTGTTTGCTCGAGTCCTTAAGTCCTTGGGGTGTCTTCTCACCCAGTACCCTAGGAACGTTTAGTTTGGGAGTCACAGATTAAAGGCTCGTTACATAGGCAGATTACAAAGCCTAATAGAACTAAGAAATATTATCACCAAAAATAAAAATAAAAAAAATAAGGCATAAGAGTTAGAGTGAAAGAACCCTTAGTCAAAATTTCACGGTCACGAAGGTGCATATGACTTCAGGTAAAGTAATAGACTAGATGAAAAATATTGTTTAACTCCTTACCTTGATTGATAACAAGTTTTTGAATAAAGACTAAATTTAGGAATGAAAAGTTCAGTTTTCCTATAACCTATAGATTACTTAATTTTTACAATAATACTTTAAATATTATTCTCTTTCAAAATGTGTTTTCAAAATACTAATACTTTGTTTCTCTTTCTTTATAGATTTTGTGGGTGTAATCTAGTGAAAATCCTCACGAGAAAAAACTTGTCCTCTAGGGAAAACCTAAAGGTTTAACGGCTTGTTGCACATGCTCAATGCAATCGTGTAACCTGCGAAAATGGTCTTATAATCTTTGATTTAATTTTGTTATTTTGCTTGAGGACGAGCAAAAGATAGGTGTGAGGTGTGATTGCACACATTTATTGCATTATTTTTATTATATTTTCACATTTATTATATAATAAATCTGCTAAATTACTTATCTTAAATGTCTGTTTTGCAAAAGATAATCATGGGGAGAAAGAGGATAAAATCAAATAAATATCAATTAAATTCAAATTTAACTAGATCTATTTGGTCAGAGAAGGATGATCCTAAATCTAATTGGTTAAATTCAGTTTTTGATAAATCAAGTGGTTAAATGTAAAGATCAACTGAGGATAACATTAAATATAGAGTTCAAATCCAAAGGGATAAATGGATAGAGAGAAGATCAACGGATGAGATGAAGCAAATTTGACTAAAATTCTAACTAGATACATTTTAGTATTTGAATCATAACTTTAACTACCGAAATTGAAATCTAATGATTCAGGATGATTCAGAAAGACGGCTTTAAGGGATACAACTCTTAAGTTGATCACTATTTCAAATTCTGTCATTTGAGTAAGTCATATTCAGCAATAAACACGCCAACAAGCTGCAAATCAGAACTGCATATCCACATCAAATCAAGTTTGGAGATAAGGGGAGGATTCAAATTCAGAAATATCTAGCTTCCTTTATCTTCATACTCTTCTAATCTCTGCATTTCTCCTATAAATACCTTCAATCTCAAAGGCAAAAGGAATGGCCAAGCAAAGTGTAGAATTTAGGCTAATTTGTAGTTTGTAACTTAGGTTTTTTTATTTTCTTTCATATAATTTTTATTTTCTTTATGTAACTGTGAGGAGAGGATACTTCATGGAGAATAAGAGAAAGCTTGTACTGAAGGTGACACCGGTATAAGTGATCTTTTCTTCGATTGTTATTTGAATCGAAGCGAAGTTTCTTTTTTCTTATTTACTTTTATTTTTGATTACTTCCCTCTTTTATGTTTGTGGATCCAAATGAAACCGATAGCCTCGAAGTTGTCATGCCCTTGTAAGTGCCATTGATGGCTTATGGTGATGGATATCTATTTCTATGATAGTGTAGCTTGCCCCTTCAATTCATTGTGTAATGCAGGAATGACCAAGATCCTATTTGACATACTTCACTCGCCTTCAAGTAAAGGTACCTCGTCGATACGGGTCAAAGGTAAGCAGGCGCCAAAGAGGTAAGTAACTTTTTTTGGTTTTAGTTTTCTTTTCTTTTAATTTTAGTGTAAATTATCAACACCACAATCTTTCAAATTTCTTTCAATCTTTTTCAATTTCTTTGTGCATATCCACTTTCATTTTCTCCACCTTCTCGATTTATAACTTTCTTTCTAACTTAACTGTAACTCCATTTTTCTCTTTCTTTTAAAGAACTAAAAGAAGAACTTTAATCATTCTTTGTAGCTTAAAAGAGAACTTACTAAAAAGCTTCCATCACTAGTCCCTCCTTGTGGATCACGACCCGCATAGCCCTTTGCTATACTGGTAGAATTGAGCACCTTGCACTACTGTTTTAAAAGTTCTAAAATTCTGTATTTTTGTGAGCAGGTTTTAATTCAATAATTTATACATATTAATGTAGTTAGAAACACTTAATCCTGGATCATACTGTGTATTTAATATCATATATAAATAAAATAACTATATTGAATGTAGTTACATAATTTTCCAAAGTGACTTACTTATTATATGTGATAGCACAGTTCAGACACATAAACTGATATTAACTATATAACACTTGATAGTATTATGGTATTGACATTGCTATAACATATTAGGTATTGATAATGCTAAAATATGGCACTTGTGTATTCTTCTCGATTGTTATTATTATTATATTGTAACACTGGTATTTACACATGTATTATATATGTAGGCTGTCTAAAAGTCACTAAAAGACAAGCCAATAAAAGCAGAGTCTCAAGTTCAAGGCGCGTTGGCTCGACACCCGCGTCTCAGCATCAAGGCGCGTTGGCTCGACACCCGCGTCTCAGCATCAAGGCGCGTTGGCTTGACACCCGCGTCTCAGCATCAAGGCGCGTTGGCTCGATACCCGCGTCTCAGCATCAAGGCGCGTTGGCTCGACACCCGCGTCTCAGCAACAAGGCGCGTGGGTCTAAACCCGCGCCTCAGTTGTAACCACCCGGATTACGGGGCCAGTCACCGCACAAGTAGCGGGAAGTGGCCCCTCATTGTGGAGCGTTTTCAGGGGGCACGTTCACCCCCTAGGACCTCTATAAATAGGCAAGAGGCAATAGGCAATCGGCAATCAGAGAAAAGGGGAGATCATCAACAAAGAGAGAGAGAAGACTCTTCGTCAAGCTTGCTGCGTACGAGCTGCCCTTCGCCTACCTTCTCTTTGAGAGTTTTGGTAGACAGAGCTGTGTTACTCTTTCTACCACCCAGAGAGAAGATCCCCGACGGTCCCGACGGTCATCCGGTCAACGGAGAACAAGACTCACTCTCCACCGCCACACGAAGAACCCAGCCTTAAACAAAGGGGGGATTCAAGACTCAACATCCTCCCTCCCTTGTAACTGGAAGGAAAAGTCTGGTTGTAATAGTTTCATTTGATTCAAGGAAATCTTTACACCCATCACTGTCTCTTCTTCTTTCCGGCGCATACAAGAGATGGCGACTCCGCTGGGGACTACGTTTGTCACTGAGGAGCAAATAGTGGCGCAAGATGACGTCCACCATAAGGGGAAGATGGTCGAATCGCTCGTTGTCGAGTTCGACCAGGCGAAATACGAAGAGTTTCTCTCTTCCGGCTCCAAGAGCCCAAAGACCCGCGTCTGCCGCCGGGTCTCGACGGGGAATGGCCTCGAGGCCCGATCTGTGGCTTTCTCGAGCTCCCCTGCTGCCGACTGTGCCAAGCAAGGTACACGCGCCAACGCCTCTCAGAAGTCCCGCGTGATCCCAGGCACGTCTGCCTTTGCGACCAACCGCGTCGCACAGAACACCCCGCGTCAGCGTCTCTCAGGAGACCCTCGTGGTCAAAGTCCCTGGTGCCCAGCATCAGGATGTCGTTGGTCTCTCTCCACCTCCTCGACGCAATCGAAACGCTGAGCGTCGACAGAGGAGACGTGCGCGTCAGCTGCAAGTTGGAACCGTTGGTTGTCCAACTGAGGCTGGACGCGACGTACAATCCGCGCCTTGCCCGCGCCACGTCCAGTACGTGAAAGTCCGCGTTTGGCGCCCCAAACGCGAGATTCCTTCAGTTAGGTCCTCTGAGGACCAACTCACCAAACGCCAAGATGAGACCTCTGCGCCTCGTCAAGCGCAAGAGGCACAAGCCCATAGGCGTGGGGCCCAACAGCCCATCCTCTCTCAAGTGTCTTCGCTCCGACACACCAAACAGCAACGCGACAGGCGCGTTTTGTCTCAACAGAGACGCCAGACGCGCGCTGAACAGCTGCGGCGCAAGAACCGCGTCTCTGATGCCTACGTCCAGGCTGTACAGCACATGGATGCCTCCCGTCTTCGACGTTGCGAGGCTAATCTTTTCAATCCCCCTCCCATGGATTTGAGGGATTATCTGACGAAGAAAAGAAGTGCCAATCAGGCCACTTCGTCGTGTTGCTGCCAACGGCTCATCCATATGCTCTCTGAGTGCCGTTGCGGATCAGGCGTACACCAGCAGTCTTTAGTCAGACAGCTGACCCTGATTCCTCCGTCAGCTAAAAGAAGACGCTCCCACAAAAGGAGAACCTTCTCTGACGTTGAGTACCCGGAGCTCACTGCGAATATGACAAGCAGGAGCAAGGGAAAACAACTTGCAGTCAGCTCAGACGAGTCCGAGTCTGACTCTGAACCGGAAGGGGTGTATCGACACACTCGCACCCGGACTGGGGCCATTCCCCCAATTGACTATAATGCCTTAGCCCATGGCATTAATGATTCTCACTCCGCCGTAGCGGAATCAAGGGCTTCAAACTCTTCCGTCGAGAAGGAGACCTCCGCCTACATGACAGGCACTCCTGAGGAGACGCTAAACGTTTGGAGCAGATCCAGAAGGCACAAATGGATATGATTCTTTCTCAGCAGGAATCTATCAACTCCCTCAAGCAGGCGATTGCACAGCTGCTCGAAGACAGGAGGAGGTCCCCTCCTAAAAGTCAAAGGGCAAAGGGAAAAAGGGAGAAGCTCATCTCCCGAACCTTCTGGGGAGACGCGGCGATCTACTTCCGGTTCGTCCAAGTCCTCGTCGCAAGTAAAAGGCGACCAAGACCAAGGAAAGGCTCATGTTAAAAGAATGAGTCAACTGGAGCGACGCCTCGAGGCCCTTGCCAATCGCAAAGACCTCCAAGAAGTAGGAGTGGTCCGGCCCTACCCGGCTGAATGGGACTTGGTTCCGTACCTGCCCAAGTTCAAAGCTCCAACTCTTCAAGCCTTTGATGGGAAGGGGTCACCCAACCAGCACATCTACTACTTCAAATCCCAAACAGGGAATGTAGTAGATAATGACGCCATCCTGGCACGCCTGTTCATCGGCACCCTGAAAGGGTTGGCCTTTGAATGGTTTATGAAGCTCCCAGAAGGTTCTATCAAGAACTGGGGCGATTTGGAGAAGCTCTTTTTAACACGCTTCTTCGAGGATGACTCCGAAGTCACAATGCCAACCCTTTTGGCTACCAAACAGCGAAAAGGGGAGTCCGTCAAATCTTTCGTGGAAAGATTTCGGAACATGGCACTCCGGTGTCCAAGCGGTATGACCCAGGCCACCCTGGTGGAAACATGCCGCCACAATCTCCAAACCTCACTCCTTGCTCAAATAGGAGTTGCTGAAAGCCGCACCTGGAAGCAATTAGTCCAACAAGGTGAACAGGCTGAGGAGATTGTCGCCCGCGTCAGAGCGGAGGAAGGTAAGCCTAGGCCGAAAGGTCGACAAGGCGTGCGCCGGACACATCCCTCCAAACAAAGCGGAAGGATAATTTGGCAACGGAGACCAAATCTCCCGCCAAACCTCAATCAGGCAAGGCGAGTGGCTCTTCAAGCCAGCCACGCGCCAACAAGCAATATTCCTTCAAGGAGGAACATGTCGATTCGCTCTTTAAACTACTCAACAAGAGCAACCGACTGAAGCTCCCTGAAGCTCGACGCCCAGAGGAAGTCGGCAAGACCGACAATCCCAACTACTGCATGTATCACAGGATGTTGGGACACCCCACCAAAAGCTGCTACGTCTTCAAGGACATCCTTCAGGCTCTGATTGACGCGGAGGTGTTAAAGCTCCGACCAGAGCAGAAGAAGGTGACGGCTAATGTGACGTCGGTTCTCCAGTTCGGGAGACAACCTCCAACGCCTGCGGGGGTAACTCCTATTCCAAAAGGAGAGCTGAGAGTGGTAAACACAGACCCTCACCAGCAGCAAGAGAAAGGCTTGGTACCCGTCCCTACACCTCAAGGGAAATTATGTGGGTCCACCCTGACCTTGTCAATGAACAGCAATGGACTACTGTGACCAACAGGAAATCCAAAGGCAAGGCAAAAGCCTCATCCTGCAATGTGGTGGGTGCCTCCTCTCGAGAAGCGGAGACTGATATCCCTTCACTGACCGACTCAGAGGAGGAAACGATAGTCTTGGCCGCAGAGCCCAACCAACCGATGGCGGGAACCCGTTCAGGACAGGCGTACTTGAAACAGTACGGCGAGACGACGGTAGCCCCTCCACAACCAACTGCGGAGCCAGTCAGGCCCTCCACAAAGCCACCTGTGGAGAAGCAGAAGGGGACTCGATTTTCTCGAGCCCTTCAAAAGGGCATCGCGGAAGGATCTACGGCACCTTACCGCTTTGATGTCCTGGCTCAGTTGGCCAACATTCCGGCACGCATTACCTTGTATGAACTTCTTAGACTATCAAAGTCGACCAGGGAAGCTCTGCAAGAAGCTCTGGCAAATGCTGAGGTCTTCATGACCCAGGTGCCGAAGGAGGAAGATGTAGAGGATTGCCTCCACACCTCCCAGAATGCCCCCTGCATCACCTTCACGGCAGATGATATGCAGGTGAAAGGGAAGCATGATCGACCCCTGTACTTCACAGGGTATATTGGATCGTCCGAGGTGAACCGCATCCAGGTAGACCCAGGGTCCGCGTTGAGCATCATGCCTCGCCGGGTCATGCAACATCTCGGCATTCCTACCCATCGTTTGAGCCCCACCCAGACGACTATCTATGGGTTCAATGCCAACCAGACCCGTCCGATGGGGAAGATCAAGCTCAGGTGTCAGATTGGAAGCCTCAAGTCGGAAGTGACATGCTACATCATCGACGCCGACACTTCCTACAATCTATTGCTGGGACGACCGTGGATTCACCGCAACTCCATCGTTCCCTCCACTCTCCACCAAGTCATGAAGTACATTGACGGGAGTGAAATGTGCAGACGTTGATCGCCGAAAGGCATCCGTTCAAGGGGTCGAGAATTATTTCACCGACTCTTTGCTGTACCAAGATCCGGTGGAGACGGATGAAGCCCCACAACCAGAGGAGCCAGACTCTGGTAATGAGGCTGACACTGAGCCTGAGAAAGAAGAGTGCCTGTGGGAGTTAGAACCACTTGTAACGGGCACTAATAAGCCCGATGTCGATAATACCCAGATGATGTAGGCGGTTGGTATATTAATGAAGATTTAGATTTTGCGTATTTTTCTGTGTGTGCTTCTGATTCAATACCGTCAGATACTAGCACTGATATAGATGACGATCTCTGGTCGGCAATGGGTGCCTTAACATCATTGCATGTACCAGTGAAATCGTCCTTCGAGACATACCAAGACAATGGTAATGCGCAAGAATCTATATTTATGGTTCCAGCAAGACGGAAAGGCCAAAAACCAATTCTTTTGGGCGAATCTCGTCTGAACCAACGCCCCGCGAAGAATCAGAAGACGAGGAAGAATCCCCTCAGTTCGATCATTACGAACCAAAAGCGCTCAAAATAATGAGATGCATGGGGTACGACCTGACCAACAAACCCGGGTTGAACTTCGGCAAAGGAAGGAGGACGTTGCTTCAATCCTTTGTGCCAAAAGGGAAGGCCCCCGATTATTATCATCGGACACGCCGGGGGTTGGGCTATGTATCAACTCCGGTCCCATCAGCCTCCGATTCTCAAGAATCGTCGAGCAACGATTACTCTTCAGACACATCATCTTGGGAGTCAGATGTCAGTGTCGGCAACATCTTCAAGGAACTTTCAGTGAACATGGTTTCGACAAGCCACCTGGAAGATGGAAATGAAGAAATGATCCAATCCGATACAGATCCTTGGATCAAACATTTAAATGCTCTTTGGGATACCCGCTTTGAACAGCGCGAGCCACCCACAGAAGACAAGGTTGTTCAGATCAACCTAGGAGATGAGGCTAACCCTAAGCCCATCTTCATAAGTGACGGCCTGTCACCTTCGGAGAAGAAAGATCTAATATCTCTTGTACAAGAGTATATAGACGTCTTCGCCTGGAATTATGAGGACATGCCAGGACTTGATCCTCAAGTGGCCATGCACCGCCTCAACATCAATCCGGACGTAAAGCCTGTCAAACAGCAGCAGCGACGGTTCCGTCCAGAAATAATGGAGGCAATTCAATCAGAAGTCAGAAAACTTATTGATTCTGGCTTCATCAGGGAAGAACAACATCCCGACTGGGTAGCCAACATTGTCCCAGTTGCCAAGAAGAACGGGAAGATCCGGATCTGCATCGACTTCCGTGATCTAAACGAGGCTTGTCCCAAAGACGAATTCCCATTGCCAATCACAGATGTCATGATTGACAATACTTGTGGATTCGAACGAATGTCCTTCATGGATGGATTCTCAGGATACAATCAAATCAAAATGTATCCTGACGATGAAAAGCACACCTCCTTCAGGACACCATTGGGGGTTTATTGCTATACCGTCATGCCCTTCGGACTGAAAAATGCAGGGGCAACATACCAAAGGGCCATGAACGCCATTTTCCATCAGCAAATACGCAAAACGGTGGAATGTTATGTTGATGACATCGCGGTAAAAAGCCGCACTAAAGGTGATCACATAGCAGACCTGAAGGTGGTCTTCGACATCATGCGGGCTCATCAATTGAAGATGAATCCCACAAAGTCCTTCCTGGGGGTGGCCAGTGGCAAATTCTTAGGATTTGTTGTAACATCCACCGGAATTCACTTGGACCCGGAAAAGGTTCGCGCTATCCAGGAGATGCAACCTCCGAGAAATCTCAAGGAACTCAGGGGATTGCAAGGACGATTGGCGTACATCCGTAGGTTCATCTCAAACCTCTCCGGAAGATGCCAACCCTTCACTAAGCTAATGAAGAAGGGTGTCTCGTTCATTTGGGACGACGCTTGCCAACAAGCGTTCGAGGAAATTAAACAATACCTCACCCAACCACCAGTCCTTGCAGCTCCGGTATCCGGAAAGCCTTTCCTGGTATACGTCCGAGCAATGGATCATTCTTTGGGAGCTCTACTAGCTCAGAATGACGATCAAGGACGTGAGCAAGCAATCTACTATCTGAGTAGAACAATGATCGGAGCCGAACATCGGTATAACCCGATCGAGAAGGAATGTTTGGCACTGGTGTTCGCTATCCAGAAAATGCGACACTATCTGGTAGGCCAAACTATAAACGTCATATCAAAAGTCAACCCCCTGAGGTTACTTATGACTAAACCTTCATCGCTAAATGGCCGGATGGCCATACAATATGAGATGCGCTTTTTACCACAAAAGGCCATTAAGGGACAAGCAGTCGCGGATTTCCTAGCTGAGCACCCAGATCCGAGGGCAGCCAAAGTCTACGAGGATCTCCCAGATGAAGTTGCTGAAGTCTGCCTGACTCAGACATCGTTCGAAAGTCAAGTATGGCAACTTTTCTTCGACGGTGCATCAAGAACAAGCCCGAAGGGACACGTAGTAGCAGGGGTAGGAGTAGTACTCGTATCCCTACAAAATTATGTGATTCCCCGAGCTGTCTCATTAACTGAGCCTTGTTCCAACAATGTGGCGGAGTACAACGCTCTTTTGATTGGGATGCAATTCGCCGATGAGATTGGCGTTAAAAATCTCGAGGCATATGGCGACTCCAAGCTCATCGTCAGCCAAGTTCGCGGGGAGTACGAAGTCAGACATGAAGACTTAGTACCCTATTACAACGCGACTATCCGCATGGCCGAGGGGTTTACAAGCTTCTACATCGGCCATGTACCGCGCAGGCAAAATGCGCATGCAGATGCACTCGCATCCCTGGCTGCCTCCTTAGCTCTTCCAGCTGGAGCAATGGAGAAGATATTCGTCTACAGCCACGACCTGTATTACCCGAGAAATGCTCTCGAGGACTATCAGGAGTCAACGGGAGGTCGTCACCGCGAAGAAGCACTTGAAGCATCAACCGGTCCAGAGCTTAGAGACTGGCGATTCCCCTACATTGATTTCGTCTTATACGGCATTCTGCCTGAAGACACCAGAGAGGCGGCTGCCATTAGAAGGAAAGCCCCAAAATTCTATTATAATGCGATTACGCGAACATTGTATCGTCGATCGCATGACGGGATCTTGCTCCGGTGCCTCTCACCAAAGGAGGCTCAAGAGGTATTGAAAGAAGCCCACGACGGCATGTGTGGAGCCCATCAACCTGGCCCAAAACTGGCGCATCGACTCTAAAGATTGGGTTACTACTGGCCCAAGATGATTGCCGATGCCGTCACTTATGCCAAGAGATGTCACGCATGCCAAGTGCACGGCGATTTCATCCATCAAGCACCAGGGTACCTCCACTCTACGGCCTCTACCTGGCCATTTGAAATGTGGGGCATGGACGTGGTTGGTCCTATCAGCCCACCATCATCAAAAGGACATCGGTTTATTTTGGCAATAACCGATTACTTCTCTAAGTGGGCTGAGGCCATTCCCTTGAAGGAAGTCAAGTCGTCGAACGTGATCAAGTTCGTGAAACACCACGTATTTATCGTTTCGGATACCTCGACGAATTGTCCATGACAATGGGCCTCAGTTCATCAGCCAGGCTTTCCAGAGATTCTGCGCTAAGTTCAGAATCCAGAGTGTGTCCTCGACAGCATACTATCCTGCCGCTAATGGCCTCGCAGAAGCTTTCAACAAGACTATTGGCAAGCTTCTCAAAAAGTTCGTCTCGAAAAGTCAACGAGACTGGGACGACAAGTTGGGTGAATGCTTATGGGCTTACCGCACAACTGTGCGAACCCCAACTAAAGCTACGTCATTTTCTTTGGTCTATGGGTGTGAAGCCTTGCTCCCACTAGAGATCCAAATTCCATCTCTACGCGTCGCCTTGACAGGAGATGACAACAGAGGAGAAGCATCGACAGCGACTCCAAGAACTGGAGGCCTTAGATGATAAACGTCTGCAGGCCCAATAGTAAATCGAGCTCTACCAAGCCCGAATTACCAGAGCCTTCAACAAGAAAGTTAAAGTGCGAACCTTCAAGAAAGGCGATCTTGTCTTAGCCGTCAGAAGACCCATGGTAATGACGCACAAGACAAAAGGAAAATTCCAACCCAAATGGGAAGGACCATTTGTAGTAGAGTCAGTCTACTCAAATGGGTCATATCGCCTCATAACCTCGAATGGCGATACACTCATGATGCCGATCAATGGCAGGTTCCTGAAGAAATACTATCCTTAGATGGTATTCTCCCGCTGATCAAGTTAAAAGTACACCTCTGATCAAAGTAAGAAGAATTTCTTCATTATAACATCCGACGCCCCCGACGGCTAAGGATAGAAGAAAATGTTGGCTTCTAAGCCCAACATAAGTCTTCGACAACTCATCATGCTGAGGGGAATAGCATGGCTAGCCCAACTCAAACGGTAGTTGGTAAAGGCACCTCAAATCCGTTGACAGCTGAGGGTTTGCTAAAAATCCTAAGTGGACTTGGCTCCATTCCTTCCTCCAAAATCCCTTACCAATTCTCATATACAGAATGGTAGGTCTACAAAATACAACCATTACTAAGTTAACACTATACCTCTGGTAATGGAAACTTTTCAATATTCCTTGTCGAGTACAAATTTTGTTTGTCAACTCTACACGGAGTATCAAATTTTCAAATTTGCCAAGTTAACACTATACCTCTGGCACTTCAAATTTTCACTTGTCAATTCTCACCAATAGAATGACAGGCCCTCAAATTACTCTTATCATGAGTCAATCTTTGTCAAGTTAATATCACACCTCTGACAAATTACTGTTAAAGTTTAACACCACACCTCTAAACAGTAATCAAGTTTCTGCCAGGTTTAATATTACACCTCTGACAGTCACTTTTCTTCAGACTTCCACACCGAAGCTGAAATGGATGATGCTAAGTTAACACCACACCTCTAGCATCCAAGTCATTGCTAAGTTCAACAATACACCTATGGCCATGACTTTCCCTCGGACTTCCTTATGCAAGCCGAGATGACCAATGCTAAGTTCAACATTACACCTCTAGCATTACCCTCACTGTCAAGTTAAACATTACACCTATGACAGTGACACTTCTGAGTTAAGTTAATATCACACCTCTGACTCACATCCTTGTCAAGTTAACATTACACTTCTGACAAGACCACTTTCAACCCGTTAAGTTAATATCACACCTCTGACGGTAACAAACTTTCCTAGATTCCCCACGAGTCTAGTCCCACTTGTTATTCTCTTCAACAGAATAACAAGTCTACCTAAAAATATTGTTAGGTTAATACTACACCATCAACAGTGTTTCCATCAAATCCCCAGTTGAGCTCAATCAAGTTAATCCCAAACACTTGATAAAAGTTCACCCTCCCTGGGGGTACCAATTCTACTTGTCACTTTCTCTTATAAAGTGGCAGGTCCATCAAAAATTTCATCTCTGTCAAGTTAATATTACACCTCTGACAGTATCGTGAGAGTTCCTGAAATAGGATCTTTCTCCACAAAGTTTGACTTATTAAAATTACCATCATAATTTTGACAAAGTCAAAGACTCTTTGCTTCTATGCGTCTAACTGAAGACAAAAAGTTCAAGACAATGAAAGAGGCAAAAAGAGAAGTGTCACTTTTATTTATTTCCAGGCATATGAAAGTGATACAAAAACGCTCTCTTATACAATAAGATTGAGTGCTACAGTTAAAACGCTCTCTTATACAATAAGATGAGTGTTACAGTCAAAACGCTCTCTTACAATAAGATGGAGTGTTACAATTAAGGAGTACAAAGAAGTCCCTCTCTCTCTCTCAGAGGTTGCACTCACTCCTTGAAGCCGCATCTGATTCCAAGTACAGGATGGTGCATGATGTAAACATCGAAAGAGCCCTAACTGACTAAGCTAAGAGCAATGGTGTTCTTGAGGTCCGGTGGCAGCAGAAAGTCCTGCAACCCTTCGTTCATGAGCATCTCTTTCCCCAGCAGGCCATCCAGCAGACATGGAAAGTCCTCGATGTCACTTCTGGAATGGGAGAGGAAGAGGATCCTATCTGCCGCCGTGTCCACCGTAACCTCCTCGCCGCCATACTTACCCTGACCATCTCTTGCCAGCAGGCATGATTGGTGCAGTGGATCTGAAGAGACCTTGGCGAGAGTCGATTCCTCGTCAGGGACATAATATATTCCCTTGTGGACGACGAGGACCATAATATATTCCCTTGTGGACGAACATCGAACAAGTTCGCCGTCCGATATATTCTCCCACGAACTTAGCGAACATGAAGAAGAATGACCAAGCCTACCTGCAAAAAAAAGCAAACAGGGAATCAGACAATTCAGAACTTAGTACACTTCAACAGAAGAAAACTAAGTCACAGACGCGGCTATTTTCAAAGGCCGCAGACGCGGGAATGATCCGCGCAGCGAGCCAGAGTCCTGCGACAATAAAAACAGACGCGAGCGAGACTGTGATACACACAGAATGCAAACGCGACTTAACTCCACATCCGCGTCTAAGATACAAGGTGCGCAGAGAATCAGACGCCGAAAACTGCCATCTCTCTGTTGGAGGAACAGGAGTTGCAAGATTCGGGTCTGAAGCCTTTAACCCGAGTTGGAATTCATCCAAGTCAGTGGCCTTAAAACGCGAGCTTCATGAGTAAAGCCGCGGCCAAGTACCAAAGACTTCTGTACTCGCGTCCAAGGAAGTTTAAGTCGGCGGCGCAAATTCCAGAAGGAATGCACCAACCACGACTTCACAAGAAGGTCCAGATGATATCTCTTTAAGGGGTATACTGAAATTCAAACTTGGTTGGATCTAAAATGTCATGGTAAGTGGGCATGGCATACCCGCAGAAGCCTCTGTTAAGAGTTGAACTATCTGCGTTGAGACGCGGACGTAAAAAGTGCTCAAAGAGACGCTTCCTGCCATTGAAATCACTTGACAGTGGTAATCCATTGAAGAGACCAAACAGAAGCATGAAAGCTCTAGGTCATCTTCATCCACAGAGGCACCTTCATCCATGGAGGCAAACCCCTGATAGGGTCCTTGAAGGGAGAAGGCAGAGTCCCTCAGAGTACTCGTTCTCAAACAGAGCACGGTCTAAGCAGCCGCTGTTAAAGAGAGGGGGTGAGTCCTATTTATAGGCAACTCCTGATAACGGTCATTAATGGTTCATTAATTAAAACCGCCGGCCTTAATGACCGCACGACCGTCAAAGCCCAATGGGAGGCTGACGCGTGGAACGTCGCTTCGGGAAGCATCGCAGGCGCTGATCTCAAACCGTCAGCGCCGGTTTTGCATTAAAGGGCATTAACGCCCAAGTCCAATGAAAAACCGACGCGTGGACAACTGCTTCGGGAAACAACGGATGACCCGGTTTCCCAATCGTCAGCGAAGACTTGACGTTCAATCGTCAGCGAAGACTTGACGGTCAAAGATCTCATAAAATCTTTAAGTCAGGCTGCATTAAACGCAGATAGGAAAGCCGCGTCCGGCTGCATTAAACGCAGATGGGAAAGCCGCGTCCAAGAATCCGCGTCACCCTTCTCAAATTGGAAGGCGTTCACCCGCGTTTTAAAGGAGCGTCCACGTGACTCAAAGTCGCGTCCCTTCAGCAAACGGGGCCCTTTCTAAGGGAAAGCACTTAGTCCATTCTGAGATTAGTGGAAAATACACAAGGCTGCGTCCCTCGCATCCGCTCAAGTCGCGTCTTCATTGACAGGACAAATTCGCGTTACTCAAAGCCGCGTTTGTCCCCACGGATCAATGCCGCGTCTCATCAAAAAGGACTTAGTTCTATCTGAGTTCTTATGAACTGATGACCGCGTCTCCCTATGGATTGACGCTGCGTCTCATCAAAAGGACTTAGTTCCACCTAAGTCCCTATGAACCAATGCCGCGTCTCGTCAAAAGGGCTTAGTCCTGCCTAAGGTCCTATGGGTCGAACGCCGCGTTTCATTTAAAGAACTTAGTCTCACCTAAGTTCAGCATTCACAGTCAGTTAATCAAAGATTGTGATCAAAAGGTCGAATTCATCCACAGCAAGGCAGCAAAGGAGGTGGAACAAAAAAAAACTTCAAAGACTTTTATTATATCAAAAATGATAAAAGTTAATACAAAACACTCTTAGTGAACAGAGTGTCCTTTTCTAAAAAAAAAAGGAAAAAAGAAAAGGCTACAAGTCTTGGTCCGCCAAAGAACGGATTTGCTCTCTAAGGCGATGTATCTTATGTTGGCGCGCCTTCTCAACCTCCATGAGAGCTCGGGCCCGCAGATCCGTTTCAGACAAAAATCCCTGCGCTTGCACTCGGAGGGATTCCAGCTCGGACGAACGAACAGAGAGGTCCGCTTCAGCTTGCGCCTTGGCAACCTCTAACTCTGCTAACCTCTTTTCAGAGGTAGCAAGCCTCTGTTCGTTGAAGATGATCATGGCCTCAGCTCTGGCTATAACAGCCCGAGAGTCAAGTATAGCCTGCTTTGCAGCCTGTATGATCGTCTCTGACTCCTCGGACTCAATCGCCAGCCTTTGGTGATCAGCCTGGACACGTTCAAGAAGGCGAGTGTTATCGGCTATCTTTTCCTCCACCTCTTTTCGCTCCTGCTCTTGAGCGACAAGGAGCCTATTCAGCGCTTCTTGGGCTTCATGAGATGAACCGGCATCGTCCTCCAGGGATCGAAGCTCCCTCAGGTGCTGTCCCAGCTGATCCACCAGCAGCTGACTTGCCTGAGCTAGCGAAGGGCCTCCGGCCAATTTGATGTTCTCGACCTGGTTCCCGAGAAACATCTGGGCGAACTCAAGGGAGCTACCCCTAGTCAGGACGAAGTCGATGCATGTTCGCATCGAGCTAAGGAACTGCTGCACCGCCTGGCGTGTCAAAAGCTCCATGATATCATCATCCGAAGTGCTCCCCGATCCCCTTGTTGGCGCAAGAGTCGGGCTGACCACGGATACGGCAGGAACAAGAGCAGTCAATGGCGCTTCTGGGGGTACCACCTCTGCAGGAACCGCCACAGCTGACGACAGGGTAGTGAGCTCGGCCTCCTCAAAAACCTCAGCGGAGGCTTGAGCCGTATGGCCTTCTGGAGGGACACTGATCGCCAGACTCTCTACCTGGGCCCCCTCAGTTCTCTCTGCAAATTATCTCAACATTAGCCATAATGGTGAAGAGAGAAACAGTCAAGACATCAAAACTTCCTTACCAAGCTGGAGGTCCAGAAATGTCGAATCCTTGGGCGAACCCTGCAGAGTAGAAGCCTCCCTGGCTTCAGTGGTTGCCTCATCATCCCGCGGAGTGGAAGTCTCCCGGTTTCAGTCGTTGCCTTCTCTGGAGGCATCGAACCCTGCAGAGTGGAAGTCTCCCCGGTTTCAGTCGTTGCCTTCTCTGGAGGCATCCCGGCTGGCTAGAGTCTCGACTCCCTCCGGTTGGGTCAACTCTTGCACCATCTCCTCGATATGCGAGGAGGTTGCAGCCTCGGTATCCTCAGCCAATCCTGCAGCATAAAAGGAGAATGTTAAGGCCTCCTCTTCAAAATGAAAAGGGAGATCAGGTCAGAAGGTGAAAAGAGTACCTTCAGCAGGAGCAACCGCTGGTGGTGACGTCGTCGCCGGCTCACACCCACGTATTTCCTCCTCCGAGATATGTGAGAATTTGCTCGGATCAGGAGGAGCAGGTTCGTCACCATAGTCGATCTCATCCTCAAAGTCGCTTTCCGTGTCGGATGAGGAAGACGACAGTTCAACGTGAGTGGCCTCGGTAGCCGGAGCCTTGCCTCTAAACACCCCAGTGGTAGGACTGGGGTCAACCATCCGAGGACTGGAGACGAAGACAGAAGGAGACCCGGGCTGTTGTGCCTCATCCCTCCTCTGAGCTGAGGAAGACTCAGGCTGAGCTGAGATCCCCGGAATCTCAACATCGCATCCGCTCATTATATCGACCTCGAGCTCCTCAGTCTCGTCAGTGGCGGTGGGCCTGTCCGCAGGCTCCCCTTCCTCTGCAATCCTGAGGCTCCTGCGGTGTAACCTGTGGGCATGGACTAAGGGAGTGTCATCCTTGTCCACCTCTTCCTCCCTGGCTCCCCAACACCAGAAGGGATGTCCGCAGATAGAGAAACTGCCGCCGTCAAGCCTCTCCGAACCTTCTTTGGGGCAGGCTCAGCAGTGGAAGTAGAGCCTTGACGACGCTTGCCCACCGCCTGTCGAGCCCTGGCTGGTCGCGGCTCCGCCCTAGTTGGTCGAGGCTCCGCACTTGTTGGTCGCGACTCGCCCTTGTTGCTCGCGGCTCCTCCCTTGACCTTCTCCCGACCTCCCTCAGAGCCTTCAGATACTGCTCAACACCTCGCGAGCGTTTCCCGGACCCCGACTTTGCTTCGAGATTTGCATTGATACTCTCAATGCATGAATACTCCGGAACAAAGTATGGTGTCTGGTTGACCTGGAAGTACCAGGTGCAGAAGCTGAAGCTCATACGGCATTTTGGCCCCTCGATAGGCAAGCGGAAAGTTGCTTCCGTCCCTCCGGCCACGCTGTAATACCAAGCCCGAGCACCTTCGAACAAATTCCCGTCGAAGGCGAGTTGGGCATTGGGATTGCCAACGTAGAGTTGATCATAGCCAAACTGACGGGCAAAACGACTCGGCATATACGGCTCGATCGTGCATGAAGTCCCTTGTCGGAAGAGCACATACCCGGGCCGGATATTGACCAACCACCAGAAAACTCCCGCGGACAGCTTCGTGTAGTCATCTGGGCCCGCAGAATCAATAAATAGATCCCCGAAAGATGCACCAGGGATCTCGGGAAGCAGCGGTTCAGCTGGTAGTTCGTAGCATCTGAAATGCATTTCCGGACGTAATATATGTAAGAATTACGCCAGTCCGAACTCTCCAACCGCTGCACGAAAGGGACAAAACCCTCACTCCAGGGCACCGGCGTCATCAAGGAGGGACAGTGCATCACATACCAAGCCATCAGGTATGTGTATGGCAACTCGACCCGAGGGTTGGGGCGTTTCACCGTCGGCTTCCCCTCTGCATCAACGATCGGCTTCCCCTGAGAGTCGACAGCCTTTCCCGCCTCACAGAAGCTGTGGGTTAACGCCCGCAACCCGCTCTGAATGCCAGCCACCATGGCCGGGAGAAGGGCTACGGGTCTACCATAGGCCAGGAGCACCGCCGGATACACTACATCGGCGACAATGACTTCGTGTGGCAGCGTGGGCACCACACAGCGCTTCAACCACAGCATCAAGAAGCCCGCCAACAGTGCTCGATCGGAGATAGGAATCCGGGCTTGATTATGAAAGCTTTCGAAAACCATATCAGGTTCGAAACCGTCCTCGTTCGAAACTGTGGTGTAGAAGCCTTCAGGAGCCTGGGTGATCCTGTCTTCAATCTCCTCGTCGGAGCTGGGAACCAGTCGGGTGACCGGATGGTCTTTCTTGTTGACACCGTTAAACAAGTAGCTGGCCCAAGACAGCTGCTTGACTCCTCCCGACCTCAAAGTGGTTAGCTGGCCGCAAATATGGAAGTGGCATAACACTTCCCAATAAGTCTCGTATATTTGAGGAGACCTTTCCTTCATAAGGTTGAGCTCCTCGGTGGATGGGATATATTCCTCATAAGGAGAATCCCCTGTTGCCAGCCCCGAGACCTCATGCAACTCGTGCAGGGCAAGGCCCATCTCTCCGACCGGGGTGAAGAATGTCCCCGTCAAAGGATTGTAACGCTCCAGGATCCCGAAGAAGTTCTGAGAACTCGGCTGGATTCCCCACTGCACGGCCCTGACTGCTGAATACAGCCCCACATGCTCCAGCAGATCTCCAAGATTGGTAAGGACGAAGCTCACCATCCTGTACCACCAATACTTCTCAGTGGTATGAACCCACCCGGGCGCGCGAAACTCGACCGGATAATCACCCTCTACTTGCATGAACGAGTTGAGGAAAGTAGTGCCGAGTTTTGGTATCTCCCCGACTGGGAGATCAGACTTGCGCGACCCGGGGAACAGGCCGAGAACCGCCCTATCATGACTGTCATGACGGTATACCTTCTGGGAGCCCAAGTCACCGAGGGTAACCTCAGGGACGTAGCGGGAAACGTCCCATTTCATCTTCCGCGGGACGGACATGTGCTGGAGGTAAGACAGCGGGAACATCCTCTCCATGTCTGGAAGAAAGAATCTTCTATCCCCTATCTGACGGAGCCATCTATAATTTCCATCATACGTGGAATAGCCGCCATCGCCAATACGATCTCCGAAGAAGAAGGCAGGCTTCTCTAGCTTGACGCGAGCATCCGTTTGGAATGCTGCATCAGTCATAAGCGCCCGAAGGGTTGTCCTGTCAACATCAGAAAGCCTTTTCTTGCGCTCCTGCGACCGGTCAGCAGTCACAGGTACAGTCCTTTGCAGCACAAAGGTCAAATTATGGTCGGCACCTCCTACATGTCCAAAATAGCGATTCTTGGCGAGTAGGGCAGTAGGGTGTGGCACTGCAAAAGAAAAAGGCACTTGATCAGACATCTTATCCGAAATAAGAAGAAAAAAATACCAAGTGTCTGCAGTTCAAACGCAGAAGAGATACTGGACGCAGGAATTATCAAGTCCGCGTCCAGACCTGCAAATCCACGCCCAGACGCAGAAGAGATACTGGACGCAGGAATTATCAAATCCGCGTCCAGACCTGCAAATCCGCGTCAAGGTGAAAGAAACGCAAGGATCAAATCCGCGTTCTGCAAACCAAGACTTACAAAAATTTTTTCTAAGTGCTTGGACTCAGGTGCCAGATTCATCAAAATCGGCAGCTGATGGCACAGAACGCAAGGATCAAATCCGCGTTCTGCAAACCAAGACCGCGCCGAACCCTTCACAATTAGAAATATTCTAAGTGAAGGATCCGAAGTGCAGAGCCCACTGGCACCAGGACCTCAAACCCGCGCCTTGGTTATCAACTCAAAGACTGCGTCTGAGACCGCGTCTGAGAATCAAACCGTTCATATCCTGTGTTGATGGTTCTCCTCAAAAAGATGTCTTTTAGGGTTCCTCAAACTTCCAGTAATGGTGAAGTTTAACCTAAATGGCATTTTACCTCGGAAAACAACGCCCTGCGCAGAGGAAGCGCCCCTCTGGGCCTCGGCGACGGTCGCCTTTGAGGACGATGCGGTTGGCTTGGTCTTGGGTGCCATCGCTAGTAATGGAGATGAACCGTTCAAAAATCCAGTAACGGAGTTGAATAGTTCAAGAGATGAACAGAGAAGAAAAATTCTCTTTCTTAATTCTCTAAGCAAGTGCGTTCGGAGAAGAAGAGATCTCTCTCTAACTGTTGCCTTTTATAGGCACAAGGATTCGCGAAGATACGCGGCGCGTGGCTCGATTAGTTCTGCAGCGAGTCATCGCTTGACGCGTGGAGCAAATCAATTTCTCTGCAGCGAAGATCGCGCACCGTAGCCCTGCAGCGAGTCATCATTGACACGTGGAGCGAATCATTTAATGAACCGGGAAGCCCGCGCGCCAAAAGGTGAAAATCCCGCCGGTTCCCCAGGCCAACTGGCAGCGCAATCATGACCCGCGCGCCAAAAGGTGAAGTCCCGCCGGTTCCCCCAGGCCAACTGGCAGCGCAATCATGACATGGCACAGATTCGCACCCAACGGACACGCCTCTTCGATGGTCGTGCCCCGTCAGCACCACCATAAATGCACCCAGAAAGTCGCGTTGCGTTCAGAAAATCGCGTCTTTATTAGAGGTGCGTCTTTCCTAAGTCCGCGTCCGTCCAAGCGGGCCTAACATCGCGTCTGCCTTATGGAAGATCAGTCGCGTTTCCATTGCCAAAAGACGCACCCTATGGAAGTCGCGTCTTTAAAGCAGTACCATCTCTGCTTTTCAAAAGGAACCTGCGTTCGGCCTCCTGCTTCTGCAAATCAGTTCAACAGTACACTGGCACAAGCAGAAGACCAACCACTCTTGGCTTAAAGCACACCCACGACAGACTTAAAAAGCAATCGGGGAGGTTTAGACTGTGTATCTAGACACTCGACACGATCAACTCTGGTGGCTTCAAAGAGTTCAACAGTACACTCATGAAGACCAACTCCAGATAAGATCGAACCCGGAGCATCAACAGTCCAGTCATGAAGGTGAATTCAGCTAGAGTCCAAAGTATTTCGAAATCCGTTCCAGTTAACTGCGGAATATCGAAAACTTTGGAGGGGGTTCTGTAGGCTGTCTAAAAGTCACTAAAAGACAAGCCAATAAAAGCAGAGTCAAGTTCAAGGCGCGTTGGCTCGACACCCGCGTCTCAGCATCAAGGCGCGTTGGCTCGACACCCGCGTCTCAGCATCAAGGCGCGTTGGCTCGACACCCGCGTCTCAGCATCAAGGCGCGTGGCTCGACACCCGCGTCTCAGCATAAGGCGCGTTGGCTCGACACCCGCGTCTCAGCAACAAGGCGCGTGGGTCTAAACCCGCGCCTCAGTTGTAACCACCCGGATTACGGGGCCAGTCACCGCACAAGTAGCGGGAAGTGGCCCCTCATTGTGGAGCGTTTTCAGGGGCACGTTCACCCCCTAGGACCTCTATAAATAGGCAAGAGGCAATAGGCAATCGGCAATCAGAGAAAAGGGGGAGATCATCAACAAAGAGAGAGAGAAGACTCTTCGTCAAGCTTGCTGCGTACGAGCTGCTCTTCGCCTACCTTTTCTTTGAGAGTTTGGTAGACAGAGCTGTGTTACTCTTTCTACCACCCAGAGA
>JAVJIF010001669.1:0-202508 GCA_038442645.1 Agave tequilana | reverse complement strand
ATATTTGAAATTAAAATCGGTCAAATACGGAAGGTACATCGGAAATACGTTCAAAGGACTGAATACGTAACTAGGCACGTATTCCGGAGAGGGTATTACAATCTACCCACCTTACAAAAATTTCGTCCTCGAAATTTCATAAGGTGAAAGATAACAGGAAAAGCAACAGATAGATATGGATACAAGGAAAGATAACGGTAGAAAGGTAGAAGGGAAGAGTCTTACCCAATCAAGATGTGAAAAGTTGAGGATAACGCTCCCGGATAACGTCCTCACGCTCCCAATGGCCTCTCCTGGCGCATGCCTGTTCCATGACACCAATACCAATGGAATAGCTCTGTTCTTCAGAGTCTTGACACTCCTATCCAGAATGGCCAACGGCTGTTCTTGGTATGATAATCCGGTTGTAGCTCCAGCTCGGAATGGTCCAGAATATGGCTGTCATCCCTGACATACTTCCTCAACTGAGACACGGGAAGACATTATGCACCCCGTCCAAAGATGGCGGTAATGCCAATCTATAGGACACATCTCCCACACGATCCAGGATCTCGAATGGGCCAATATACCTTGGACTCAGTTCCCCCGAGCACCGAACCGGATCACTCCTCTGGTAGGTGATATCCTCAAGAATACATGATCTCCAACCTGGAACTCCAATGGCCTTCTCCGAGTGTCTGCCCAACTCTTCTGCCTACTCTGAGCAGCCCTGAGATGATTTCTGATAACCCTGACTTTCTCTGTAGTCTGCATCAGAATCTTGGTCCCAAAAGACTCCTCTCACCGACTTCATCCCAACAAATCGGTGATCGGCACTTCCTACCATACAATGCCTCAAAGGTGCCATCTTAATACTTGCCTGGTAGCTGTTGTTATATGAAAACTCAGCCAAGTGAAGATGGTCTTCCCAAGATCCCCCAAAGTCAATCATGCAAGCCCTCAACATATCTTCAGGATCTGGATAGTCCTCTCAGATTGTCCGTCTGTCTGAGGATGATAAGAAGTACTGAATTTCAGACGAGTTCCCAGACTTTCTTGGAGACTCTCCCAGAAATGAGATCTGAATCTGGTGTCTCTATCTGACACAATACTAGCTGGAACTCCATGCAGACGAACCACCTCCTTCATATACTTATCTGCCAGAACCTCTGTTGACTGGCCTACCCTGAATGGTATGAAGTGAGCTGACTTGGTGAGGCGATCAACTATCACCCACACCGCATTATTACCCCTGGGACTCCGAGGCAATGCCGTCACGAAGTCCATGGTGATGTGCTCCCATTTCCACTCGGGTATCGGCAAAGGTTGAAGAAGTCCAGCTGATCTCTGATGCTCGATCTTTATCTGCTGGCAAACAAGCACTTAGCAACAAACTGGGCTATCTCCCTCTTCATGGCATTCCACCAAAGTGCTTCTTCAGGTCCTGGTACATCTTGTTTCCCCAGGGTGTATAGAATAAGCTGAACTGTGAGCTTCCTCCAAAATCTTCTGTCTGACTTCTCCTCGGGAACACAAAGTCTATCTCCAAAATACAATGCACCATCTGGGTGAATGCAGATATCCGACCTCAATCCAGCCTCCACCTGGGCTCTGAATGTCTGCAATCTGGGGTCCTCCATCTGAGCTTCCTTGATCTCCTCTATCAATGATGACTGGATCTGTAAAGTCATAAGCTGCCTGCCTTATCACCTCCTTGCACTAACATCAAATCCAATCTGATGAATTCCTGAATCAACTCCCTCTGCTGTGTGAGGTGGACTAGCACTCTGTTCTTGGCATCCTGCTCAGTGCATCAGGAACGGTATTGACTTTGCCTGGATGATACTGCAAGTCGATGTCATAGTCTGCCATCAGCTCCAGCCAGCCTCTGCCTCATATTCAACTCCTTCTGTGAGAAAATATACTTGAGGCTCTTGTGGTCTGTGTATATCAACACTTTGTCTCCCAGAAGGTAGTGTCTCCAGATCTTCAAAGCAAATATCACAGCTGCCAACTCCAAGTCATGAGTTGGGTAATTCCTCTCATGAGGCTTCAACTGCCTAGATGCATATGCTATAACATGATCATGTTGCATAAGCACACACCCCAGGCCTTTACCTGATGCATCACAGAAAATGACCATCCCTCCTCTTCCTGAAGGAGTCCTCAAGATTGGAGCTGTGATAAGCCTCTGCTTCAACTGCTCAAATGCTGCATCACATTCTTCCGTCCATATGAATCTCTCCCTTTTCTGGTGAGCCTGGTCAACGGAGCTGCAAGTCTAGAGAAATCCTGGACAAAGCGCCTGTAATATCCGGCTAGTCCAAGAAAGCTCTTTATCTCAGTCACCGTCTCGGAACTGGCCAATTCTGCACTGCCTGGACTTTACTGGGATCCACTGAAATTCCTTCTGCTGAAACTATGTGTCCGAGGAAGGCTATGCTGTCCAACCAGAATTCACACTTGCTCCTCTTGGCATGAAGCTGCTCTTGCTGAAGGGTTAGCAACACAATCCTCAAGTGCTCTGCATGCTCCTTCTCATTCCTTGAATAGATCAGGATGTCATCTATGAATACAACTACAAACTGATCTAGGTAAGGGGAGAACACTCGATTCATCAAATCCATGAAAACCGCAGGGGCATTGGTGACTCCGAAAGGCATAACTAGAAATTCATAGTGGCCATATCGGGTCCTGAATGCAGTCTTCGGAACATCCTCCTTCTTCACCCTCAGCTGATGGTAACCCGACTGCAAATCTAACTTAGAAAATACACGGGCTCCATGAAGCTGATCAAACAAGTCATCAATCCGGGGTAAGGGATACTTGTTCTTGATGGTGACCTTGTTCAACTCCCTATAATCAATACAAAGCCTCTTACCACCATCCTTCTTGTTCGCCAAGAGCACTGGAGCTCCCCATGGTGAAGTGCTCGGCCGAATCAATCCCTTGTCCGAATACTCCTGCAGCTGCTTCTTTAGGATCTCCAACTCCGTCGGTGCCATCCTGTACGGAGCCTTGGATATAGGAGCTGTCCCTGGAACTGTATCAATGGAGAACTCCACTATCCTCTCCGGTGGAAGTCCTGAAATCTCCGCAAAGACTTCTGGAAATTCATCCCACACTGGCACTCCCTTCAGAACCTCCGAAGTGGTCATCTGAATCTCCTTCTTAGCAGGCTTCACCTCTCCGCTAAACTGGAACTCCGGCTGATGAGGGATTCTGAAATTGATCCTCCTTCCCCTACAGTCAATCACTGCATAGTACTGACTGAGCCAGGTCATGCCTAAGATTACGTCGTACCCCTTGGTGTCTAGTACGAGCATATCTATGGCCAAGGTCTTCCCACAAAGCTCCACTGGACAGTCAGCACAAACTCTAGAAGATACAACTACCCCATTCCCGGTACTTATCTCCCACTTGTGGTCTAAAGCCTTAACAGGTATGGAATGAACAGCCACAAAATGGTCGGAGATATAACAGTGGGATGCACCGAATCGAAGAGAGCGAGAACAGGTATAGAATGAACTCTGATGTTACCTGTAATCACCTCCTCTGAAGCCTCAGCCTCCTCTGCTGTCAGGTTGTAGGCCTGACCTCTGCCACGCCCTGCTGCTGTCCGGGCTCCTCTTTGCACTGGGCGAGCAACATGCGGTGGAGGAAGGGGAAGAGCTCTCCTCATCACTGGTCCCTGGTGCCTCTGCCCAACTGGCCCTGGTAGTGCCCTCTGTACATTCTGCCCTTGAGTGTGCCGGCAAGGTTTGATTAGCAAACCCCATTCTCCTGCGAGGACAGGTCTCCACGGCATGGTCTCGTGCTCCACACACCAAACACCATCCGTTTGCCCTCCGGCAATCCTGCTGAGAGTGTCCTGGTTTCTGGCAGAAATTACAGATAAGACCTGGTCGAGCCACCTGGTAAGGAACTGCCCTGAATGGTTGCCTGGCCTGGACCTTCGCTGCTCTGGATGGTCCTCTCTGCCCACCGGCACAAACGGCCTCTTCATGGCCTGGTTCTCTTGCTTCTTCTGAACCCACGCTCCACCTCTCGAGCGATGGTGAGAAACCTCAGCATAGGTCTTCAGCTGCTGGGGCATCAGAAACATCTGGATCTCCATCTGTAAACCCTGCTGAAACCTGCTTGCCCTCTTCTCTTCATCTGACACCATGTAAGGGGCAAAGCGACTCAGCCTGAGGAATTCTGCAGCATACTCATCTACGGATCTATCCCCCTGTTGAAGCCTGATGAATGCTCCTCCATGTCCTTCTGAGCAGTGGCGGGAAAGAACCTGCTATAAAAGCTCTTGGAGAACGTATCCCAAGAGATAGGCTCCTTCAAGCGAGCCTCCTCTGCAAGCCACCAAGTCCTGGCTATGTCCTTCAGCTGTATCTTTGCAACCTCCACTGGTTCTCCTTAGGCACCCTGGCGGCGTTCAGCAGATCGGTGGTGTCTGTCAACCACTGTTCAGCCTCCAATGGTCTCTCGACTCCCGTGAATACGGCCGGTTGCAGCCGCCGAAAGTCTGACACGTTCCAGGCCTTTGCTCCTTCGGAGCTGCCAACTCCTGCCTGAGGAGCTCAGTCTGCTGCTGCTGATTCTCCATCTGCTGTTGCTGGTTTCCCAGCATAGTCTGAATGATCCTCAGGACATCAGCACCCTCTCCTCCTACGGGTCCATTCGGTACTTGCCCGACATTGTTGCGACCCGAACGTCTCTCCATACCGAAAGGGATAAGATCTGGAATTGGAAACAAAGGGAAGGAGTTTAGGATACGAGGATCAAATCAAGGACGAAGTCGAGAAGGACTATATAACTTTGTACATTGTAGTTGGCATTAGCAAATCACTAGAATTTGCCACTTGGTTGTACTTTTAGGTTTGGGAGCCAGGCTCTGATACCAACCTGTAACGCCCCGATCCCAAAGATACGGGAACGTCACTGCAACGCATATACGTAGGTCAGATGGTGCCCCCACGTATATACGCTAAGCATAAGTACAACAAGTATCAGAGTACAACACACAGCGTGGTATATTCATATGCCAACTTACAAAAATAAATACAAAGCTATACAAGTTATGATAAGCAAAACCACTTTACAAGTGTCCTTTATCACAACCTAAGTCCAAAATGAACGATATACAATCAAAAATACAAAATGCTCACGAAATGGATGGAGATTCCCGTGAACCAAAAGGAAGAGTCTGGCACGAGGACCGGAGTTAATCTGCCTGCTCACTAAAGAAAGCCTGATCTTCGGTGGATGGCTCCACTTCGACCCAGGCCTCGGAATCTGAATATGCAAATCCAAAGGGTCAAGACATAATACAACAAATAAAAGATAGCCAAGTGGCAAGGATCATGAATAGAGATAATGAAATAGTACTAAGTAACAATGCATGACTAGAGATGTAAACTAAGAAAGATAAAGTCATATGCAATAAATCTACAATTAATGTCTTATTATTATTACTTGTCTTACTGTGATATCTAGCTATGTGACCCAGCGTCCCAGAGCACATAGATCCATATCCAAGTGAAACAAGGTCGTTATTGGAAACAGCGGTTTGTATCGACGAACTATGTTTACAGTGTGTCCCCGTGCATGCCCGGGACCACGGCCCAGTATTGTTCCGTTGCTTGAAGACGGAACCTGCCGCTAGGCTAACAGGAGGGTCTTATGTATGCCTTGTCATGACAGTAAACAGGAAAGGGAGGAAGCACTCCCCTCGGTCCCCTGGAGTACCGCAGGTAAGACCGGAAACATGGTGCACATCCTAATACCACTGTAAACACGAACACATATCGATATCCGCATATTTCCCCTGACCCATGTGTAAGTTGGTGCATTTTATATGTAAAAGTCCGGTGTATCATGCTTTGTTTTAAGAGATGGCATGATAGGTGGTGATGTTGCTATTTAACATGCCATGAAACGAATATATACAATAACAAGTCATGAGGCAATAGGAGATGCATCCATTCAGTTATATGTCATGTAGTGCTGGTATTGAAGCATGAACAAGCAGGAAATAATACACATGTAACAAGTATAGGTACTAAATTTAGAACAGAAATTAACTATGACACACAGCCAGGATTAGTCGACTAGGGGTATTGGTTAGTCGACTAATAGGGTTTCTAGTCGACTAGGAGTATTGGATTGATCGACTAAAACTGGGATACAGAGTGTTGGAATTCTGTTTCAGTGCATACTAGTCGACTAGGGTAAGAGGGTTAGTCGACTAATAGGAAGCACTAGTCGACTAACAGATATTTCGGTCGTCTAGGTCTTTGATACAGAAAGTAGGGTTTTCTGGTCCAGGATGGATTAGTCGACTAGGTGGATTCAGGAGTCGACTAATATGGGTTTCCAGAGAGTTTATTAGTCGACTGATATTTTGGGCAAGTCGACTAATACTGTGTTTTCCAGAAAAACTAAATTTCAGCTAAGTGTTCTAGTCGACTAGGTCTTATGGTAAGTCGACTAATAGTGGGGAAAATCAGTGTACAGGACAGAAATTCTGGAAACGTGTTTGATGGCTAAATTCCTGGTTTTAGGTGACCTATGTGTACAAGAAGTGTAAATACAGTGCTCTAAGGCTAATACAAGTCTTGGTGAGTGAATTACTCCCTTGGAATGGTTGGATTTGAGCTTAGATGACCTAAAAATAGAATTTTTAGTGTGCAAGTGAACAAAGATTTCTACTTCAAGTATGTGATGTGTGAACTAGGTCTTGGTGAGTAAGAACTCACCAGGAGGGGTCAAATCTGAAGCTTGATCCAAGGATGGAGGTGTTGGCTCAATCCACAACTTGTAGTTGAAGCTAGGTTGAAGAACTAGCTCTTGGAGTTGCCTTGGGGAGTAGTGGTTGAAGATGGAGCTCTAGATGAAGTCCTTGATGAATCCCTTGTGATCTAGAGGTGGTTGTGAAGGGATTTGGGTGATCTCTTGAAGTTAGGGTTTGTTGAAGAGGAAGAAGAAGGGGATTTTGCAATTCCTCTCTTGATGAAGAAAATGAGAAGGAAAGGGGAAATTTGCAATTGAAGGAATTTATATGTTGGATTTATGTGAAGGGGTTGACATTTTGGTGAATGTGAGGGGTTATCTTGCAAAAGGAGGGGTGAGGTGAGTGTCCTCTCTTTGGCCACTTGGCCGGCTGTGGGAGAGGGAGAGAGTGAGTGGGGTTAGGTGAAGTGATGAGTGGGAAATGAGGTGGAAATGAAGTGGAATTTGGATTTTTGCAATTTTTGAAAAAAGGTCCGAATTTCAAGTATCTCGGATTGGTCTGAAAATTTTACCAAAAATCAAGAATAAGATTTTAAGACTCATGGTGAAATTCGTTTGAAGAAATAATTTGTAGTTTTAAAATTAAAAATCCCGGAATCAGTCACCTGCCGACTCAGTTGGAATTTTCATAAATTTATAAAATCTCCAGAAAAAGAGTGTAGGTTGAAAATATGATTCTAAGGAATAATGCCTAAAGGACCATCTAGAAATTCCTAACTGTTTGTGAGTTAAAAATCCTGGAATCGGTCAGCGGCACTGGCCGACACCGGTTTCGGAGAAATTCATTTTAATTCCAGAAAATTCCAGAAAATCACATAAAATCTAAAATATTGGAAAATGATATTTGAAATTAAAATCGGTCAAATACGGAAGGTACATCAGAAAATACGGTCAAAGGACTGAATACGTAACTAGGCACGTATTCCGGGAGAGGGGTATTACAATTTACAAAAAAAGAAAACAAACAAACAAATAAACAGAAAACAAGCCTATGGTAGGGTTGACTTAGACCTAGACGACTCCTAACTGATTAGACTGTCCAACGGGGGGTATATTGTTGGAATCTGACCACGAGTTAATCGGTCAGGTGGGGGCAAGATCAGTGGGAGGTATCCGTGCCGGAGCAACGGGCATAATTATGAGGTTTCGCCTCTCAATCCTCAACCTTAGACACCGATTTGACAAGAGTCAACTTCTAATAACTTTCCCCTTAGGTGAATCTCTTAAATGAGTTTGAGATGTCCCTAGGGCCAACGTCTAGCAAATTTTATTTAGTCTTAGGTTGTGTGAGTGGGGAGGTAATTTTTAGGCTAAGGGAGGGCCTACCTTATGTTATATTGGGTTTTGCCCTTAAGTTTAATTTGTGCAAGTATACAATACAGATAAGAATAGACACACAAAGAGAATAAATCACCCACATGTTTATCCTATGTTATATGTAATGCCATATGTACACCTCCTATCAATATCACACACAAAAATAAAATACAGTATATTGGAATGAAAATTGACACGTGCCTAGATGCAAATGTCTAAACCGTTTTAAAGCATCCAATTTCTGTATTTTAGTTCTTAAAATTATTTACAGTGTACAGGTAATATAAACAAAAATTTACAGCAGAGTATATGAATGTACAAGAATTTACCTAATCACACAAGAGCAAGGGTGAACTTCTGCAATGCTAAAAAATTTGACCTGCATACCAAAAACAAAGAAGAAAAGTTAACAAAAATGTAAAATCAAACCGTTCCCATCCCCAGCAATGGCGCAAAATTTGATCGAGGGAAAATCGCGCATAAAAAGTGTATGTTTTAAAATCAAGATTTAAAGTGTATGTGCTTTGGCTTCCTCGATACTTCCGTTATAGCATAGAGGCTAAAACGAGTCGAATCCACAAGGACGGGAGGCGATAGAAGCTTTACCAGTTGATTCACGTGTGTGTTAAAAGTTCTTCAATGTTTGAAAGAATGAAAAGAAAAGAAAATCAAGAATGAAAAGAGAAGTACGGTGAAAATGAAGAAGTGAGAAACATAGAAGAATGGTATTTGTGATTTTGTTTTATATATAAAACAAAGTGAAAAAGAAAGAAAACTCATGGCTACTAACTACTAATGACTCCACTAACATGCTAACCTCTTAATGATAGTTGCCTCATATGTATCATTGGCCATCACTAGTCCTTGGTTCAAGAGCTTTACAAAGCATGGCCCATATGTAACTCATCACATCCCAACTCAACAAAACAAGTTCAAGCTACACTTAAACCATTAAAACTAAAAGGAAGCATGGAGTAAAGTAATGTTAGCTTGTTAGAGAGTTAGAATGTTAGAGAGTTAGATCCATCATCATGAGCCATCAATGGCTCTTGCAAGAGCAAGGTCAAGTAGAGGCTATTAGATTCATGTGTATTATCAAATAAGAAGTTAGCAAGTTAGTGGTTAGTAGTTAGTTGCCATGAGAGAAAAGTAAACTACACATGTAAAAAAAGTTAGAGAGAAGACAAAGAGAGGTATAGAGAGCACCTTTCATAGTTTGTCACCTTCTATTACAAGCACTCTTGTATTCTAAACATGTATCACTCTCTCTCCTATTACAAGATCTAAAAGAAAATGAAAAATACAAAGAGAATGAAGAAGAAAAACTAACCTAAACTAATCTAAACTACAATATGGAAAAGGAAACTACACAACTCTCTAGATATCCCCCTCTTCAAAGCACAAAGGGGGTATTTATAGGCGACAAGGGCACCAAAGGGGCTGTACGGAGCGTCGCGTCGAATCTCGGCACGCGGCTCCACTAGATTGCCGCAGAAACGCGACATTTACCATGTTTTCGTGGCAATACTTGGGAGGCGCGCTAGCGCCGTCTGCTGCGCACTTCCCAGATATCCCCCTGTCGGATGTACTTACTGGTTTTCAGATTTGGCCCTTAGTTTTGACGAACCACCCTCCAAAGTCAATGGCTATCTTTATAGACCTTTAATCACCAATTAAATGATGATTTAGGGTCTTCTTCTCATTGCACACCATGAACCTAGAAACATGCAAGAAAGGGGTTATTAGCAGAATTTAATATTAAATAAATGTGAAGATGTGGTATGAAATATCAGTTTTAGAGACTAATCAGTGGCACAATGGTCATAAAAATGATCGTTGGCCTGTCCACCGGGAGGTCGACTGGAAGGGCATTTCTGCCCTTTCGTGGCTGCCAACGGGCAGATTTTTGAGGGGTTATAAATAGCCCCCTCCTTGGCTGATTTCACCAAGATTTTGAAGAGTAAATTTTTTCATCTTTATAAGTGTTTTAGCGAGAAGTTTTCAAAAAGTTTTGGGTTAAAAAGATCTATCTTTATTTTTGTTTTCAAGGGTTGAAAAATTCAAAGAAAAATAGAGTATTTGGGATCTTTGTTTTGATCTTCATTTCTATCTTATTGTAGTTATTTTCCCAAGTATTTTTCTTTGTGATTTGTTTTCCAAACACTTGTATTCTCACACTTGAGCTATCATATCCATCCTATCTAAAGGATCTAGTTTTTTGAGAAAATTGGTTTGTGATTTGTTGAGACCAAACCCTTTCTTTTGCTTTGGCTATGTGCCTTTCCCTCTAAGTGTAGAGGAGGTTGTGCAATTGGGTTTGTTGGTATCCCTCTAAGTGTAGAGGTGATTGTAGTTATTAGACTAAGTGCCCATCCTACTAAGTGTAGAGGCGATTGTTGGTGTGCCTTACCTCTTGTGTAGAGGTTGTGTTTGTCGGAGAGAGGAATTGTGTACTCCTAGTTGTATTTACCCAAATCGTCAGTGGAGGTTCCCTGTGTGGGAAGTCCTGTGTGGACGTTATAGTGAAAATCCTTCTGTGTGAAGGCGGGGACGTAGAGCAGTGACTTGAACCTTGAAACATATCTTGTTGTTTGTGATTGATCCACTATCTTTAACTCTCTCTCTCTCTTATATTGTGCCTTGCATTATTTCATATTGTTCATATCATATTTATATGCTTGGTATTATTTGAGTGCATCACTTGTGTTGAAACAAGAGAGCTTTGCATAGCACCTCAACTCTTATTTAGAGGAATTTAAAGGAGATAGTCCAGAGCCCTTCACCAGAAATTTGGCTACACTCTTTGGTACACTAAGTGTGTTGCACTTTGCTTTTAATTCCGCATCATTTGTCATTAGATTAGCCATACACCTATTCACCCCCCTCTAGGTGCACTGTACTTTCATGTATCAAATATTAAACCTTGTAAAATATCAAAATGAGAAAAAAAATAGATATCAAAACTCATATTTTGAAAACTTATATTTTATATGTGTGACTTCTTGAGTATTTATTCTCTACACTATACTTTAAACATTCTATTATCTTATAATTGTACTCTATGTCTTCAAGCAATCTTCAAGAGGGCTTCTCTAAAATATTAATCTCGATCATCCAAACTTCCTTGAGTGATCTTGAGACTAGAATACCTTCGTTTTGAGGAAGAATACACTAATAATGTTCTTAGAACCTAAAGTACTTAGAAACATACAAATTTGATTAGTATCGAATAACATCATGTGATTTATTATCATCAAAATAAAATCAGAGAGTGTACACTTGGGCCAACAATCTCCCTTTTTGATGATGACAAAACACATGAGTTATTGAGCATAGACAAATATAAAGAGCTTGGAAAGCTCCCCCTAAAATTATGCTTATCTATAAAGTTTAATTATTTCTTACTAAAGAATGTGACAATTTCAAAATAAGTCATCATATGCATATAGATATAGATATGAAATCTGAAACACCATGCATAAACATACCAACCTCCATCCATGCCTCCAACCACCAAATAGGAATGCAACAAAGTAAGGTTTACAAACATGAAATAGAGGTAATAGCAAATAATTAATTCATAAATCTCTAACTCAATTTGTCTAATACAAAATAACTCATAAATATTCTCCCCATTTTTGTCATATATCAAAAAGGGACTCAAAAACCAATTAAAACTAATAGATACCAATAGAATAAATTGAAAGTCTATCATTGTTGATACAAATTTTATTTTAAAATGAGAAAAATCATACCAATTTATAATAAACACAAAAAAAAAAAATCAAACATAAATACCAAAAAAATAATAATTTGAAAAAAAACTCATGGTTGCATAATGCAAATATTCAACTCACTACAAATGAAAGAAAATCTATTAAGATCAAGTGGTTTAGTAAAATATCCGTTAATTGAAAGTCAGTAGAAATATAGTCAATCTCAATATCTCCTTTCCCATAATAATCTCGAAGAAAGTGATATCTAATCTCTATGTACTTAGTCTTACTATATTGATTTGCATTCTTGATCATATGAATGGTACTAGTATTAGTACAAAATATTTTAATATGGTCAAAATGTAAATCATAATCAAGGAGTATGTTTCATCCAAAAGACTTGTGCATAACAAGCCCCGGCATAACATATCTCAGCGGTTGAGAGGGCTACGGAATTTTATTTCTTAGAAGACTACGAAACGAGACAATTTCTTAGAAATTGACAAGTTCTATTAGTGCTCTTCCTATCCACTCTACAACCGATATAGTCGGCATCCGAATAACTCGTCATAGAGAATTATCCGGTCTTTCGATACCACAAGCCCATTCCAACAATGCCCTTTAGATATCTAACAATGCGTTTTATGGAAATAAGTGAGACTCTTTAGGACAAAATTCAAATCTAGCACATAGATACACACTAAATATGATATCCGACCTGCTAGCCGTCAAGCAAACTACCAATTAAGCTATGATATAGTTTAATGTCAATGTTTTTACCTTGTTCATCTTTGTCAAGCTTCGTTGTGGTAGCCATAAAAGTCTTGCATATCTTTGCATCTTCAAGCCCAAATTTCTTGATGAGTTCTCTTGTATACTTAGCTTGATTGATGAAGATCCTATCACCCCTTTACTTGATTTGGAGTTCAAAGAAATAGTTGAGCTCCCTCATCATACTCATTTCAAACTCTTTCTTCATACATGATTCAAAATCCTTACAAAGCTTTTCATTAGTAGATCTAAAAATGATATCATCAACATATATTTGCACTATTAAGATATCATCATCTACATGCTTTGTAAATAAGGTAGTATCAACTTTGCTTTTAATAAAACCATTTAAAATAAGTAAAGTACTCAATCTTTTATTACAAGCTCTTGGAGCATATTTCAAACCATATAAAGTCTTTACAAGTTTAAAAACAAAATCCGAATGTGTAGGATCAACAAACCCGGGGGGTTGTTCAACATACACCTTCTCCTCAATGAAATCATTCAAAAATACACTTTTAACATTCATTTGAAATAATTTAAAATCTTTGAATGAAGCAAAAGCAAGTGTCATCCGTATGGCTTCAAGCTGTGTTACGAGTGCAAAGGTTTTCTCAAAATGAATTTCTTTGATTTGGGTGTAACCTTAGGCCACTAACCTAACTTTATTCCTAATAACATTTTCTGACTCATTCAAATTATTCTTAAATATCTATTAAATACCAATAGTCGTTCTATCATAGGGTCTAGGAACAAGATATCAAACTTAGTTGCGCTCAAATTGATTAAGCTCTTCTTGCATGGAAAGCAAGCAATATGTGCCACCCCCGGCTTCGAGGATGTTTTGGGCTCAATATGGGATATGAATGCAAAATACCCACATATATCATGAAGTTTGGAGTAAGTAGTTACCCCTTTGGATATGTCACCTATGATGAGATCCTTGGGATGATTTGTAGCAAATCTCCAATCCTTCGGAAGTGGTCGAGTTGGCTCCACTTCTACATCTTGAGCTTCGCCATTTGTGTCATCTTTTTTCTTATCATCCTCCTCATGAGTTGGTGAGTCTTTCATGAAAATTTTTTCAACATCTTCACTTAAAGAATCAATTTCTACAACATTCTTCACAGGAGAGTAAGATCCTTCAAACTTCACATGCATAGACTCTTCAATAGTCAAAGTTGACTTATTGAAGACCTTATAAGGCTAACTAGTATTTGAATACCCAATAAATATAGCTTCAAAAGACTTGGCATCAAATTTTTCTAAGTTACCTTTGGTGTTCAAAATAAAACATTTGCAACCAAAAACTTTGAAATAGAAAATATTTGGTTTTCTCAACTAGTAAGTCTCAAAGGGAGTTTTATTTGAATTCTTGCAAAAATAAATTTGATTCTCAATGTAAAACGAACTGTTTACGGCCTAGGCCTATATATATTGAGGGAGTTCGTACTCACTAATCATTGTCCTAGCCATCTCTTGGAGAGTGTGATTCTTTATTTCAACTACTTCATTTTGTTGTAAGAGTTGTAGGACAAGACAATTCACATTAAAAGTATTCAAATAAGTGGCATTGCAATTCAAATTTAGCATGTCAATCATATAAATATTATTTTTATAAAAATCAGAAAGAACACAAGTATTTGATTTCTTGCCTAAAACATCACATGTAGAGTCATAAAAAATAACCCTTAAGCCTTTGTCACAAAGTTGACTAATACCTAAAAGATTATATTTAAGTCCATCTACTAAAATAACATTTTCAATTAAAGAAGATGAACCAACCTTGATATTACCTATACCAATAATTTTTTCTTTGAATTCATCTCTAAAGGTGACGATGCCACCTTCTTGATACCTTGATAGGGTTGCAAAGTTGTTGATATCTCAAGTCATGTGCCTTAAGCAATCACTATCAAGGTACCACTGCTCCCTATGTCTTGGGGCCTTGGTGCATACCTATATCATTTAGAGTAAGAGTTGATTTTGGTACCCAAACTTTTTTGGGTCCTAAAAAGTTAGTTTTTCAACCCCAAACATGACTATTTGATGCATTCAATCTATCATAATAAAACATAGCCAAATGATCTTTGCGGCCACAATAGGTGCATGTTATATACCTTGGCATATAAAAATTCATGATGTGTGTAAGCAGGATGAGCATGTGCATTTGTGTGCATGATAAGCATGTATAGCATGATGTACATGTTGTGCTTGTGATTGCGGTAGAGTGTGAGAATGATGGTGCATGCATGAAACATAATGTTTCATTTGAGTTTGCCTCTTTGGAAACATAAGCTCTAATCTAGCCTTATCAAATTCATACTTTTTCAAAATAATGCTCAAAGTAACAATTTTATTTTTCAAAGTGGAAATCTCATTTTTCATAAATGATTGAAAATTTTGCTTCGCAACAAATTTTATGTACATCAAAATCCTTTTGTGTTTTTTCAAGTATGGAAGTTTTTTTTTCTTTTGAAATAACAACTAATTTATTTTGATGAAGTTCATCTTTTTTTTCATTTTCAAATACTTTTTTTTGAGAAAATCATAGTTATTAGAAAGTTCTTCAAAAGCTTTACCCAATTCATCCATGGACAATTCACATTCATCAAGAGATTCAAAAGTTACCTTGAGTGTGTTTTATTTGCCACGAAATACACATTAGCTGTGTCCACCTCTTCTTTGAAATCGCTCTCTGAATCACATGTTGCTTTCAAAGTCTTCTTTTTGTAGGGCTTCTTGAAGGTAGTGGGTTTGCTCTTTGTATCTAGGCACTCGGCAATGATATATCCGGGCTTCCAGCAATTGTAACACACTATCTTCTTCTCCTCCTTCCCCTGCCATCTTCTTTGATTGTTGATTTTGGTCGTTGTACGTTCTACTAATATTTTTTACAAGAAGGGATAAATCTTCATCTTCTTCTTGGTTATCATCTTCATCATCGGAAATAGTAATAGTGGATTTGAAAGCAAGAGTTTTCTGTTCTTTTGGGATGCTTTCTTCTCTCTAGCATTTCTTTTCATCTCATGGGTTTTTAGATCCCGATGAGACCAATGATCTCCATCTCCTCTTTGTCATTAAGCTCATTGTAGACTTCGACCTCCCAAGATGGTGGAAGTGCACGAATCACCTTTCTCACCTTTTGGTCATTGTCAATCTCATCACCTAAAAAAGTAAGACCATTGATAATCATGGTAAACTTGGTAATCATATCATCAATGGATTCATTTTCATTCATAAAAAATTCTCATATTGGGAATGCAAGAGATCAATCTTAACTCTTTTTACTTGTGAAATCCCCTCGAGTGTGACAACCAAGTGAGACCAAATCTCAAATGCGGATTTGCAATGAATTACTCTAGCAATATCATAATTATTCAAGGCTTGAAGAAAGGCACAGTGTGCCTTAGCATTTGCATCAAACTCCTTAGTGGCAATTTCAGACCAAGTGGCCTCATCACTATCAGGTACAGTAAATAGTTTGGTCACCACTTTTGCAACCTGGCTTCCTAGGAATTGCAAGAAAACGGTCATCTTAACCTTCCATATGGGAAAATTAAGGCCATCAAACTTGGCTGGAGTCTTAATACCTTCAGCCATGTAAACTAGTGTCAAAATCAAGCAAATGGTGCAAGTAAATGAGTGATTAGCAAAGGATTTCTCTAAGGTGGTTGGTTAAACTAAAAAGTAGAGATTAAGACTCTGATATCAATTGAAAGTACACCCAGAGGGGGGTGAATAGGTGTAATGCTAATCTAATAGGCAATAATGCGAAAATGTAGCAATTAATAAAAGAATGATACAAATGGTCAACTCAAATCAAGAAGTGAAGTCAGATTCCCTATGAAGGGCTCTAAAACTTCTCCTCTATATCATCTAGACAATGAGTTGAGGTGCTCAATTACCTTCTTGATTGAGAGAGTGAAAAACTGACAAGTAGAGATGATGGTAGAAATGAATAGCAAGTGCTAATGAAAGTGAAAACACAAGTGTAAGCAATGCAAGTAGATTAGGGCAAGAGAGAAAGCAATCGCAAATACAAATAATTTATTTCGAGGTTCGAGCACCAAGCTATACGTTCCAGCCTTCACTGCGTGAAGGATTTCCACTATCTATTAAGGATCTTTCCACAAAGGAACAACAATGGTCTACACAAGACTGGAGTACACAACTCTAACTCTCGATCCTCTATATAAGAGGTAGCACAAAGCCAGTGAGGTTTACAAGCTCTTGGTGACCACAAAGATCACAAACAATCTCTTTTACAACTTCATATCGTATTTGATGTGAGATAGAGCTCAAAAAGTTTGTGAAAGAGAAAATCAGTTGAAATAAATCAATTTAAGAGCTGAAAACTTGTCAAAATTAGTTTTGAAATGAGAGTACTTAAAGTAAGAAAATTTGAAATCTTTTCTTTTAAAGAAACTTGATTTTTCAAATATTTTTCAAAAATAATTCCTTAGTAGTCCTTTACAAATGAACCATATATATAGGAAAATGATAAACACTGTTAGAAGAGCCTATCAGGTCATTAGGAAAGAGATTAGACCTGAAAAGGGCAAAAATACCTGTTGGGGATTAAGTTAATAATCCCTAATATTAAAAACTAGCTGTTACAGTAGATATGACAAAACTTCGATCGACCAGTCGGTCGACCGGTAGTTTAAAATTTGAACTATCCGTTGGACTTCAGTGGACTGCCCGGTCGACCTGTCTCACACCAAGACCAAAAACTTGTCAGTCAGTCGGCCGCCTGGTCAACCGCTAGGGTTGTCGGTCGACCAGTCGGTCGTCTGACAAATGTGCACAGCATGCACAAAGTGATAGCCAAACATGGCCACGTGATTCGGTGGACCATCCGGTCGACCGATCCGGCCTAAAAACCAATTTTTGAAACGCTTTTTGAAATCAAACTCATTTTTAAAAATTTTGTGTTGGCTTGAAAAGTGTTTTGGCAATACATAGGCTATGAGATACATGATATAAACTGGATATATAAATTTGAAAGATTATGGGACATATATCAAATATCAAACCTTGTAAAATACCAAAATGAGAAAAAAAAACTAGATATCAAAACTCATATTTTGAAAACTCCTATTTTGTGTGTGTGACTTCTTGAACATCAATTCTACACACTATACTTAAAACATTCTATTATCTTACAATTGTACTCTATGTCTTCAAGCAATCTTCAAGAGGGCTTCTCCAAAACGTAAATCTTGATTGTCCAAACTCTAACCCTTCCCTTGAGTAATCTTGAGACTAGAATATCTTCCTTTTGAAAAAGATACACTAACAATATTCTTAAAACCTGAAATACTTAAAAACATACAAACTTGATTAGTACTGAATAGCGTCATGTGGTTTGCAATCATCAAAATAAAATCAGAGAGTGTACTCTGAGGCAAACAAATCTTGCACTTCTTCTGTAAAAGAAAAATAGATGTCAAGAAACAATTCTCCAAGTGGAAACCAAAGAAACCAAGAACTTAACCCAGGGCGTAGAAGACGCGAAGGCTAAGCTAAAGCCCTCTTCTTCTTAGAAGGAACCATTCGCCCAGGATCTTCATCTTCCCATGATCGACGACCGTTCGGCTCACTTCCTGAGTAGGCTCCCCCCATTCGGGGGGCATGGCTACTTTCCTCCTGGGTAGATTCCTCTTGTTCTGAGGCAGGTTGGCTCTTACCCCCGCCCTCGGGAGGACTGGAGGCACTGGAGGTATGTTCGAATCCAGCAATCAACTTCAGTTACAGTAATCATAATCTATGGATGTCAGCTTTCGCAACTTCGCCTTGATATCGGCAGTAGGCAAGGCCCCTCGGTGAGGGGCAGGGCCCAAGTTCCAAACAACCGAAATGACCCCACGATCATTCTATGATTCACCTGCCCACAGACCATGATATCTCTCATGCCGTGATCGCTGTCAACCATATTGATAATATTTTTTCAATTCTGCTCTGGAGGACAAAGTACCGAGTGCCTTGAGTGTAAAATAGTGTATACACAGTGCTGAAGACCTCACACTGACATACCTCAGAGACATATAAATTGTAGAAGGCCTTGAACCTTAGCACCATACACCAGGTCACTGCCAAAAACTAAGAGGGGTGACCTAATAGAAAACCAAAATGTTGTGGAGAAACTCGTCATCGGCAGCCTTAAGCCCAACGCCAAAATCTGGGGGTGCATATATACACCATTATTAGCCGGGCCAAAGAAATGCCAACAATGTGAGAAAAAAACTCGATTTTTATCCCTGAGTTCAAGCAAAAGCCATAACTCACCAAGTATTTATCTACCTCCTGATTGCAGAGCTTGGAGGTTTTTGGATCGAAGTCCATCTCGATTCTGGTACAATGAGAGGTTCTCTTCCCTTTCTCTTCCGCAGCAGCCTTCCTTTTGCCTGTACACAAACCGTACTGAATTTTTCTCCCCTCTTCATCGCAACAAAAACAAGGAAAATGACTGAAATCTAAGAGTCAGAGGATAGGAAGAAGGTAAGGAAGAGGAAGATTCGGAGATTTGGGGGAAAAAAGCCCAAAGCCTTATGTGTTGCCTTCTTAACCCTAGTCGCTCGATCATGGTCTAGGCTGTCTGAAAATTACTGAAGACAATACCTTAGACGTGAACCTCGCAGACGCGGAGGTCACGTTCTAGCCTCAAGACGCAGGCCTCATGCCAAACGTGAGGATCGCGTCCCAACCCAATCGCGAACCTCACGTCCTTTGTCAAACACAGAGGTCGCGTTTCAATCTTAAATGTGAACCTCGCAATCTTTGCCAAACGCGATGATCATGCTGTTCTTTGAGACGCAGACCTCAGGGTCGCGTTTCAACATTAGAACACGAACCTGTGTAGCTTCATATTTCAACACAAATGCAAAACTGAGAAGCTTCACATTTCAACTTCAATACCAGCCTGTTAGCTCCGCATTCCAACACAAACTGAGCCTGTGAGCTCCACGTCTCAACATCAGTACGAGACCCGTATTTCTGCTGTAACTGACAGCCATGAACTTGATCAGTTACACCCCATTTTCTCTCTACATAATGGGAAATAACTTCCCATTATGGAGAGATTTATGGGATTGGTTACACCCCAGAATCCTCTATAAATAGCTATGAATAGCTAGGGGAAAAGGGGAGAGTTCAGGAGAAGGAACCCAAGAAGCTATAGGCCAGAGGAGGAGAATCCTCAAAAAGGCACATTGATGCTTAATGCTTGAAGCTGAATAACCACAGAAGGCTGAAAATTGAGCACAAGGCTACTAAACACATATTGTGTTAAAAGAGAATACTCTATATAAACTTACTGAGCTCAAGTTTTATAATCTCTTTAAGATTTTAGCCACTGATTAAGGTCTCATACCTGACCAGTGCGCTTCCAACGAGAGCAAAAAGATCCGAAGATTAAGCTTTCAATTCGGCTCGTCAACAGAGAACAAGAATCACTCTTCACTGTTACACGAAGAACCCAGCATTAAACAAAGGAGAGATCCAACCATTCTTCCCTCCTTTGTAATTGGATTATTGATCTGTTATAATTTTCTTTACAATCAAATAAAGAATTTACACCACCTTCAATTTTTCGAGAAAACAAAAAACGGCGACTCCACTGGGGAAAGTTTTCTCTACCAATGAGAAGGATGTAGCACAAGCCGACCTTAAGCTTCTCGGATCAACCGTCGAATCGCTCGTCGCCGAATTCAACCAAGAGAAGTTCGAACAACTTCTCTCATCGGGCTCCATTAGCCCCAAAGTATCAAGCAAGACTGATTAACCTCTAAAACTGTATATTTCATACCACATCTTCACATTTATTTCATATTAAATTCTGCTAATAACACCTCTCTTGCATGTTCTATGTCCATGGTGTGCAATAAAGAAGAAGACCCTAAATCACTATTTAATGGGTGATTAAAGGCCTATAATCTAGCCATTGACTTTGGAGAGCTGATTCGTCAAAATCAGGGGCCCAAAATCAGAAATCAGAAATTGCATCTGACAGGGGACAGACAGGATAGCGAGCGGCCAGAAGCACCGCACGCGCGGCCTAGAAGAGCTGTGAAAACGCGACCTAGGCCGCGTTTTCGCGGCCGTACGGGCGCAACCGCGCCCGTACTTTGGGCCACGATTTGCCCCCTGGTCCCCCTTTCCTTTGGTGCCTATAAATACCCCTTAGGGTTCTCAGAGTTGAAGATATGCAGAGTTTAGGATAGTTTTCATCTCCATTTTGTAGTTTAGAGTAGTTTAGGTTAGTGTTCTTCTTCTTCCTCCTTTATATTTTCTATTTCTTTTAGATCTTGTAATAGGAGAGAGAGTGGTACATGGTGAGGAAGCAAGAGTTCTTGTAATAGAAGGTGACACAATCTATGAAAGATGCTCTCTTAACTTATCTTTTTTTCTTCTCTAACTCCTTTTATGTTTAGCTAATTTTCTCTCATGGCAACTAATTACTAATCGCTAACTTGTTAACTTCTTATTTGATAATCCACATGAATCTAATAGCCTCTACTTGGCCTTGCTCTTGCAAGAGCCATTGATGGCTCATGATGATGGATCTAACACTCTAACATCTAAATCTCTATCAAGCTAATATTACTTTATTTCATGCTTGCTCTTATTGAGTTTCGATGATTTAAGTGTAACTTGCACTTATTGGTTAAATTTAGATGTGAAAATTAACATATGAGCCATGCTTTGTAAAGCTCTTGAACCAAGGACTTGTGATGGCCAATGATACATGTGAGACAACTATCACTAAGAGGTTAGCATGTTATTGGAGCTATAATAGTTAGTAGCCATGGGTTTTCTTTATCTTTTTACTTTATTTTAGAAACATATTAAAAACCACAAATATCTTATCTTCTATGTTTCCCACTTCTTCATATTTCACCGTACTCTTCTCTTACCATTCTTTGTTTTCTTTTCTTTTGATTCTTTCAAAACATTGAAGAACTTTTAACACACATGTGAATCAACCGGTAAAGCTTCTATCGCCTCCCGTCCCTGTGGATTCGACTCGTTTTAGGCTATAACGGAAGTATCGAGGAAGCCAAAGCACACACACTTTAAATATCAATTTCAAAATATATACTTTTCGTGCGCGGTTTTCCCCTGATCAAATTTTGGCACCGTTGCCAGGGATGGAAACGGTTTGATTTCACGTTTTTGTTAACCTTTCTTCTTTGTTTTTTTGGTGTGCAGGTCAAAATTTTAGCATTGCAGAAGTCCACACTTGCTCTTATGTGGTTGGGTAAATTCTTATATATTTTTATACTCTGTTGCTAATATTTGTTACCTGTGCACTATAATAATTAAGAACTAAAATACAGAAATTGGATGCTTTAAAACGGTTTAGACATTTACATCTAGGCACGTGTCAATTTTCTTTCCAATATACTGTATTTTGTTCATGTGTTGTTGTGATCTTGACGAAGGTGTACATATTGCATAGCATATAGTTAGGACAAACAAGTGGGTGATAACTCTCTTTATGTATTCATTCTTATCTATATTGCACACTTGCACGAATTGAACTTAAGGGCAAAACCCAATACAACATAAGGTGGGGAAGTCATTACCCTCCCTTAGCCTAAAAATCACCTCCCCACTCACACAACCCAAGCCTAAATAAAAATTGCTAGACGTTGGTCCCTAGGAACATCTCAGACTCATTTAAGAGATTGACCTAAGGGGGAGTTGTTAGAAGTTGACTCTTGTAAAATCGGTGTCTAAGGTTAGGGATTGAGAGGCGAAACCTCGAAGAATAGTGGTTTGGCATAATTAGGCCCGTTACTCTGACACGGATACCTCCCACTGATCTTACCCCCTACCTGGCCGATTAACTCGTGGTCAGATTCTGACAATATACCCCCTGCGGACAGTCTAACCAGTTAGGAGTAGTCTAGGTCTAAGTCGACCCTAGCATAGGCTTGTTTTCTTTTTCTTTTTCTTTGTTTGTTTGTTTGTTTTCTTTTTTGTAAATTGTGTAATGGATTTAACAACAACAATTCTTTCAATTATAATATGAATCAATATTTCACCCCGATCTCATTTGACTCGGATAACTCCAACCCGGCTATGTACAACATGAACCAACCATATATGCCGAGTTGGGATTATCCGACTCAGTATGACCCATATCCTTACTCATATGACTATAATTTTCAAAATAATTTCAACTCTTTACAGAGTCAATGGGGATTCAACTCCCCCGAGTCCAATTTTCAACCACCTTATCCACAATTTTCATTCCCCGATTTGGATCCATTTCCTCCTTTTCCTGTTCTACCAACCGAAGAAAAATCTAATTTGGAAAGGAGTATGGAAGCCATGTTTGAGTCCCAACAACAAATTCAAAATTTTCTTAATTCACAATCCTTCCAAATCAAACTCCATATACTCCTTTTCTAGAACATCCAATTGAAGAAGAATCTGAGCTAGAAGAGCGTTTGGAAGGCTTTTATGAAAAATTGCAACGATATCAAAATATGTTGGACTCATCATCTCAACCAAATTTTCAAGAGTCATACTCATCTTTTCCAGTCTCATCGATTCAGAATGAACAACCATCAATACTAGACTTGAGTATGGAACCCTTGCGTGAGTTCAAGCAGCAATTGCAAAACCGATGGACTCACAATTTTACCACAATTTTCAAAATCAACTTTCATACTCACCTTTTCAAGAAGAACCAATTACAAAAAGTATGAAAGACATGATTCAGACTCAAAATTCTGCTACCCAGCCTATCAGTAAGTTAGACTCTATAATAAGTGAATTGATCAACCAGAATGAGGAAAGTCTTTCTTGTCAACCTTTGACCAATTTTTATCTCCCTGACTCTACCGATTGGACCCAAAAATCATGTGATTTTTGAAAATCACCTAGAGGGGGGTGAATAGGTGATGATGCTAATCAATGAGCAATTTAAAAATTATGATGCAAATGTAATGCAACAATCTCCCAAAACAAGACTAAGAGCCAAATTCCCTATTAAGGGCTCTGAACTCCTTCCTCCGGCTTCCTTGAAAAATGAGTTAGAGGTGCGCAATGCAACCTTGTTGTATGGGATAATGATTGACAATATGAATGAAAATGAATATGGCAATGACAATCTCAAGCAATAAGTAATGACAAGGAAAAGTAAACCAATCGCAAACACAAAGATATGTTATCGAGGTTCGAGCACCCAGCTCTACTCCCCGCCTTCCCCAGAAGGATTCTAGCTACTTCCACTATCACAAAGATCACAAATACAATGGAGTACCCAACTCCACAATCTCAAGTACAAGGAATTTCTGAGTAGTCAAAAGACCACAAACTCTCTCTTTCAATTGTCTCTTCCCTTACAAAAGGTCCTTAGAGAACAATGAGTAGGAATGAAGCTCTTGTATGCAAGGAAAAAAGAAAATGAAATCAGAGAGTTCTTTTGAAAAACACTTCAGAAAATGAGAGAGAATTTCAGCACAAAAACCAAAAACCAAGCTCTTTTGAATGCCTTAAACTTTTGAATTTTTCTTGTAATAATTAGGTGAACCAATCTCTCCCCAAACACCCCTATTTATAGGAGAGGGCTAGGGTTAGAAGATAAAACATTTTTAAGGCTAATCAGAATGTATTAAACCCAAAACAGGTCATTTAAACTCACTTAAGTGAGAAAAAGACAAAAATAAACAGCTCAGAAAAAAATGCCCGTTACTGTTCAAACGGCTCTGTCGGTCGACCGGTCGGTCGACCGCAAGTTCAAAAATGTGACCGTTGCAGGCCAGCGGTCGACCGCCCGGTCGACCCATTTTAACCGAGAGCAGAGTGACTTACAGTCGGTCGACTGCACGGTCGACCGGCAGACATGCACACGGATACGTGCACCTGCTAGTTCCTCGGTCGACTGCACGGTCGACCGGTCAAACCTGACACAGTATCAGTCGACCGGTCGGTCGATCGGAACAGGTCAAAAATCAGGTTTTTGAAAGAATATAAAGGAGATCTTGTTTTTGACAAAAATACTTTTGAACATAGATTTGTATAAAACACAAATATATATCTGTAGGCCAAATCTTGTAAACAAAATGTTTTTGTATAAATTATAAGAAAACATTTTGGAATAAACATGTGCGCAAAAACGTGTGTGATAGAGCTTCAAACCTATCCACTATTCTTTAACAAGCTATAAAACTAAAAATACAATGATTAAATACTTTTTGAGCAATCTTCAAGTCTTTGAGCCATCCAATGCCTTGCTAGTGCCTTCTCTTCTATGATCCTTCCTTGATTGTGCAATTTGCCTTCCTTGCTATGTAAAACTTAGAAGTTCTTGCAAAAGCTAAGCCAATGGTCTCCAAACATGGTACAAAAGCTGAAACTTATCTTGAACAAATTCATTAGTACCAAATAGCTCTTATTTGGTTTGTCATCATCAAAACACAAGACAAGAGAGTGTAACCTCTTGGGCCAACAATCTCCCCCTTTTTGATGATGACAAAACAAATAGGCTATAGACAAAAATATGGGGGAGGGGAAGACTCCCCCTCAAATTATGCTATATTTATGCTATATGAAAAACACAAGAATTTATTAAAAACACAAAAAACATACTCTTGATGCCAATTGAAACCAAATTGAAACAATATCAATAAACACAAAATACAAGAGTTCTCAAATTCATAAAACACAAGACTCATAACAAAAACACATAAACCCAATAAACACAAAATACAAGAGTTCTCAAATTCATAAAACACAAGACTTATAACAAAAACACATAAAACCAAAACATATAAATTCATATGGAACCAAGACCAAATGAACTTATTTTTGTACCATGTAAACTTATTCTCCCCCTTTTTGTCATACATCAAAAAGGGTTATGAAAAACATGTCTATTCAATAACACAAACATTAAGTTCTCCACAAATAAACGAGAATCTAGCAAAATCAAGTGGTTTAGTGAAAATATCGGCTAGTTGTAAATCCGTGGAAACATAAACAATATCTATATCTCCTTTCTCAAAATGATCTCTAAGAAAGTGATATCTAATCTCAATGTGCTTGGTCTTACTATGTTGATTTGCATTCTTAGTCATGTGTATAGTACTAGTATTATCACAAAATATTTTTATATGATCAAAATGCAAATCAAAATCAAGGAGAGTATGTTTCATCCAAAGGACTTGTGCACAACAAGCCCCTGCGGCAACATACTCCGCCTCGGCGGTTGAGAGTGCTACGGAATTTTATTTCCTAGAGGACCATGAAACACGACAATTACCAAGAAATTGACATGTCCCACTAGTACTCTTTCTATCTACTCTACAACCCGCATAGTCGGCATCCGAATAACTCGTCATTGAGAAATCTCCAGTTTTCGGATACCATAGACCCATCCCAATAGTGTCCTTAATATAACGAATAATGCGTTTTACCGCAATAAGATGGGACTCTTTAGGACACGATTGAAATCTAGCACAAAGACACACACTAAACATGATATCCGGCCTACTTGCCGTTAAATATAAAAGACTTCCTATCATGCTTCTATATAATTTAATATCAACATTTTTACCTTGGTCATCTTTATCAAGCTTGGTTGTAGTTGCCATGGGAGTGTTGCAAGTCTTTGAGCTTTCAAGTCCAAACTTCTTTACAAGTTCCTTTGCGTACTTGGCTTGACTTATGAACGTCCGTTTTGCAATTGCTTGATTTGGAGTCCAAAGAAGAAATTGAGCTCACCCATTGAAGACATTTCAAACTCAAGTTGCATTACCTTTTCAAAATCCTTGCACAAAAGCTCATTAGTAGAACCAAAAATTATATCATCAACATAAATTTGCACAATTAATATATCATTATCAACATGCTTAGTGAATAGAGTAGTGTCTACTTTGCCTTTAATAAAATCATTTGAAATGAGAAAACTAGAAAGCCTTTCATACCAAGCTCTTGGAGCTTGTTTCAATCCATACAAAGCTTTATCAAGTTTAAAAACAAAATCGGGATGAACATGATCAATAAAACCGGGAGATTGAGAAACATAAACTTCTTCATTAATAAAACCATTCAAAAATGCACTTTTCACATCCATTTGAAAAAGTTTAAAATTTTTGAAAGATGCAAAAGCTAGTGTCATCCGTATGGCTTCAAGCCGTGCTACGGGTGCAAAGGTCTCCTCAAAGTCAATTCCTTCAACTTGAGTGTAACCTTGGGCCACTAACCTAGCTTTATTCCTAATGACATTTTCGGACTCATCCATCTTGTTTCTAAAGATCCACTTAGTACCAATTATTGGTCTATCGTGGGGTTTAGGAACAAGGTGCCAAACTTGGTTGCGCTCAAATTGATTGAGTTCCTCTTGCATGGCAAGCAACCAATATGGGTCCGTCTCGGCTTCGAGAATGCCTATGGGTTCAAAATGAGAAATGAAAGCAAAGTTACCACATAGTTCATGGAGTTTGGAGCGCGTTGTGACTCCTTTAGATGCATCACCCAAGATGAGCTCCTTAGGATGATTTGTAGCGTATCTCCAAGCTTTAGGAAGCGGTTGAGAGCTTTCCTCTTTATCCTCTTGAATATCACCAATAGATTCTTGCTTATCTTCTTGAGCGGGTGAGTCCTTCAAGGATAGTCTCTCCATGTCTTCACCTAATGGTTCAATCTCTACAACATTCTCAACAACCACATTAGATTCTTCAAATTTAACATGCATGGATTCTTCAATGGTACGAGAAGATCTAATAAATACTCTATAAGCTTTACTAGTTGTAGAATATCCAACAAAAATTGCTTCATAAGCCTTAGCATCAAATTGCCCAAATTCTCTTCAGTATTTAAAACAAAACACTTGCATCCAAAAACTTTGAAATAAGCAACATTAGGTTTTCTAGAGTGATACATTTCAAAAGATGTTTTGGAAGAATTTTTACACAAATAAATACGGTTAGATATATAGCATGCGGTGTTTACGGCCTCGGCCCATAAATATTGAGGGAGGTCGTATTCACTTATCATTGTCCTAGCCATCTCTTGAAGTGTTCTATTTTCCTTTCTACAACTCCATTTTGTTGTGGAGTTCTAGGACAAGACATTTCATGCTTAATTCCCTTTTCATCACAATAAGTCATGAAGAGTTGGTTTACAAACTCACCACCTCTATCACTTCTTATTTTCAAAATCGGAAAACCTTTTTCTTTTTCAACCCTTTTTCGAAAAATCTTAAAATGAGAAAAGGTTTGATCTTTGTGTTCCAAAAAGAAAACCCAAGTGAAACGGGAAAAATCATCAACCAAAACATATGCATATCTACTACCATTTAAACTCTTAGTTTTAGTAGGTCCAAAAAGATCCATATGAATTAATTCTAAAGGCCTAGTTGACATGATATCCTTGATTGGTTTGAAGGAAGACTTGGTTTGTTTCCCAAGTTGGCACGCACCACAAATGCGGTCTTTCTCAAACTTCAAGTAAGGAATACCCTTCACCAATTCCTTTGAATTAATCCTAGAAAGATGTTCAAAAGAAGCATGTCCTAATCTTCTATGCCAAAGCCAAGAATTTTCATCAAAAGCATTCAAGCATTTAGTAGAACACTCAATATTAAGCATGTCAATGATATAAACATTATCATCACGAAAACCGGTGAGAATACAATCATTTGTTTTAACATCAAAAATCTTGCAAGAACAATCATCAAAAACAACTTTAAGTCCACGATCACAAAATTGACTAATGCTAAGGAAATTATGTTTCAAACCTTCAACTAAAACAACATTCTCAATAATAGGAGATGCACCAATTTGAATGTTACCTATACCGATGATAGTCCCTTTGGAGTCATCCCCGAAGGTGACGGAGCCACCTTCCATGTACCTTGATAGGGTTGTAAAGTTGTTGATATCCCACGTCATGTGTCTTGAACAACCACTATCAAGGTACCACCGCTCCCTACGTCTTGGAGCCTTGGTGTGTACCTACATCAAACAATTTAGGACTTGATTTTGGTACCCACATTTTCTTGGGTCCTTGAGGGTTAGAGCCATGAACCCAAACAAGATTATTGGATCTATTTAATTGATCATAACAAAACTTAGCTAAATGTCTATTTTTACCACAATATGTGCATCTATATACTCTACCATATTAAAAGCATAATGGGTGTGTGATTTGTGAGCATGAGCTTTGTGAGCATGAGCATGAGAAGTGTTAGGTGTAGTGTGAGCATGAGGAATCTTAGCATGTGATGTGTGCTTTTTAGAAAATTTTTCCTCAAGTTTCTTAGTGTTAAAAGCACAATCTTTTAAAACTTTCTCGAAATCAACCATTTTGGTTTTTAAGAAGAAATTTCTTTTTCATCAACAATAGGAAATTTAGCCTTACAAGAAACCTTGTAGGCACTAAATTCATTTTAAATAGAAATGAGGTTGGAAGAAATATCATCTTTTCTTTGGAAACCATAGCAAGTTGATTTTTAAGAAAAGCAACTTCCTTTTGTAATTTAAAGCATTCAATTTTCTTATTGTCATAAGTTTCAGAAAGTTCAACAAAAGCATGTACAAGAACTTCCTTATTTAATTCATCATCTTCATCATCAAGGGGTTGAGGGGTTACCTTAGGTGTGTTTGTCATGAAACACATATTTGCTACATCCGCCTCTTCCTCGGACTCGCTTTCCGAATCCCAAGTTGCCTTATACGCTTTCTTTTCTTCCGATTTCTTTGGCTTGAAGGAGGAGGTCATCTTCTTCTTGAACTCCGGGCAATCCGCCATGATGTGTCCGGGCTTTCGGCAATTGTAGCATATAATTTTCCTCTCCTCTTTGCCTTCAAATTTTCTCCGGAAGTTGAGCTTGTTTCTCCGGTACATCCTTTTGACATTTCGCACAAGGAGGGAGAGCTCCTCATCTTCTTCTTCATCTTCTTCATCGTCTTCAAGAGTGGATGAAGACTTGAAAGTTATGGACTTCTTCTTTGTTGGAGCGGCCTCTTCTCTTGCTTCTTCTCCATCTCATGGGTCTTTAGGTTCCCAATGAGACTAATGATGTCCATCTCATCTTTGTCGTTCAATTCCTTCAAGGTGGTGGCCTTTATCTCCCAAGATGGAGGAAGAGCCCGAATCACTTTGCGCACCTTTTGATCGTTGGAGATGACGTCACCTAAGGAAGAAAGACCATTGGTGATTTTAGTGAATCTAGTAATCATACAATCAATAGATTCATCATCAAGCATTTTAAATGATTCATATTGAGACCTCAAGAGATCTATCTTAGCTCTCTTGACTTGTGAAGTCCCTTCATGTGTGACCAATAAGTGTTGCCAAATCTCATAGGCGGATTGGCAATGAATTACCCGTGTAAGGTCATCCTCATTCAAGGCGGTTAAAAGGGAGTTTAGGCCTTGGAGTTAGCCTCATATTCTCTAAAGTTGAAGTCGGTCCATGTGCTCTCATCACTATCGGGTGCTACATAGGGTTTGGTCAAGGACTTAGCCACTAAACTACCTAATGATTGCAAAAAGATAGTCATCCTAACCTTCCAAATAGGGAAGTTGATGAAAAGTCACCTAGAGGGGGGTGAATAGGTGACAATGCTAATCTAGTCAACTTAATGCGGAATTTAAAAACTAATTGCAATAACAACAATGATGCACACACACGCAAGTACAAGATATAACAATTTGCACAAAGTAAAGAGAGAGAGAGAGAGAGTCAATGGATCAAGCGCAAACAAAGAGATATGTTCCGAGGTTCGAGCACCAGCTCTACATCCCCGCCTTCGACACACGAAGGATTTCCAATCCACTAGCTTGTCCACAAAGGACTCCCACAAAGGGAACCTCCACCGAGGATTTGGGGCAATCACAATTACAAGGAGTTCCCAACTCCCCTCCTTACAAACTCAACCTCCTCCTTGAGGCACTCCTCCAATACAACAAACAATCACCTCTCACAACTTGAGGGATTAGCACCAAGCTTACACAAAACACCTCACAACCCAATTTGCACAACCTCCTCAACACAATGAGGGAAATGGCACAAAGCAAGAAATGGGTTTACAACTAAGTGGTTTCAAACAACAACCACAAAACAATCTCTTTTTCCCACACAAAATCCTATAGAGAAGATAGTAGATTATAGCTCAAGTGTGGAGAAAACCAAGGGATTTGAAACCAGCAACTCAAAGAAAAACCTTGGGAAACAAAATGAAATCAAGATATAGAAGTTCAAACAAAAGCTTTTCCCAAAAACCCTTTTCTTTGGTTTTTCAAACCCTAATCAAAAACACAAAAAATTGTTCACTTTGAATCCAAAAACCTAATTTTCTTGCAGCAAAAACACCAGAGAGATAGAAAATTTTAGCCTAAAATTTTTAGAGAAAAACTCTCTCAAATGGAGTATTTATAGGCAATTTAGAAAAACTAGCCGTTTACAGAATTTTGCCAGAAATAGCCTTCCGGTCGACCGGCCCGGTCGACCGTCCAACGGTCAATTTTTGACCGTTGGCAACTAACGGTCGACCGGCCCGGTCGACCGAAAAAATCCCGAGAGCAGATTATTCTGCTCCGGTCGACCGTCCCGGTCGACCGCTGACTGTGCCAGAACGTGCACAGGTTTGTGCACGTCGTCGGTCGACCGTGACGGTCGACCGGCTACATGCGGTCGACCGATATGGTCGACCGGAATAGCCTGGCAGGCAGCAAAAGGGTCAGAAATCTGAGGTAAAAAATATTCCAATAAATCCCACAAAATCTCTAAAATTCCACAAAAATAGTTTTATCATTTTATATTGAAATACAAACTTGTGTTAAAAATCCTAACACAAATTTCAAACATATTAGACTATTTTTGTGTCATAGAAATTTTGTCAAAACCAAAAACCGTATTTTCTAAAACCTTGTATTTTGAATAGAAAATACACATTGTCTAAAACTTATCCATGATACAAAAATATGATATTTAAACATTTTGAAGCATATTGTATATGAATAGAAATTCAATATACAAGAAACATATATATATCATGATTTTTGTCATTAAGTCCAAAAATAATGTTTCGATAAAAATACCAAAACATAAAACACATGGAATAGATTATCAAACAAAGTTTGTCCAAACAATTGAAGCATGCATGTATATAGAACAAATCTAATATACATAAACCATGTAAACTTGTTTTGATAAAAATCTATTCATGAAAACCAAGATCGGTTAAACCTAAAACCGAAAATCAAAACATGAAAGGTGTGTGTTGTGAACTTGAGCTTATCATACTATTCTAATCTTTACAATTAGGATCTAAACTTAAAACTAAAACTATGGATACCTAAGTCTTCTTGTAGAGCGCAATCTCCAAGCTAGAGCGCAATCTCCAAGTCGGCTCGATCCAAACACTCTTGATTCACCGAGCAAGTTGCAATGTATGATCTATGACGCTCGGGCTCTTGAATCAACAAATGAAAGATGTGTGGAAGCTTTCACCAACTAATATCTTGATTAATGATCTGAAACTTAAACATCACAAGATAATTAGTACACATAACTACATGAGTTAATCATCATCAAAACTAGAGTGGAAGGCCTTTGGGCCAACAGTTGAGTCCATCAAATTTAGGTGGGGATTTAATGTTATCGGCCATGTTTACTAGTGATGAATGAATGAAATGAGAAATGTTGATTAGCAAATTTTAAGGATCTCTCTATGGATGTTAAGCCAAAACCTAGAGTCCAAGCTCTGATACCAATTGAAAATCACCTAGAGGGGGGTGAATAGGTGATGATGCTAATCAATGAGCAATTTAAAAATTATGATGCAAATGTAATGCAACAATCTCCCAAAACAAGACTAAGAGCCGAATTCCCTATTAAGGGCTCTGAACTCCTTCCTCCGGCTTCCTCGTAAAATGAGTTAGAGGTGCGCAATGCAACCTTGTTGTATGGGATAATGATTGACAATATGAATGAAAATGAATATGGCAATGACAATCTCAAGCAATAAGTAATGACAAGGAAAAGTAAACCAATCGCAAACACAAAGATATGTTATCGAGGTTCGAGCACCCAGCTCTACTCCCCGCCTTCCCCAGAAGGATTTTAGCTACTTCCACTATCACAAAGATCACAAATACAATGGAGTACCCAACTCCACAATCTCAAGTACAAGGAATTTCTGAGTAGTCAAAAGACCACAAACTCTCTCTTTCAATTGTCTCTTCCCTTACAAAAGGTCCTTAGAGAACAATGAGTAGGAATGAAGCTCTTGTGTGCAAGGAGAAAAGAAAATGAAATCAGAGAGTTCTTTTGAAAAACACTTCAGAAAATGAGAGAGAATTTCAGCACAAAAACCAAAAACCAAGCTCTTTTGAATGCCTTAAACTTTTGAATTTTTCTTGTAATAATTAGGTGAACCAATCTCTCCCCAAACACCCTATTTATAGGAGAGGGCTAGGGTTAGAAGATAAAACATTTTTAAGGCTAATCAGAATGTATTAAACCCAAAACAGGTCATTTAAACTTACTTAAGTGAGAAAAAGACAAAAATAAACAGCTCAGAAAAAAATGCCCGTTACTGTTCAAACGGCTCTGTCGGTCGCAAGTTCAAAAATGTGACCGTTGCAGGCCAGCGGTCGACCGCCCGGTCGACCCATTTTAACCGAGAGCAGAGTGACTTACAGTCGGTCGACTGCACGGTCGACCGGCAGACATGCACACGGATACGTGCACCTGCCAGTTCCTCGGTCGACTGTACGGTCGACCGGTCAAACCTGACATAGTATCAGTCGACCGGTTGGTCGACTGGAACAGGTCAAAAATCAGGTTTTGAAAGAATATAAGGAGATCTTGTTTTTGACAAAAATACTTTTGAACATAGATTTGTATAAAACACAAATATATATCTGTAGCCAAATCTTGTAAACAAAATGTTTTTGTATAAATTATAAGAAAACATTTTGGAATAAACATGTGCGCAAAAACGTGTGTGATAGAGCTTCAAACCTATCCACTATTCTTTAACAAGCTATAAAACTAAAAATACAATGATTAAATACTTTTTGAGCAATCTTCAAGTTTTTGAGCCATCCAATGCCTTGCTAGTGCCTTCTCTTCTATGATCCTTCCTTGATTGTGCAATTTGCCTTCCTTGCTATGTGAAACTTAGAAGTTCTTGCAAAAGCTAAGCCAATGGTCTTCAAACATGGTACAAAACCTGAAACTTATCTTGAACAAATTCATTAGTACCAAATAGCTCTTATTTGGTTTGTCATCATCAAAACACAAGACAAGAGAGTGTAACCTCTTGGGCCAACAATTTTGAAAATTAAGATTCAATTTCAGAACACCCATTTAAACTTACTCAAAATTTTGAGAAACATATTGATATTTTGGCAAGTTATCCCTTTCCTGAAGTTGAAGTTGAAGTTGAAAATGAAGGTGATCCGGAACCTCATATTGGTGATTCCATTTCACTTTTGACTCAATAATGACTCTGGTATCTTTGCCAGATTTTTTTCTCTATTCCGGAGTCAACATTGAATCATGTACCTGTACACCGTGAAATTGAGTCACTCATATCTCATGATCACACTTCATTGATGGGGAAAGTATGTGAACATCGATTCTTTAGTTTGGACCCCATTTTTGAATCAATTTCAACTCTCATTTTTGAATCTCGATTTGATCTGAGTCAAATTCCCGAGTCGGTATCGGTTTTCGTTCCCGTTGAGTCCAAATCCATCATCTCCCAGCATCACACTTCTTTGTTGGACAAGAAAGTTGAAGAACATGACTCAGTAATTCTTTTTGAAAATTGGCAATTGGATGGGGGTAATTTTTCAATAAGATCATATAGTTCTCTAACATTTTACTGGGTCATATTAGAAAGGTCACTGGTGGGTTCCACATTACTTAATTGGGTAGCAACGCTTAGCCCAATCAGACCACCACCGGAGCCACCACCAGAGGTAATTTTCCTTCCCTTCTCATTTGTTTCATGTCTATACACTTTCACGATGCATTGAGGACAATGCATGAGATAAGTGTGGGGGAGGGTTTACTAACGTAATTAGTTTTACATTTTCTTTCTTTTACACTTCTTCTTAGAAAATTTTTAAATTTTCTTTTATAAAAAACTCTCTTCTTTTTCTTTTTACAAAACTTTTTGAAACAAGATAAATAGTTTTGATTATTTTTAAGAAAATTAAGATTATCTTAGGAATTAGAAAGACCTAAAATTATGAATTTTTAAACGAAGTCAAAATAATAGATCTTGTTTAAATTTTAGGATAAGATTGAAAAGATAATTTGATCTTGAATTTTTACCTTAGATTTATGCACTTTACACTTACACAATTTTTGGGATTGAAACAAAGATTAAAAATGCCATTAAAAAATATATATTTTAAAAAAATTAAATTATGATAATAAAAAATCACTTATTGAAGTTGGGTAATTATGCCTCAGGAAGCATGATTATTCACACCTAAAATGGCGAATAAAAAAAAAATAATTCCTTTACTTTTGTGGCCTTATTTACTCGAGTGCTTAAGTCTGAAGGATATTTTCTCATCTGGTGACCTAAGATCATCTGGTTTGGGAGTCACCAGCTAAAGGCTCACTACCCGGGTAAATAAGAAAGTCTAAGAAAACTAAGGGAAGAAAAATAAATAAATAAATAAATAAATATACAAAAATCAATGGCATAAAAGTTTGAGTCGATATCCCAAAAACCTTCACTGTTCACAAAGTGCATATTTTTCTAAGAGTTTTATGAAAGATTAAAGAATCAATTCAATTTTAAATTCTTACATTTAATTTATAATAAGATTTTGTATTTCGACTTAGTTTAAGGAAGAATAATTTCTGGTTAATCTATGACCTTGGATCACTTATATTTTCGCAAAAATACTTCAACACTTTTCTCTATATCAAAATGCATTTTTAAATACTAACATTTAATTTCTTTCTTTATGGATTTTGTGGGTGTAATCTGCTGAAAATCCTCAGGAGACAAAACTCCTCCTCTAGGGAAAACCTAGAGGTTTAACGGCTTGTTGCACATGCTCAATGCAATCGCGTCACCTGCGAAAGTGGTATAATAATTTTTTTTTTTGTTTTGCTCGGGACGAGCAAAAGATAAGTGTGGGGGTGTGATCAGTCTCTAAAACTGCATATTTCATACCACATCTTCACATTTATTTCATATTAGTTCTGCTAATAACACCTCTCTTGCATGTTTCTAAGTCTATGGTGTGCAATAAAGAAGAAGACCTAAATTACCATTTAATGGGTAATTAAAGGCCTATAATCTAGTTATTGACTTTGGAGAGCTGATTCGTCAATACCAAGGGGCCCAAAATAAGAAACCGGGAACTACATCTGACGCGGGCAGACGGGATAGCGCGCGGCCCGAAGAGCCACGCGCGCGGCTCTAGAAGAGCCACAAAAACGCGGCCTAGGTCGTGTTTCCTCGGCCGTACAGGCGCTACCGCGCCCGTACTTTGGGCTAGGGTTTGCCCCCTGGCCCCCTTTCCCCTGGTGCCTATAAATACCCCTTGGGGTTTTCAGAGCTGAAGATATGCAGAGTTTAGGGTAGTTTTCATCTCCATTTTATAGTTTAGAGTAGTTTAGGTTAGTGTTCTTCTTCTTCCTCATTTGTATTTTTCATTTCATTTAGATCTTGTAATAGGAGAGAGAGTGGTACATGGTGAAGAAGCAAGAGTGCTTGTAATAGAAGGTGACAATCTATGAAAGATGCTCTCTTAACTTATCTTTGTTTTCTTCTCTAACTCCTTTTATATGTTTAGCTAATTTTCTCTCATGGCAACTAACTACTAACCTCTAACTTACTAACTTCTTACTTGATAATCCACATGAATCTAATAGCCTCTACTTGGCCTTGCTCTTGTAAGAGCCATTAATGGCTCATGATGATAGATCTAACACTCTAACATCGAAATCTCTAACAAACTAACATTACTTTATTTCATGCTGGCTCTTATTGGGTTTTGATGATTTAAGTATAGCTTGCACTTGTTGGTTAAATTTAGATGTGAAAGTTTACATATGAGTCATACTTTGTAAAGCTCTTGAACCAAGGACTTGTGATGGCCAATGATATATGTGAGGTAACTATCACTAAGAGGTTAGCATGTTATTAGAGCCATTAGTAGTTAGTAGCCATGGGGTTTCTTTATCTTTTTACTTTATTTTAGAAATATATCAAAAACTACAAATATCTTATCTTCTATGTTTCTCACTTCTTCGTATTTCACCGTACTCTTCTCTTACCATTCTTTGTTTTCTTTTCTTTTGATTCTTTCAAAACATTGAAGAACTTTTAACACACGTGAATCAACCAGTAAAGCTTCTATCGCCTCCCGTCCCTGTGGATTCGACTTGTTTTAGCCTCTATGCTATAACGGAAGTATCGTGGAAGCCAAAGCACACACACTTTAAATATCAATTTCAAAACATACACTTTTCGTGCGCGATTTTCCCCCGATCAAGAGTCGCTCTCAAGTCTCTTCGGAGACTTCTCATAGAGAAGCCCATATGCTTTTTGACAAAATAAGTGGCTTAACCTCTCTTTAGGGTCTGACAACCTCCCATGGAGCCAACATGCCTTGCGGTATCATCTCTCAAGAGGCCCGCAAAGCCAATGTCTTAGCTCATGGACAATACAGTGGCAGAAGCCAATCTCGCCACCAAATTCCTCCCAAGGCTTAGCAAACTCAGTTTGCAGGGGGTTCGCAGTAATCCTATGAGCCAAGCGGAATGCTGATCGTCAGCAAAGTCTTCAAGCTCGCCATCAACAAACAGAGGCTGAAGACAGCGATGTTAGCACCAAACATGAAGCTCGCGTTCAACCCCGCATTTCTGCAACAAAACGTGATGCTCGCATCACGAGCTGCGCGTTTCAACGCCAAAACGCGAAGTTCGCGTCCATCCTCAACCTGTGCCAAAACGCGATGTTTGTGTCTTAATTCAAGAACGTGAGACCCGCGTTCAGCCTAAGGCCATGCCAAAACACGATCTTCAGTTTCAATTCTAAAACACAAATGTCGTGTTCAGCAGCAGACAGTATCAAAATGCGACCTTCGCGGTTCTCTTCAGAAGCGTGAGACCCGCGTTCAACAAGAGCTACACCAGAGTGCAACCTTCGTGTTTCACTTCAGAAACGCGAGGTTCGTGTCCAGCCCCAAGAGGCCAAGTTCAAATGGGAACTGAGAAGCCTCACCCCATGGGTTTGAGGCTAGTTCCTCAGATACCTTTGCAACAGATCTTAGAGACAAATTGGTGAGGAAGAGAAGCGTTCATCAAATTGATCTTCAGTGCCATTGCGAGTTGTTCATCTCCGTGGTGCTATCTTATTGTCATTGCAACTTTTAGATGACTAAACCGTCAGTTTTTATCCTATTGTCAAAGGCTTCAAACTCAAACTCTGCCAAGAGGCGACAATCTCGCGAGAAGAAGTCATTTTCTGACGCTAAGTAGATGAAGGTAACTTCCAACATGGTGGGTCCAAGCACTACACCAAGCAAGTCGAAAGAGAAGCAACTTGCCCTTAGTTCTGAGGAATCGGATACTGAACATTTCACAGGCTTGAAAGAAATACTGATTGAGCCTGAAGAAATTTAACGATGTACTTGGATCGAACTAAAGCAATTTCCCCAATCAACTACAATTTGCGGGCTAGAGGGATTGAAACAGACGATGAGAACTCCGCCATCGTGAGATCCCATTCATCTAACTCTTATAGGGAGACAGAAGCCTTCGCATATATGGCTGATATTCCAAAGAGATAGCCAAAAAATTTGAGGAGCAAGCTCGAGTGCAACGGGCGCAGCACGAGATGCTTCAAGCCCAAAAAGAGTCTATCAATGATCACAAAAAGATGATAGCTCTTTTGCTTAAAAATCCGAGAAAGAAGACGAAAAGTCTGAAGACTAAAGCTTCTTCCCGCAAAAACAAGGGTAAAGAGAAGGAGGATGAAAACTCTACCTCCAATCACTCTAATGGCAATGAAAACAATTTTGGATATGAAAATCCTAAGTCCTCTTCTTCTGAAGAATAAGAGAATTCAGAAGATAATCATGCAAAGAAGATGAACGAGCTTGAGAAACTCCTGGAGGTTATCTCAAATCGAAGGAATCTTCAAAAGTGGGGGTAGTCAGACCATACCGGTCGAGTGGGATTTAGCTCCTTATCTTCCCAGGTTCGAGGCATTGAATTTGTTGGCCCAAAGGCCTTCCACCCTGGTTTTGATGATGATTAACTCATGTAGTTATGTTTACTAATAATCTTGTGTTGTTTAAGTTTCAGATCATTAACCAAGATATTAGTTGGTGATTGCTTCAAAAAGATGAGTTTGGAAGCCTTCACTTGGTGATTCCCGTGCCCGAGCATCAAGATCATACCTTTGCACTCGGTGGATCACAGTTTGGGATCGAGTCGACTTGAAGATGAAGATCGTCAAGAAGACTTAGGTATCCTAATTTAGTTTAGTATGTTTTAGATCCATTTGTAAAGATATGTATAGTTGATATGCTCAAGTGCACATAACACACACGTTTTATGTTTGGTTTTGGTTTTCATGAATAGTTGATCAAAACAAGTTTAATTGATATATGTATAGTTGTTTCATTCTATACATGCATGCTTAGCTTTTAAACAAACTTATTTTGACTTTCATATTCATGTATTGAAAAATCAAGTTTGATAAAATACAAGTGTTGGTTTTGATAAAATTTGCAAGACACAAAAATGATTTGAATATGTTGATATATGTCTTGAAATTTTTATCACAAGTTTGTGTTTCAATACAAAATGTTAAAACAAGTTTTATGGAATTTTAAAAGAGATAAAAGATTTTTATAAAATATTTTTACCCAGTTTTTCTGACCCAGGTTTGTGCTGACAGGCCAGGTCGGTCGACCGTATGGGTCGACCGCACCAAGGGCCGGTCGACCCGTGAGTTTAAAGAGCAAAAAGATTCATCTTGTTTGTTTTTAAGTGTTTTGTTATTTTCAAAGAAACTAGGTTTTGAAAATTGTTTTTGAGCAAAAATCTCTATATCATTTTTGGTGTTTTCCCAAGAGTTTTCTTCGATCAAAACACTTAGTTTTTCACACTTGTGCTTATCTTCTATCCTATTCTATTTAGGATCTTTGTTTGTGAAAAAAGGAAAGAGGTTTGTGGTTGAGATATACCACTTGTTGTAAACCCCTTGATTTCTTGTATCCCTCTTGGTGAGGTTGATTTGGGTTGGTGTTTGCTCCCTCTTTGGTAGAGGTGGAGATTAGTGTTTACTCCCTCTTGGTGAGGTGGAGTTGGTTGTTGGTTTGTATCCCTCAAGTGTGAGGTGGATCGGTTGTTGTATTGGCTACGGGCCTACCCCTCGGTTGTGAGGCGGTGTTTGAGAGAGGAGTTCGGTACTCCTATTGTTATAACAAATCCTCTTCGGTAGAGGTTCCTTTGGTGGGAGATAGTGGATTGAAAATCCTACACGGTGGTGTAGGCGGGGATGTAGAGCTGGGTGCTCGAACCTCGAAACATATCTTGTTGTTAGCGTTTGATCCACTTGTCTCTCAACTCTCTCTCTCATTTATTTGTGCAAAGCATCATTCATATCATACATATCTATTTGCTTGTGTTGTCCTTGCATTGATTCATATTGCTTATTCATTATATGCTTGGATTGCTTGTGTGTGTGCCTCACTTATACTTAATCACAAGAGCTTCACATAGCACCTCAACCCATTCAAGGGGAATCAAGAGGAGTTAGTCCAGAGCCCTTCACGGGGAATTCGGCTACACTTGTTGGTTGTATTAAGTGTGTTGCAAGAATAGTTTTTAAGCTTCCGCATTTAGCGCACTTAGTTCACTAGATTAGCACTTACACCTATTCACCCCCCCTCTAGGTGTTTTTCAGAATCTGCATACCTTCGACGGTAAATGTTCACCGAACCAACATATATATTACTTCAAATCCCAAACAGGGAATGTAGTATCAAACGATGCCATCATGGCTCATTTATTCATCGGCACCCTTAAGGGGGTTGCCTGTGAATTATTCATGAAGCTTTCTGTCGGCTCTATCAAGAAATGGGCCGACCTCAAGAAGCTCTTCCTGGCGCGATTCTTCGAAGATGACATCGAAGTATCCATGCCAACTCTCCTTTGCTACAAAGCAAAAGAAAGAAGAGTCAATCAAAATATTTGTGGAGAGAGTTTGGAGTATGATGCTCCGATGTCCAAGTGGCATGTCACAGTCTACACTGATAAAGACTTATCATCACAACCTGCAAACCACATTCCTACCTCAAATAGGAGTAACTCAAAGTCGCACCTGGAAGCAACTAGTCTTACAAGGCGAACGAGCAGAAGACATAGTTGCAAGACTAAACTAGGAAGATTACAAAGCATTTAGCATTGAATCTACTGGGCAACGAGGTGATCTGGCTTCTACGGCTGTCGCGTTCAACAGTTACCTCTGAACAGTCTAAATCGTTCCATCAGTATTTGTCATCCCCATGGATTAAAACCCCTAGAAGTACATCATGTACTACTCCAAACAAAATAGTACAATCCCTGAGCAAGTTCAATAATACACCTCTGATCAAAGAAGTACCCACAGGGAACGATAATTTCCCTGTAAGTTCCCCACAAAGTTTATACCGCACGATTTAGCTCTTAACAGTCTAAATCGTTCCATCAGTATTTGTCATCCCCATGGAATAAAACTCCCTGGAAATACATCATGTACTACTCCAAACAAAAAAGTACTATCCCTGAGCAAGTTCAACAATACACCTCTGATCAAAGAAGTACTCATAGGGAACGATAATTTCTCTGTAAATTCCCCACAGAATTTATACTTCTTTTATCCCAAGTAAGATTTTAGAAGTTATCTGTGGAATAATAATCCGACACCTCCGATGGCTAAGGGTAGAGGAAAAAGTTGGCTTCTAAGCCCAACGAAAAATCCTCGACAACTCATCATGCTAAGGGGAATAACATGGCGAGCCCAACTCAAACGATAATTGGTAAAGGCATACCAAATCTGTTGATAGCTGAGGGTTTGTTAAAAAGCCTACGGACCTGATCCCAACTTTCCCTCCAAAATTCTCTACCAATTCCCTTCCATGGAATGGTAGGATCACAAAAAACTGTATTTATTTTCTAAGTAAAATGATTACAGATCGAATCTGTCATGTTAACATTATACCTCTAACAGTAAAATTTTCATGTCCTCTGTGGATCAAATCCCACTTGTCGTTCTCTCTCATGGAATGATAAGTACACTCAAAGTACTGTTATGTTCAAAATAACACCTCTAACAGCAAACGAATCCTTGTCAAGTTAACATCACACCTCTAACAAGTCATTTCCTAGTCCCTAGTGGAGTATGTCAAGTTAACAATAAACATCTGACGATAAAACTTCAATAGATCCCTAACGGGTCCAATATCCTCTTATCATTCTCCTCAATAGTATGACAGATCCACTTAAATTGCTTAAATCGTAAAATCCTATTACTGTTATGTTAAATATTACACCTCTTACAGTAAATTTTCATTCTCCAGAGAAATCAATGTTTGACACGTTAATAGTTACCTCTGACAACTTAGTCTCTAATATCCCCACCAAAATCCTCTACCAATTTCCTTCCATTGAATGGTAGATTCACAAAAAAATGCACTCACGTCCTCAACGGAATGAATTAAAGATCGGACCTGTCATGTTAACATTACACATCTGACAGTAAGACTTTGATGTATCCCCAGTAGGTAAAACTTTTACTTATCGATTCTCTTCAAAAGAATGGCAGGTCCACCAAACTTCCTCAAATCACAAGACAAATCCTGGTCAAGTTAACATCACACCTCTGACCAGACTTGCTCAAATCACAAGACAAATTTCGGTCAAGTTAACATCACACCTCTGACCAAATTTTCTCAAATAGAAGACTAATTCTGGTCAAGTTAACATCACACCTCTGACTAAAATTGCTCAAACCACAAGACAAATCTCGATCAAGTTAACATCACACCTCTGACCAAACTTGCTTTGCTTAAATTGCAAATTCATCTCACTGTTAAGTTAACATTATACTTATGACAGTGTTATCCTCGATTTTCTCAGTGAAAACGAGATCTTTCAATGCTAAGTTAATATCACACCTCTAACATTCATTTCATTGTTAAGTTAAAACTATACCTATGTCAATGATCTTCTCGTGATTTTTCCAGCGAAACTAAGACTTTCAAATGTAAGTTAATATCACACCTCTAACATTCATTTCATTGTTAAGTTAAACACTACACCTATGACAATGATCTTCTCTCGATTTTCTCAGTGAAACTGAGAATTTCAATGCTAAGTTAAACATCACACCTCTAGCATTCATTTTAATGTCAAGTTAATATTACACCTATGACAGTGATATTCTCAGTTTTTTCAATGAAAATGAGACATTCTTGGTGCTAAGTTAATATCACACCTGTAGCACACATTCTTTTTAAGTTAACATCACACCTCTAAAAATTCAATTTGCTCAAATCGTAAAACCAACCCATCACGTTAACATTATACCTCTGACAGTAAAAATTTTCTTGCATTTTCAACAAATCTAATCACACTTGCCATTCTCCCCAATAGAATGACAGGTCTACTTAAATTGCGTAGATCGGAAAATCAATTGTTGTTATATTAATATCACACCTCTAACAGTAAACTTCCATTCTAATAATTCTTAGCAGAGTTCTAATCATGTTAACACTAAACCTCTGACGATAGACTCAGACATAATCCCCAGCGGATTAAACTCCACTTGTTATTCTCATTCATAGAATAGCAAGTCTACAAAACTTGTTCAAATCACAAGTCCAGATCCTACTGTCAAGTTAACATCACACCTCTGACAGTAACCCTCTCAAATTTCTCCAATGGAGTTATTTAATTTGCTAAGTTAGTATCACACCTCTGGCAATTAAAACTCTTTGCTTTACTCAGTCCAGTTTTCTAGTGAAAAAGGAAAAAAAACATGATTCAAGAAGCTTTGAGCGTGACCGTCTCATCTCAAAGGCCAAGCCAGTGTCGCGTCTCAAACACCAAGCCAGTGTCGCGTCTCAACATCAAATGAAGATCGCGTCTTTTGGAGCCCACGATATCTGCATCCAATGGTAGGCGCATCCAACGCAACATTCGCGAGAGCCGCAAGCTCTCTCTTTCAATACAAAGAGTATGTCTTTGATGTTGCACTCAGTTCAACAGTACAATGGCAAAAGCAATTGACAACTCTACCGGTTCAACGTACACTGACAGCCAAATCAGAGCTCAGATAAGTTCTACACTGTGTATCTAGATACTTACAATGATCTTTCTTAGAGGCTTCAAGCAGTTCAACAGTACACTCATGAAGACCAAAATTCAGAAAAGATCAAGCTCAGGACATCTCAAAAGATTGCCAGTCCAAATCAATATGAAGTCCAAAGTATTTTGAAATCCATCCCAGTCAACCGCGGATTTTTTAAAACTTTGGAGGGAGTTCTGTAGGCTGTCTAAAAATTACTGAAGACAGCCTCAGACGCGAATCTCGCAGATGAGGGGTCACGTTCCAGCCTCAAGACGCAGGCCTCATGCCAAATGTGAGGCTTGCGTCCCAACCCAAATGCGGACCTCACGTCCTTTGTCAAATGCAGAGGTCGCGTTCCAACCTCAAACGTGAACCTCGTAGTCTCTGCCAAACGCGATGGTCATGTTGTTCTTTGAGACGCAGACCTCAGGGTCGCGTTTCAATATTAGAACGCGAGCCTGTGTAGCTTCGCGTTTTAAAACAAATGCAAGCCTGAGAAGCTTCGCGTTTCAACTTCAATGCGAGCCTGTGAGCTCCGCGTCAAACACAGACGCGAGCCTGTGAGCTCTACGTCTCAACATCAGAGCAAGGTCCACGTCCAGCGCGAGACCCGCATTTCTGATGTAACTGACAGCCACGAACTAGGTCAGTTACACTCCATTGTCTCTCCACATAATGGGGAATAATTTCACATTATGGAGAGATTTAAGGGGTTGGTTACACCCCAGAATCCTCTATAAATAGCTATGAATATCTAGGGAAAAAGGGGGGAGTTCAGGAGGAGGATCCCAAGAAGCCATATACCAGAGGAGGAGAATCCTCAAAAAGTCACACTTGATGCTTAATGCTTGAAGCTGGATAACCACAGAAAGGTAAAGCTTGAGCACAAGGCTGCTGAACACATTTTGTGTTGAGAATATTCTTTATAAACTTCCTGAGGTCAAGTTTCATAACTCTTTGAGATTTTAGCCGCTGATTAAAGTCTCATACCTGATCAGTGCACTTTCAACGAGAGCGAAAAGATCCGAAGATCAAGCTTTTAGTTCGGCCCGTCAACGGAGAACAAGAATCACTCTCCACCTCTACACGAAGAACCTAACATTAAACAAAGGAGAGATCCAACCATTCTTCCCTCTTTTGTAATCAGATTATTGATCTGTTGTAATTTTCTTTACAATCAAATAAAGAATTTACACTGCCTTTAATTTTTTTGAGAAAACACTACACGTATCACGGTGGATCAGATCCAAACCATCGCTTCGGATACACAAAACCCACCTTGAGCATCACGTCCTAAAAAAGATTATGAAAGTTCTCTTATTTTTGATGTTTTGTACCTTCTCTGAATACGATAACTACTCCTCAGGGAGTCTCCTGAAAGACAGAGGCTCGCCCACAATGACCGTTCTGAGCTCATCCTACATCGAGTCTCAGCCTACATCGGGTCCCCAACCTGATGGCTACTCGAGCCAGTCAACAACCCAGAGCGGGTCCTGCCCCGACGGTTACCCTGACAACATAGCACCGCAGTCGGGATATCTCCCACTCGGAGGTAAATTTTGCAGGTACCACTGTGGGATAGATACTACTCGGGAACACACGCCTAACCATTCCAAATAAAATAGTCACAAGGCAATTCATACAAGATCCAAACGATACTTTCATTTTAATTCACTGCTTTATTATAAAATTTGTTGATTACATCCATTCAAATACAAGCTTGGTTACATCTAATAAGAGTAATACAAGATCTATTACATATTCATGCCTTCCTTTGACAGATATGCTTTCGACTACAACATCCATGACAGCATCCAGGAGATGACTGCTAAATAAACAATCCACCATTTTATAATATTACAATTTGGTGTGTGAATAACTCCCCGAGAATTACTCACAGCAGTGTGTGCAAGGCCAACAGCAGTCCAACAGTTCTCTTTATTGACATAACATTTAATTTAAAAAATATTACTATGTATATATTATTCCAAGACCACCCAATGGTCTATCAGATCTTGCCGTTTGAACGTGTTGTCATGATAGTTCACACCCAAGCTCAACTGTTTCAATTTTACCCAGCTGTACATATGTAAACCCTACCAAAATTGACCCATGTTCAGTTCTCACAATTCACATTTCCCTTGGATGGATCATATCACGCATACGGTTCTCTTTATAACGAGTATCATGTGCCTTGTGATTTTAGATCGAAGTTAGCCAAAATATTCAAGACGGTCAACCGTTTTCAATAGTTTAAAGAGATTGGATGAAGAAAGAACAGTAGTAGTTAGCGTACCGTAATTGCTTCTGCAAAAAGCGTGAAGTTGTTTGTGGATCAAGTTAACACCTTGTCAACAAGACTTGCAAGTAAAAACACACAATGACAGGGAAACCAGCGTTTGGGTTCAATTTGAAAACCCCCGAAGCTTAAGTAAGACTCGCAGTTGATGGCAGTAAGTAGGGGTAGTCAAAATCCAATGTTTACATAGCCTGCGATTTCACCAAAAGTCATTGGGTTATTTATAGAAATGTCAGGCAGGGGTCTTTTAGGTATTTTCTCCCCGTAATTAGGGTTAATAACAAACAGACAAAAAATAATTTAATATTACAAATAACGATAATCTTATTCCAAAACACATCCAAATATATGCTGAATACACCCGCCCACAAAAAACCACACAAGCAATATACGAAGTGTTGGAAAGAGAGAGATTTTTACTGAGGGAGTTGACCCGGTACGTCAAGGGATCGTCGAGGAAGTCGGCGACAAGAGACGATGGAAGAAACAGCAGAAAACAGCAGCAGCAGCAGAGTATCTAGTAGGGTTCGGTCGACCGGTCCGGTCGACCGACGTGCACAGCGTGCACAGGAATTGGGCGGTCGACCGGCCAGTCGACCGCAACCCTCTGTCTGCAGGAACCCCAACTCTCGGGTTCTCTGGGTCGACCGCCCGGTCGACCGGAGTGGTCCTGTCTGCAGGAACCCAACTCTCGGGTTTTCTGGGTCGACCGTTCCGGTCGACCGGAAGAGGAAGCAGGTAGTCGGTCGACCGGCCGGTCGACCGACAGTCGGTTCTGGGCGGAAAACTGCTGCTCCGCAGATTTGGGTATTTAAGGCTGTTTTGGTTTCTAGGGTTTGTAAGCAATCACAAAGGCTGCGGGAAAGGTAAGGCTGCATCTCTCTTGCATTCAAAGAGGTTGCTAGCAAGTTGTAACCCTCCTCAAAAGTAATAATCTCTCCATTGATTGCCCCGAGGACGTAGGCATTCAGGCCGAACCTCGTTAAATCGTGTGTTTTGTGATTGTGTGTTCTTCTTTTGTGATTTCTGTGATTTGGGTGTTTTTGTGGCTGTGGAGATTGTGTGATTCTCTATTGGTTGTTGTCGGTGCGCATAACAAGTGGTATCAGAGCATCCAGGTTACGCTTGGGATTCTGAGGATTCGAAGGGTTCCAGATCTGAACAGGTGGAGATCGTGTGTCGATCTCAGGTCAGAGGTATTGGTGTTCGAGGAGATCGTGTGTCGATCTCAGGAGGACACAAGGAGGGCTCGTTGAATCTGTGTTTGGAGTAGATCCGGTAAGAAACTCGATCTAGGGTTTCAAGAGGCAGGTAAAAATCCCATTTTTATCTGAGTTGAGATTTATTCCAATTTTGTTATTCTTTCGCATAAATAGAGAATCAAAAGAAGATCTCAATGGCAGAAGAAACTGCATCTGTTAAGACAATGAACAATCACCCAAGAATTGAAGTTGTTAAGTTTAATGGGACTAACAATTTCGGTATGTGGAGATGTGAGGTTATGGATGCACTGAATGCATCAAACCTCGAGGACACTCTCCTATTAGAGAGAAAGAAGAACACTACCACTGATGAAGATTGGGCGAAGATGAACAGATCGGCATGTGGCTTGATACGTTCATGCTTGTCACAAGACATAAAATACCTTGTGCAACATGAGACGTCAGCGAAGAAACTGTGGCAAACCCTTGAAAAGAAGTACCTGAAGAAGAGTGTAGAGTCCAGGTTGCAGCTTAAGAGTAAGTTGTATCAGTTCAGGATGCAGAAGGGGAGCACAGTCAATGAGCACATCAACCGATATACGAAGCTTCTTACAGATCTGCTGAATTTGGATGTCAAGCTAGAAGAGGAAGATAAGGCGGTTATCTTTCTGAATTCACTACCTGCAGAGGAGTACGAGACATTCACACTGACCTTCATTAATGGAAGGCAGAGCTTGGATTATGATGAGGTGTCATCTTCATTGATTAGTTATGAAACAAGGAAGAATGAAAGATATCCCTCTCAGACAAGTTCATCAGCAGAGGCTTTGGAAGTAAGAAGCAGAGGTTCATCGCGGAAGGGCAAGGAGGTGAGAGGAAGATCAAAGTCCAGGTCGGGCTATAGGGATCTGAGGAAGGATCAGTGCATTTTGTGCCGAGAGATAGGGCACTGAAAAGTAGACTGTCCAAAGTTCAAGGGGAAGAAGAAGGAGTCGAAGGCTGAAACAAATCTTGCAAAAGTGACGAATACTCAGAGGAGCAGGTCACAGGCGGATGGAGCAGATTCGGACTCGTCAGGTTTCTCGTTTTCAGTCAGTTCTCCCATTATTGGTAACTCATGGAAAGATGAGTGGATTCTGGATACAGGTACAACATACCATGCGTGCCCTAATCGGGGCTGGTTTTCCAACTTTGAGCAGCTGGAGGGGTGTTCGGTCATTATGGGCGAGGATCACCCATGTAGCGTGGAGGGTGTAGGTACAATCCGAATTAGGATGTCTGATGGGATGGAAAGGGAGCTGAAAGGAGTGAGGTATGTACCTCAGTTGAAGAGAAATCTAATCTCCGTGGGAATTTTGGAAGCATCGGGCTTGGTGATATCTGTTCGAGATGGCGATCTCAGGATGATCAAGGGCTCGATGGTGGTGATGAAGGGCGTCCGCCGAGGCAATCTCTACTACTTGAAGGGTAGTACGATTACAGATCAGGTGGAGACTTCAAGTTCTTCAGATAAAGGTGGCCCGGAGGACTTGCAGGGAAAGGTCGGACACGAAGATGGAAGGTCTTTGCAAGCTCCTGCAAAGAAGGAATCCATGGAAGGTACTGCTACCTGCAATTTGGAAGGTGGACACAGCATTCTGAACAAGAAGACGGTGAGATTCAGTACCAGTACTCACCACATTGAAGTTCTTCTTGATTGTGTTCACATGAGCGTATGGGGACCTGCTAAGACGGCATCGCTTGGAGGTCACAGGTACTTTGTCTCGTTTATTGATGATTCATCTAGGCAGGTTTGGATATATCCAATGAGACAAAGGGGTGAAGCCCTAGATGTGTTGAGGAAGTGGAGAAGAAAAATGGAGAGGCAGGTAGGTAGGAAGATAAAGGAGCTCTACATCGGTAATGTTGGAATGGACATTGACCAATTCCTACAGTTTGGCCAGAACACAGGGATTGCTACTCACTTCTCAACAGGTACAGATGGGTTGGCTAAAAAGATAGTCCGTTCCTTGCTGGAGGAGGTTCGGAAGTTATTGTCTAATTCAGGATTGGACAAGTCGCTTTGAACTGAGGCGACTGAGTATGCTAGCCATCTCAGGAACAGATCGACTGCAATAGAAAGTAAAGCTCCATTGGGAACTTGGTCTGGAAAATTTGCTCAAGATCATGGTATGCTGCGGGAATTTGGAAGTCCGGCTTACTTCAGTGCCAAGAGTGGCAAGGTGAATCCGCGGGCAAAGAAGTTTGTCTACTTGGGCGTCAAGGGAAACAGCTACAGGTTGTGGGACTCCGAAGACAAGAAAATCATGATGAGCAGACATGTCATATTTGGAGAGGCTTCAGTAGTGAAGTCCACTGTCTCTCAGCAGGTGGAGAGGACAGAGACCAAGGAAGGATTGCAGCGGGTGGAGGTTGATGCTACTCCATCATCTCCAGTTGGTTTGGCATCAAAGGACACTTCAGCGGAGGTGACACCGGGTGGAGTTCATGATACCAAAGGTGATGCTGAACAGGTTGACGACATTGTTGAGGATGTCGAGTTATTTGCAGCCATTGGAACCAAGGTGAAACCACGCTCGTGGTTAAAGAAGCATGAATCTCAAGCTTGTGAACGCGACAAGTTCAAGTTGAAGGCCGTTGCTCTCCATGATGGTCGGGAAGAGGTTCATATGACTCAGTCTGACAGGTTCACTGCTGCAGATACAGGTACCATTATTTGAGCTTACTGAAGCTCATTTCAATGAATTACGGTTGGCTTGATCCTTTTGGGCAAAGGTACGTAGGCAGCCGTAAAGGCGCAGCCATTGGTGATGCAACTCTTATGAAGCTAATTGGGTTCTCGAGATGTTATTTTGGATCTTCACGTAGAGGTGAAGAGTTGTGGCCTATTGAAGCTTCACGTAGAGATGGAGAGACTTCACGTAGAGGTGAAGAGACTTCATGTAGAGGTGAAGGAGTGTGGCCAGTTGGATCTCACGTAGTGGTGAGATGGTGTGATCTCGATGAACAGGTTTATCTTCCGGTTAGAAGATATTGAGCTTGCATAAAGAGTGTATGCATCCAGTTGAAGCCGATGATGTTTGGTATGCTCTACGCAGACTTGGTTGGACCGTCAGTGGAAGACAGGTGGACTAGATAGAGCTAGTCAGTGGAGAGTCAGTGTTGGCTCATAAGGAAGTCTTCGTGAGGTCGTGAAGTTGCGGAGAAGGAGCCACAGTTGATGATCGGCAGGTATGAAAAATTCTCCTAAGGCGAAGTGCAGGGAAAGCATGTGCGATGTTTTCCAGGTATAGATGAGCCAAAGATTCCAAGCCGAGATCGTGTGTCGATTTCGCCGAGATCGTGTGTCGATTTCGTCCGGTGCGCGCAAGCCGAGATCGTGTGTCGATTTCGCCGAGATCGTGTGTCGATTTCGCCAGGTGATAGACTGGGGGTCGTTGGATGTCGGCTCAGATTTTGGAATCTTCGCCGAGGTGGAGAATTGTTGGAAAGAGAGATTTTTACTGAGGGAGTTGACCCGGTACGTCAAGGGATCGTCGAGGAAGTCGGCGACAAGAGACGATGGAAGAAACAGCAGAAAACAGCAGCAGCAGCAGAGTATCTAGCAGGGTTCGGTCGACCGACGTGCACAGCGTGCACAGGAATTGGGCGGTCGACCGGCCAGTCGACCGCAACCCTCTGTCTGCAAGAACCCCAACTCTCGGGTTCTCTGGGTCGACCGCCCGGTTGACCGGAGTAGTCCTGTCTGCAGGAACCCAACTCTCGGGTTTTCTGGGTCGACCGTTCCGGTCGACCGAAAGAGGAAGCAGGTAGTCGGTCGACCGGCCGGTCGACCGACAGTCGGGTCTGGGCGGAAAACTGCTGCTCCGCAGATTTTGGTATTTAAGGCTGTTTTGGTTTCTAAGGTTTGTAAGCAATCACAAAGACTGCGGAAAGGTAAGGCTGCATCTCTCTTGCATTCAAAGAGGTTGCTAGCAAGTTGTAACCCTCCTCAAAAGTAATAATCTCTCCATTGATTGCCCTGAGGACGTAGGCATTCAGGCCGAACCTCGTTAAATCGTGTGTTTTGTGATTGTGTGTTCTTCTCTTGTGATTTCTGTGATTTGGGTGTTTTTGTAGCTGTGGAGATTGTGTGATTCTCTATTGGTTGTTGTCGGTGCGCACAACACGAAGCATCGACTGCCCATGCTCGCAGTACGCATGCCCACGTCTAACAGTAATTCAAATTGTTCAAATTGTTATAGGCAGATCATCTTAAGAGAGATTCGTGAAGGCTCACTCACGACATAGAGGGTGCACATGAAGACTGCTAGTAATTTTGTGATGGTTAAATCATTGTGATTCATGCGTGCGCACAAGTATTACAACATGACGGGTCAATCTTGAACAAGAAACTTTTTAAGTGATCTTTCAAGTTAACAGGCTACATAAACTAAGATACGTTTGAACTCGGCCGTTTATAGACGCTGGATTTAAGCCCATATCCAAATGCCTTACTGTTAACTAATCTTCTTTTGTTATTGTCAGTTACTTGTCATTTATTACAGGTATTCTGCCCATGTTTTCAAACTCAAAATACATTAGAAAGAGTAAAATGTAGGAGCTTATCGCCAATAAATCGAGCTTGCTGTAATATCCTCTTAGGTCCAGTCATCCAGCAAAAAATTTAGTCTGTTCAATATTCTTCTTCATTTATTCTCTCCAAAATGAAAAAACATTTTTCTTCATTTATTTTGGATAGAGCAGCTTTTCACAGCTAAAAGTAAAACAGATAAAAAAAAAAAAAAGAGGAGTAAAAAGTCACCAAAATACAATTAGTGTCATCAGCCAGTAGAGGGAAAGCCGATAAAACTCATGAGGCAGGATTCAATATTTTTCATATGCCAAAACATACCCTAGGCAGAATTCTGTGGGATGATTGATTTCTTAGCTTTTTCCTTGAGAAACAAAGAAATATCCACTACGTATTCACAGAACTTATGGCCCCCACCGGTAATGATCAATCCCGACATTTTAGCAAGATTTGGAGAAAGGGGAAAAAAATCAAGATAAAATGAATAAGAGAGGCAATTCATTTGGTTTTCTTGAATATTGATGAGGGGGAATTTTATCTCCCCAACAATGAACAAGCTAAAAACTTACCAATATGATACTTGTAATTAGGAAAAATTTACAGGTTGTGCCCATAAAGTGGAGACTAAAAATGCATGAGCACAAATTAGACAACTAGGGCTGATAACATGATGATAAAAAATGAATATCTGGAGCATTGAAACATGCACTTATATTATTGATAGTTCAAATGGATCCCCATAAAGAAACTGAAATGGAAATAGTAACCATTATTGAACATCACTACACAAATGCATGGCGTGCAGTAATCTTAGAGGTACCAGAAGATTTGAACACAAGTATCAATCCACTAATTACAAAGCCAACAAACTCAAATAGGTGATGATTTGCTCATTAACATCATAGAAGACATGGACGCGTGCAGACAATCACCACTACACCCCTCATTCTTCGATATTACTGGTGCTGCATGGTATAAAATCATTTTTATGGAATAAATAACCAAGTGAATTGTGTGATTTTTAAACAGTTATGGAGATAGCCAGATTTTGAGTGAAGAGGATTCTTCTCACAATAGCACGTGCTTTTATACTTGTGAAAATGACAATATTGTGATATGGATACAGTACAAGTTCAATAGACTGAAGGCTTCAGTCCATGGAAAGTGGTGCAAGTTCATTGTGAAACTTACAGAACAGCATGATATTTAAAGTATAGGTTTCATTGTCACATTTTTCCTGTAAATCGTTTAAAAATCATAGCCTCTGATGCTGCAAGAATTATGTGAGGTTCGTTTAATAACAAAACTGGTAAAAAAAAAAAAAGAAAGAAAGTTCAGATGTTTAGGCATACAGTTTATGCCAACCTCAAGATGTGCAGATGCTCAAACATTTGCAAAGAAACAAACCATCTGCAGTCACTTAGTAAACAACAGATTTTTATGATCAAAATAAAGCTGGGACTGTATAGCATGATCCCGAAATGACCACAGAGGGATTTCAAGCAAATAATGAATGCAGCAGAGGAAAAGGGAAAAATGCTATGATGGACAATAGAAAACCAGGAACCATATATCGGATAGGAAAAGAGTCTCATCAACAGAACCATAAAAAAACTATCATGTGATACAGACTGAGAGAATAAAGTGCTGGAGAGTCACCAAGCAGGCATGAGGCTACCTACCAATGGCATGTCAAAAGGCAGGTGGAAATTTTCAGACAAAGAACACTACGGATATCCACAAAAGACATAAAAGAAAGCAACCTCGGAAAAAAGACAAGAAAAATTCCACAAGTAATGCGACGCAAAATACAGTTTGTTACTGAGAGAGAACTAATGCCCAGTCATCGGTCTTACTCAGTTTTCCCTGAAGAACCAGGAAAGAGGAGACCGAAGACATGAATGGAGCTGTAAGAAAGGTACAGAAGACTGTAATGATGTAACAGAGCTTTAATAAAAAAATTAGGCACTTTGAGAAGGCAAACCAATTAATTGGAACAAATCTTGATGATTACGGTCACCGCAATTATGTGAATAAACTGAGGGGCTCAATCAAAATTCAAAATCACAAATTTATTTTTAAAGACATCAACATTTGGTAACATGAAAAACAAGTTGCTTGATTTTTCCATACATAAACCTACAATATAAATTTATTTGGGCGCAAATCTGCAAGTAATGACGAAAGAAACAGAAAAGCCAAGACTAATAACACCTGAGCGGTATTGCCACATTATGGGTGAAAGGCGAACTAAATTGAACTAAGGCCACCCAAGCCACAGAGGGATAAAAATGTTCAAAGCTCGGAAGTATACAACATGTACCATATAAAAACAAATAAAGAAATACTTGAAATAATTCCACGTCCCAGATATAAATGAATAAAATACCTGAAAAAAAATTCCAAATGTGGCTATACAATCCGCTAGTTTTTTAGACTTGCTAACACAATAAAATGTATTGGGATATTTAATAATATACTATTTCTCGTTCCCTAAATGGAAGATATTGAAGTTATCAGAAACAGACAATCAATCTTAATATTATCCAATGAACTAATGAAATATATTTAGTGTCTCATCATTATATTACATTATATCAAACATAAAAGTTACTTGTTAAAAATGTCATAGGAATCACAAATGTAGACATTAAATATTACCAATACTCTCAAATACAACATTATTTTCATCAGATCATTTGTCACTTCATGATTTTATGCATAATTAAGGTTGTTTTCAAAGGTGAATCTACCAAACTAATATTGTTTATCAGTTATGGAAAACAATAAGAATTAGGATTAGAATACTATGACATATTTGGATTTGCCTTGTAGAATTTTCATATTATGTAATTGTAAAGCCTATATATTCTCGGGGCATTGCCCTAATCAATAATACACAATAATTAAAAAATTTTCAACTCAATTAACATTGTTTCAGAGCTATCCCTCTAAAAATTCTAATCTTCATCAAAGTTTTATCTACTGATCATTCATCAACCTCCTACGAACCTGTGCAGGTCCACTCACGTTGTGTGTGCCTAGCTAGGCCACTCCTTGCCTCGCGCACCGTCAATTTTTCACTCATCCACTCCAACTTCTAATCATGTTGAAGTCTTGTCCAATCAGATCCTCTCTCGCTCGATTACCAATTGGTTGCAATTAAAGATGCATGAGCTCAAGATCTAAGCATGTTCCGTTCCCACAAATTGCATTTCCCTTTGATGGATCATATCACACATCCGGTTATCTTCATAACGAGTATCATGTGCAACATGATTTTAGATCGAATTTGGTACACTTCATAACGAGGATCATGTGCAGCATGATTTTAGATCGGATTTGTTACAGTCATATTTGATTGGTCCAATTTTACCAAGATCAAATTCGATCACCATCGTGAAACATGTAATTACCTCCACAACCGCCCAACCAAGTAGTCATCAAGAAAAATAACTTTTTTGGCATGTGAGCTAGCCCCGGATCCTTGATTAATGAAAAGAAAACCTTTTGGTGCACAAGTTCAAGCATCAAATTAAAGAAAATCTTTGATGGACGTGACACAACCGCAAGCATCAAGACCATCGGATCGTGACACAACCACAAGGATACAATCCCATCTCCGCTTACAAGGCCTCCTACCTCTTACAGTTCAGATTGTGATCCAGTTTCTACATGCCACCAAGCCCATGCAGGACTCCAGACTCCTCTACTTCAGACTCTCACGAGTCTCCCTTGTCCACTTCCGATGACGCCTACCATTCAAGATTCTCCTCTCGACATCACCCACTTTTATTCATCAGTGTTTTCTCTCCTAGTTGACGAGCACTATTGTACTCATCAACTCTACCTTGGTTGCACATTCTTTCGCCTTGGACATTTCTTTTCGGACTATACTCCTATTACATATATCACGGTCACCTTCAACGAAATTCACACTTCTCATTCAATGTCTGACTCACTTTTCACGAAAGAGACTCATTCTTCCAAGCCAGTCTCGCTGCGCACGAAGGAGACTCCTCAGTTGAAAAATCCACATGCTATACACAAAAGAGACTTGGGTTAAAATCTCCTTCAACAATGGCCCCATTCTCGATCGAGAATTCAGTAGATGTTTTGTTCTTGGTTCTGCATCTAAATGATATCTACTTCAGAAGATACTCTCTATCGTATGATATCTCTTTCTCATCATCCACACTCATCCAAACTCTCGAACGTTTTTCATCCACTGAGTTCGCATTGGGTGTTAGAAAATACAATTAGAATTAGGATTAAAAATAACATTATAATTAGGATTTTTTGCTTTTTAGAGTTTTCATATTATGCAATGGTAAATCCTATGTGTATCGGGCATTGATCTCATCATTAATAGACAAAAATTTAGTTTCTTCGATCGATTTAACATAAACAATTCAAGATGATACAATAATGATCTTCTACATCTTTGTTTACCTTTTATCATAATTATTAAACTCTTGATGTCAAAACATGTGTCTCCATTCAGTCGAATGCACCTTCCATACATGAAGGAATACATTTGGGCTCATTATGTACAAGCCAAAATGGAGTTTGTTAGACCGTGTTTCGCATCCACTCGAATGTGCGTTGCAGGGAGCAAAAGAATTGTTTGGGCTTGACCGTCTATGAACCACAATGGAATTTATTAGAACATGTTGGTCGTATTGGATCTTAACCCATATTTTGTCTTCACTAGCTGTATCCCCAGTGAACCCAATATGTCGTAACAAATTAGTATCAGTGGCTAACTTCGTATGTGTCTAAATTTGATATGAAAAGATCTGAGAAAGTTGATGAGTCCTCTCTATATACTCTTATTTATAGACAAATACAATTTCAACTCATAACATAAAGAGAGATGACTACTAATCAGATAGTTATAGGACTCCCAATACATAAAGCAATTATGACACCTAATTAGATAACTATAGGGACTCCTAATATATTAAGCAATATTACTCCATATTAGGTAACTAATTAAAGAGTTTAACACTCCCTCTCAAGCTAGAGCATAAATATCAATCATATCCAGCTTGTTATGAAGACTAGATAAAAAATTTCTAAACAGAACTTTTTTAAACAAAATGAAAAAAATACTGAATTGCTAATCTGATACCACACTGTTGAATTATTAATGTCGATACTGAAGTTGCAATTCAAAATTATGTGCGAAGACTGCATGAATACAATTAGAATTTTAGAGTTTCTCAAACTCAATAGAAAAAGATATTGAGAGATACCCAAACTCAGTAAAGATTGAGGTTTTGACAGATCCTAAAACTCAGTAGGCGATTTTCAGAGATCCTCAAATTCAACAAGTAAAGAAAGTTTTGAGAGATCCTCAAACTCAGTTAAAAAAACACCAAGAAAAACACAGACTTCACCCATAAAATATTTCTTCCTCTTTATTGTTGCAATACTAATCTGAATTTTTATGAGATCACTTGACCTCAACCAGAAGTTCATACAATAACAAATAGAAGACAAATAGGATGAGAAGAACAATGAAGATGATAAAACTTGTAGTAGCAGAAATACCTATAAAGAAACTTACAACAATAACATAAATAGCTAGCAGCCACATCAGATGAGTTAACATCAACAACAAAAACATATACCAGTAGCAAGAAGCAGTAGCAGAGGAAGATGAAGCGTAGCTGGCAGTAGGCAATTGTTTGGTCAGAAAAATACGAAGTAAAATTCTTATTAATTTCAAAGACAATTACAACGGATCAAAATCTGACTATAAAAGAGGGGAGATTATTTGAATCTCCCCTTTATTTAGGCTGAGTTCTTCGTGTGGCGATGAAAAGTGAATCTTGTTCTCTATTGACCGGCTGAACGACAAGCTTCTCTTAGATCATTTTAGGGATGTAAATCACTCCACATGAACACAACAAGTTTTAGAGTTCTCTTTTAAAGAAGAAAACTTCTCTCTTTCTCTCCCCCCTCTTGAATATCAAAAGATTCTCTCCTTCACCCCAAAAAGGTCACCCCTTTCAATAGCTTTCATGGCTATTTATAAAGGTATTCAAGGTAGAATTGTCCCCTAGAATCTCTCCATAATGGGATTAACTCTCCACTTTACGTGGGTGTTAATTGACCCAGTAATAGGACAGTTACAATAGAAACGCGACCCTCGTGGGTTCTTGTTCCGTTGTTGAAACTTGGAGCTGGTTGAGCTAAGTGGTTGAGTTGGAACGCAAGCTTCGCAAGCTCGCGCTTAAGTTGAGACGTGGGCTTGGTTGAGCTTCCGCATTTGAGTTAGAATGCGGGCTTCACAGGTTCGCGCTTAAGTTGAGATGCGGGCTTGGGGCCTGTTTGGTTGTCGTAACTGGCCGTAATTCGTAAGTCATAATTGGTAAAGTCTTTTACAGTTGTAAATGAGTTCCATGCATGTAAGCTTTATGGTGTTTGGTTGGTAATATAAAGTTGTAAGTGAAAAAGTGTATTGTATTTTACGATGTTTGGTTGTCGTAATGTGTAAATCGTAAGTGAAAAAGTTGACCACAAAATTAACTATTTGGTGATTTAAAAAGTTTTAATATTGCAGATTAATATTAAAAATGCTAAATATTAAAAAAAATTAATATTAATATTAAAAAATAATACAAATTTGCATGACCACAAAATTAACTGTAACTGGGCTGTAACTGAGTGGTAATTGAGTTGCAAGTGAGTGATAATTGGACGCGAAACAAACGGCCCCTTGGTTGAGCTCCGCGTTTGAGTTGGAATGTTGGGCAGACTCAGGCCCATATTTACCATTAGACACGATGTTCGCGTTTGAGCTGAAACCACAACCTTCGCGTTTGAGTGAGGTCCGCGTCTGAGGACTTGTCTTCAGTGATTTTTAGACAGCCTACAGAATCCCCTTCAAAGTTTTTGAAGCTCCGCGGTTAACTGGGACAGATTTCAGAATACTTTAAACTTCATGTTGATTTGGACTGGTAATCTTTTGAGCTGTTCTGAGCTTAATCTTGTCTAGATTCTGGTCTTCGTGAGTGTACTGTTGAATTGCTTGAAGCATCCAGGGTAAATCTTTGTGAGTATCTAGATACACAGTTTAGAACTTATCTGAGCACTGATTTGTTTGTTGGTGTACTATTAATTCGGTAGAGTTGTTGATTGCTTTTCTAGTGCAATGTCGAACTGATTGCAGAAGCGGGGACATACTCCAGTGTTGGCAAGAAAAGACGCGGGTCTCATGTGTTGAAGACGTGACTCTTGTATTGTCTTTGAAACGCGGGGATCGCGTTAGATGTTTCTGAACGCGAGCCTCACGTTGAACTTGTTTGAAACGTGACTCATGAAATGCGGGGTCGCGTTCGAAGCTTCCGGACGCGAGCTTCATTTGCTTCAAACGCGAAGGTCACGTTGAACCCTTCTAGACGCGGACGTCGTTAGAAACGCGAGTCTCCTCAGTGCCACGCGTCAGCTTGATTTGAGCTCGAGATATGTGCCGCGCATCTCGGCCGTTGGGAGGTCTATAAAAGATCCGAGTCTTTCATCAGTCAATTCACTTGACTGTTCATCTCTCTCAATCAGATCCGCGTCTGAAAATCAAAAGTTCTTGAGCTTTCTTAAAAACTCATAAAGCTTCAAGCCTTTTCCCAATCTCATTTGAAAGATTTAACCGCGCATATGCCTCCAAAAGCGAAGGCTATCGCTTCCTCCTCCAGTGTCGCCGCTGTTGAGATCTAAATGGGTGGTGCTCCTCCTCAAGAAGTTCTTGTAAAGACTCTTCAAATGGCTTTCACCATTATTACGAGCATGAAGAGGTTTTGTCCTTTAAACTTCTTTTGTAACACTCCATCTTATTGAAAAAGAGAGTATCACTTTTACAATTTTGATATGAATAATAAAAGTGATAATTTTGCCTTCAGTTTGTCTTTATTTATTTTTTTTTGTGTTTGAAAATTAGACAAACAAAAATGACTGAATTTGAGTGCTAGAGGTGACAATTAACATAGCAACTCAAAGTTTGGTAATTCCGCTAAGAAATTTGAAAGAGTTACTGTCAGAGGTGTGATGTTAACTTGACAGCGGGTGAATTCATAATTTAAACGAATTTTGTGGATTTGCTATTCCATTGATGAGAATAACAAGCGAAATTTGATCCACTGGGAATTTATGAAAAATTTTACCGTCAGAAGTATAATGTTAACATAACGGTTTGGATTTGCAATTTAAGCAAATTGAATTATTAGAGGTGTAATATTAATTTGACAAGGATGAATGCTATAGGTATGATATTAACTCAGCATCAAGAAGGTCTCGTTTTCATTAAGAAAGCTGAGAAAATCACTGTCATAAATTTGGTGTTAACTTGACAGCTGGATGAATGTTAGATGTGTGATATTAACTTAGCATTAGACGTTTTGGTTTCAATGAGAAAGCTCGAGTAAAGATCATTATCATAGGTGTAGTATTTAACTTAACAATGAAATGGTTGCTAAAGATGTGATATTTAACTTAGCATCATGTGTCTCAAAAATCGAGAGAATCACTGTCATAGGTGTAATATTAACTTAATAGGGATTTGTATTGTGATATGAGCAATTTTGATCAGCGGTGTAGTTTTTAACTTGGCCAGAAAATTTTGCGATTTGAGCAATTTTAGTGGGACTCGTCATTCTATTGAAGAGAACTAATATGTTGAAATTCTATTCTACTGGGGAACTGCTAGAGGTATAATGTTAACATGACAGGTTCGATCTGTGATTATTTCGCTGCGGAAACAATTACAGCTTTTTGTGGTCCTATCATTCTATGGACGGAAATTGGTAAACGATTTTGGAAGGGAAGGCAGGATCAGGTCCCTCAGGTTTAGCAAACCCTCAACTATCAACGGATTTAATATGCCTTTACTAACTACCATTTGAGTTGGGCTAGCCATGCTATTCCCCTCAGCATGATGAGTTGTCGAGGATTTTTCGTTAGGCTTAAAGGCCAACAGTTTCCTCTATCCTTTGGCCATCGGAGGCGTTGAATTAGTGTAGTATACCTCCTGGGTTTTCACTGCGCAGATGAGATGGGGATCAAGGAGGTGGATATAAATTCCGTGGGAATTTTGTCCAGGGATTAACCTTCCTCGTAGAGTCTTCTCTGATCCTCATTCGGCGCTATACTTTGATATGAATGTGGAAACAGTGGTTCTGCAAAGATGCATCACAAATCTTGTTCAATGAGTTTGGCTTGATAGGTCATCAGATAAACTCATTCAGTCATCTCGTCATGAGAGTCGATCGATGACCACATCTTAATATGTATGTGAAAACAATGGAAAGGTTCTGCAAAGATGCGTCACGAACCTTCTTCAATGAGTTTGGCTTGATAAACCATCAGATAAACTCATTCACTCATCTTATCTTACTATTTGGATGCCTTGTCGCTGGGTAGAGCGGCGATCAATTGAATAGGAGAAGGGAGATGCCACCATTACATAAGAAAAAGTCGGGATAGATAGGCCATCCTTCTCGTCCGAGAGGAATGACCAGAAAGAAGAGTGCCTAAAACTGTTGCTTAGGCATGCTCGACTTCAAAATATGACATATTCTTTTATGTTGAAGGTGGGTGCATGTCTATATACTAGAGAAGAGTGACAAGGCTTAAAACTGACATTTCGCCTTTGTCTTTTCTTCAATGTTTACATCATGCATCATAATGTCACTTATGTTCGGTCGGCTCGGCGTCGATCGACCGCGATGTGATCCGTTGAATGAGAAAGCTTTTATTTAGCGCCCTCCCAAGCATCTTGAATCTCAAACCTTAATCCATCTGATTGATCAGGGTGGAACTTCGATCAGAGATGTAATGTTAGCTTGATCATAAGAAGAATGACAAAGATAAAAAAACTAAAGTTTCTAACTTTGTCATTGCTTGATCATGAGAAGAGTGACAAAACTAAAATCGAAGTTTCTAACTTTGTCATTGCTTCAATGTTGACATCATACATCATAATGTCACCAGTGTTCGGTCGGCTCAGCGTCGATCGACCGTGATGTAATCCGTTGAATAAGAAAGCTTTTCTTTGGCGCCCTCCCGAACATTTTCGATCTCAAACCCTAATCACCAGTGTTCGGTTGGCTTGGCGTTGATCGACTGTGATATAATCCTTTGAATGAAAAAGCTTTTCTTTGGCGCCCTCCCGAATATTTTCGATCTCAAACCCTAATCCATCTGATTGACCAGGGTGAAGCTTCGATCAGAGGTGTAGTGTTAACTTGATCATGAGAAGAGTGACAAGACTAAAACCGAAGTTTCTAATTTTGTCATTGTTTCGATATTGACATCATGCACCATAATGTCCACAATGTTCGGTCGGCTCGGCGTCGATCGACCGTGATGTGATCTGTTGAATGAGAAAGGTTTTCTTTGCGCCCTCCCGAACATCTTGGATCTCCAACTCTAATCCATCAGATTGACCAGGGTGAAGCTTCGATCAGAGATGTTGTGTTAACTTGATCACGAGAAGAGTGACAAAACTAAAACCGAAACTTCAAACTTTGTTATTGCTTCGATGTTGACATCATGCATCATAATGTCAGCAATGTTCAGTCGGCTCGGCGTCGATCGACAATGATGTGATCCATTGAATGAAGAAACTTTTCCTTGACGCTCTCCTAAGCATCTTTGATCACAAACCCTAATCCATCTGATTGATCAGGGTGAAGCTTCGATCAAAGGTGTATTGTTAACTTGAACATGAGAAGTAACCCTTTATTGATAGTATTTCTTCAGTAATCTGTCGTTAACCGGCATCATGAGTACATCGCCATTCGGGGTTATAAGCCAGTATGCTCCATTTGAGTAGACTGAATTTACTACAAATGATCCTTCCCATTTGGGTTGAAATTTTTCTTTCGTCTTATTTATCATAAACATAGGTCTTCTAACAGCTAAAATAATGTCGCCTTTCTTGAAAATTCGTTCTCTGACTTTCTTATTGAAGGCTCTAGAAATCCGAGCTTGATAGAGCTCAATTTATTATTGAGCTTGCAGATGTTTGTCCTCCAAAGTTTCTAACTCCTAAAGTCACAATCGATGTTTCTCCTCGTTTGTCATCTCTATCATCAAAACAATGCGCAGAGATAGAATCTGAATTTTCAGCGGGAGTACGACTTCACATCCGTACACCAAGGAGAACGACGTAGCCTTTGTTGGGTTCTCACCGTTATGCGGTAGGCCCAGAGGCTTCTAACTCCTGAGTCACAATCGATGCTTCTCCTCGTCTGTCATCTCTATCATCAAAGCAACGCGCAAAGATGGAATTTGAATTTTCAACGGAAGTATGGCTTCACATCCGTACACCAAGGAGAACGCCGTAGCCTTTGTTGGGGTTCTCACCGTTGTGCGATAGGCCCAAATGTATTCGCGTAATATGTCGTCCCAGTCGCGTTGGCTTTTTAAGACAAACTTCTTAAGAAGTTTCCAATAGACCGTTGGCAGCTGGATAGTATGATATTGAAGACACACTTTGGATTCTGAACTTGTTACAGAACCTCTGAAATGTTTGGCTAACGAATTGGGGTCCATTGTCATGGACAATTCGTCGTGGACAATTCGTTGGGGTATGCCAAAGCGAAGAGTACGTGATGCTTGATGAATTTGATCACGTCTGATGTTTTTAAAACCTCCTTCAGGGAAACAGCTTCTGCCCACTTAAAGAAGTAGTCAGTTATAGCCAAATGAAGCGATGTCCTATGGATGTTGAAGGACTGATGGGTCCGATAACATCCATTCCCCACATCTCAAATGGCCATGAAGAAAACGTTTGATGAAGACGTCCCAGTGCTTGATGGACAAAGTCACCGTGGATCTAACAAGCATAACATCGCTTAGCATAGGCGATGGCGTCAGAGATCATCTTCAGCCAATAAGTAGCCTAGTCTTCAAAGCTGATCCCCGAGCTTAGGTCTGGGTTGTTGAGCCTGATAAGTCTTAATAAACATAAAATCCAACAATTTTAATTATTAATTAGCTAGATGCTTTAGCCTCAGTAGCCTTGATATAAACGCGAAAGTTATTGAAAGAGTTATAAAAAATAATGAAATAAATGAAAAAAAGTATGATAGTTGGAGTCAGAAATCCCGAACTTAAGGACTATATCATGATCACAAGGTGCATAAGATCTGAAACTTAAGACAGGTGGTGTAAAGTATAGGATTCGCATTTCTATTTTAAGATGATAGAATTCTTGAATGGAGATTGAATTTCACACCTCCGGCTCTTAAAGATTATATAGCATCAACTCACATCATGTGTAATTATCTACCTCAACCATCATTCTTTATGTACACCCTATCATGAATGTTAAATTATTTTCCATCTTCTGTCTTTAGTCACGAGACGAGTAAAAAGATAAGTGTGTGGCTGTTGATGTAAAATAAAATGTCCATACTGTAATTATATTTAACTGTCGTTACATTGATTCCAAGAACAAATATTGCACTTATATACATATATTTATGATTTTCAGAAGACTTGGCACAAAAAACAAATCCGAGCAAATTTGTCCAGAAAAAGAAAGCATGCAATCAAATAATTCCAGCAAAACAAATCCGAGCAAATCAGGCAAGCTATTCATGCAAATCTGTTCAAATAAATCCAAGCAAATTAGGCAATTCTCCAAATCTAAACAAATCCAAGTAAATCAGGTCATGCTTGGAGAAAAATACATGGGCATTCAAAAGGTTATAAATAGCCTTCAAGAAGAAAAAGCAAGCAATGAGTACGAGTTGAGCTCTAAATTGGAGAAGTATTGGATGCCCGCTATCGTCCTCGTCTTCATTCTTCCTGAAGCTCCGGACATGACTGCTAAAGTTCAATAAACATTTCTTTCAGCCTTTTGTTATTTTAATTGTAGTTACTCTCTTTCCCTCCATGTAAACTCGAATTAGAACGATCTTCTTTATAATAAAAAGTTATTCTTCTATTCTCTTTTCTCTTAATTTCTTAGTTCAGTTTTATTGCTTTCATAATTTAGATCTACTGTTTTTATAGATTAGATTATTGTTTTTAAGAGTAATATTTCTTCCTTTCTCTAGTTATTGGTAAAAATAACTCTCTTAAATTGGTTTTAAAAGAAAAGATAAAAAAATTTAACTTGCATAAAAATTAAAACGTAGCCTGGAGACACAGATAATGATTAAAGTGATGTACTTTTTCTAGTTTTCAAATCGTGATTCGATACCGTATCTTGCCCAATATTAGGATTGTCTTAACGATTTGCAAAGTAGTTTTACTTTGATATAATATCTTTCAATATTCTTACTTATATTCATCTAATTGCAGGATCAAAATCTTCACGCACACAAAATAAGATATATCAGCGGCCCAGTGCAAGCTCGAGGATAGCGTGAAAATGATCTGTGAAAAATTTTAGGAGGCTATAATACCATATCAAAATTTGATAAGAAAAAGAATCTGAGAGAGTTGTTGAGTCCTCTTTATATAGTCTTATTTATAGATATACAATTACAACTAATAATATAAGTATAACTCTTAATACAAAAAAAATATGACTCCTAATATAGAAAACAATATGACTCTTAATTAGGTAACTATAAGACTGCTAATATATGAAATAATATGACTCATACTTAGATAACGAACCTAATCAAAAAGTTTAATAATAAAGGAATGTTGAAATCTAATGTGAGGCCCGACACCATTGGATTTGTATTGTGTGATGGGGCTTGAAGCTTAATGTGATTTGAGCTGTCCATAAAATGGCCTCAACCGAAGTGTTAAACCGTCTTAGCCCTATATGAGGGATTGTTGTTGGCCCATGTAATTCCTACAGATGTTTTACACAAAGGGGGATTGTGAAAGTTGTGTGAGAATAGAAACACTCACATTGAAAATTTGTTTAAAGTGGAGTACATAAATATGAAGTTGGGCCTACCTATGAACTTAAACATTTGGAGCTTTTCAGTCGAGTAAGTCTTAATCCATATGTTTTCAATAGTTTGTCTCTTTTAGCGGTCTAATTCGTCGTAAGAGGTAATATGCTTCATATTTGCTCCTAGAAACAGTTAAAGTTTTCTTCTTGAGGATTAAAAGTTTAAAGGAAAATGAGCATAAAAAAGAGGCATCATGTACCAGAAAAACCATACGTTGGATAATAGAAATCTTAATTATTTCCCAAAAGAAGTGAGAAGTGACTCCCAACTAAGAGAGGAATAACCTCACTCTCACCAACAAGCAATGTTGTAAGCAAGGTTTGAAATATTACTCAATACCAATATTTATGCTCAATCGATATGACCGTATATGATCAAGATGATACCGATACGACCAATATGATTAGCTAAAATGGCCCATATTGCCGATTCCGATACTAAAAACCTACGGCCTATACAGTTACCGAGATTTCAAACCATAGGTTTAAGCTAAAATTTACAGACAACTAGAAGTAAGAAAAAACGCATTTTAGACCCAGATTGTACCAAACTCCTAGCTAACTATTAAATCCCACCAAACTTATTTAATACATCTTCAAACTTCCTCTCCTAAGCCCATTGTTAACTACACATTATTCTAAATGACTTTAATTTTCCTTCATCATTCTCCACTTGCTAGAAAAAAAACTCGTCCTCAATTTTTGAGTGAAGAATAATTCCTATCACAGTCTTGATTACACATGCCAAATTTTGAAACGAGTTCATAAGGAAAATAGTTGCACTGCAAGAACCCAATGATTGTTGCTTTTGGAGTAGGACAAGAGTGTAAGGCTAGTCCAACTCCAACAAAATCAATTGACATTGAATAACATAACTAACCGAACTTTTACCTTTGACATGAGATGAACCTATCACACATTTCCTCCATTGACTCCATCAAATTTTTTGCATTTTCTCTAGTCAATGGCTAGTCGTAGAAAAAGCAATTGGGAGGGATGATGGTGGTGCATCATGATGCTTCAATTGAACCATCCTTCGTGGGAACGCATTGTAAATTATCCATCATCTGTTAAAGCTGAGATTGACTCACCCGTAACTATTCCGTGTCTTCATGAAGGGGAAGTTGGCTAATACTGCTTGTGCCAATCGAAACCTTTGAATTTTTATCACCACGATAGAACCTGTTGATATCACTTTGATAATAAAAGAGAATAAAAAGATATGGTGGTGGAAAAGAAGAAGAAAAGATGGTAGCTAGATTAATATTTTAAAAGAATTACAAGATAAATTAGGAAGGGGCTTTACTCCTTAAGTTTCGGGGCTCACTCAACCAAAAGGAAGTGGGGAATTACTCGCCCAACTAAGAGAAGGAATCCCTTGTTCTATCATACAAACAAATGTTTAAACTAAAACTCAAAGACAACCAGAAATAAGTAGACAACACATTTTTTTTAACCCATTACATAAAATACTACAAAACCATTACTAGAAAACCACTAACTCCCATCTAATTAAGTTAATGTGACTTGAAAATTCCTCCTATTACCCCATTGTTGACTACACATTTTTCCAAATGAATATTTTTCTCCTCCATCAACATTTCATGGTGAACCTAATGATCCCAAATCAGTTGACGCTATACAAATTAAAGAGGTTACAACTAAAGCCAAAATGTAATAAAGCCAAAATGTAAAGAGACTACTTATAAGGTTGTGTTTGAGACAAGAGAGTTAGCAACAATTAGCTGCTAACTGTTGTCAAACAACAAAAGTCCCTAGCAGGGAATAATGGTTTGGGAGCTAAGGGTAATGTTGGGGATTTTTGTACATGTATTCACTCAGCCCCCTAGTATTGGGGCCAAAAAAGAGTTGTCTACACCATCCATAGGTAATGTTCTAACTCTTGATTTGACCCTTCCAACCTGATGTGTCCCCTTTCTTATACCCTTTACCAAAAAAAAAACTCCTACACTCTTTATACTCCTAGCGAAATGCAACTCAAGTGTTTAAGGAATATAGAGTCAGAGCTCCCAGTAGGCCAAAAGCACTAGATGCATCAATCTGAGAAAAGGAATCGTCTTTGTCTTGCTAATAGTCATGAGCCCCCAGGAGCCCGAGTAGTAACATTTGTGGTGCTCAAGTACCTATGTCTTTGTAGGTTCATGTAAGGACTATTCGACAACTCTAATATATGATGGTGGCTGTGCAGCCTATCAAGAATTTTCATGAGGTCTTACTAATTGAAAGTGATGATCTGGTAACCAACTCATCCAAAGAGGTGGAATTTCCAATCTTTGAAAGATACACTCATGAGCACTTTATTCGCGAATTTCCAATGATGGAAATGGTTGTCATGCTCTGGTCATCAAAATAGAGTAGCTTGCAATGCGGCACTGGGCATCAATAGTATCACCAAAGATTCACCTCCTCATCGATGTGGATAGCCAGCAATGAGATTACAAAGTGAATTTTCTCATATAAGCAGATGGTTTTGTACGATAACCGTTTCCTTTCGGCTCTGATGTACTCAGTTCCAACTCGAACTTAGTTAAAAGTTGGGCAGTTTCCATGAGTAATTAAAAAAGAATCTATTATAGATATATCAATCTAATAATGCAATGCAGAGTGTAACATACTGTAGCAATTATATGCATGCCCAACAAGTATTCAAATATTTAAGCAACAAAGAGTCATAAATCATTTATTTAAAACAAAAAGCATCTGAATACTGCAGTATTTCAATTAGTAGTAACTAAAAACAGTAGCATATGCATGGCTAGACTGTTATAATGATGAAAAAAATATATATAAGCTAACTTTAAAACTGAGTAAAGTTTTGGCTTAAAATGAATTCACCTTCAAAGGCTGAACTGGTTATCGCAAAAGAAGCAATATGAAAAAAATGAATCATAAAGACTATACAGCAAACCAACATAACTCTAGACTATGACCTAACGAAGAGCTAATAAGAACACAGACTAAAACTACAAAACTTAAAGAATTAGGCATATATAGATACTTTCATGCAGCATTTGTAAACAAGGCAACTCTTTTGACAGAATTAAGCACTCTCACCATTATGAATATATGAAATGACAAGCTTAATTTATTGTACACAAGACAAGCCAATTGCAATTCCAACAAAATTTAACTAGAAATTGCTCAAAACTCATACAATATCTACACACCTCAAAGTAAAAAAGATATATAGCCCCCAATGAAAACATCGCCTCGCCTTCAATCTACACCTGCAAGAATTTCAAATTTCCCAGCACATAACTATCACCATCCAAAACAATCTCAACAAGAAATCAATGAAAACGGGATAAATAAAAAGTATTAGTACCTGTACGCGGAGAATCTTGCCAAATCGAGAAACCAAAAACATATCCAAGATCCATCGTTCCTCAATCTACACAAAATTACCCAAACAAATCTAATCTTTTTCCTACTTTCTTCACCTCATTGACTCAAAATTCTCCACCCAAACTCATTTTACTGACTCGAATCCTGCGAATCGTCCTTCCCCATTGACCCCTGTTCCTGATTCTGCTGCTGATGCTGATGCTGATGCTGCTGCAGTTGATCCCCACACCGCCACTAGCTCCTACCCCGACTCTCCCCTGGCCAATTTGCTGGTAAAACTGGGTCAGCGCCTGCGGATTCAAGACCCCAATATGCCCATCTTGGGACAACCCCAGATGGAGCCCGGGCTGCCCGCCGAGCATCGAGGTGAAGCTCATGGACCCCAGATTGTTACCAGGGAGCTCCAGCCCGTGGAACCCGAGATTTGCGGGGGTGGAAGGGTTGGGGTTGGCGGCGGAACTCAAGAACCCGGCGGCGGAATTGAACCCGCCCCAGAGGCCGACCGCCCAGCTGGCATCCGCCGCCGCCTTCGAGTTGGGGGCGGCGGCGGCGGAGGCTGTGACGGCGGGGACGGAGGTGAGGGCGGAGGCGGGGATGGTGCCGGAGCCGGTGGCGGCGATGATGGCGGGCTCGGCCTGGTGGAGGAGCCACTGGATGGTCTCGCCGTCGGACTTGTGGCCGAGCTCACGGGTTAGCTGGAAGATTCGGGCGGCGCAGAGGGCGGGCATGCGGATCCTTCGGCCGCGGCCGTCGACCTTCGTGTGGCGGTCCTTGTTGGAGTTCCGCTTCGGGGCCAGCTGTTTCCGATGAGGATCGTCTCTGTTGTCCGTTGGGACTATTTGGAGCTCCGATGAGGTCGAGGCCTTATTGGGGGAAGCTCGCTGCTGCTCTCTGCTGCTTTCCTTGGGATCCATTCAATTCAAGTCTAGAGAGAGAAAGAGAGATGGGAGATTTTTAGAGAGAGAAAGTGGGGGGGTTTGGGGGGCAAGATGAGGGGAGAGTTTTTGTGGAGTTGAAAAATGGAAAGGGGATTTGAGGGGGCGAGCGAGAGAGAGGGCGGGGCAAAAAAGAAAGAAAAGATGATAGCTTTGAGATTTTTTTTTTTTTTTTTTTTTTCCTTTTTAACTTTCTGTCTCTCCGAGCCTCTCTTTCCCCAAGCACTTTTCTTTTCTTTCTGGATTGGGGGAAGGGAAGTTAATTGCTGCTCTCTCTCTCTCTCTCTCTCTCTCTCTGTTATTGGGCAAAGGGCATCCAAGGAAGAGTAGCTAGCTTTCAGTTTCACTGTCAGTTTTTTTTTTTTTTTTTCCCTATCCTCTTTTGCTGCATTTTTTCTCTTGGGATTGATTTTTTTGTGTGTGTGTGTGTGTGTCAGTTGGATTTTTGGATTTGAAAAAAAATTCAATTTTGGGCACAGGGGCAAGGAGACTGCAGCAAAAAATGGGATCATAATCAGAAATAAAAACATAGTACTGTTTTTATATGAGAGAGTAATGGGGGAGTGAATCTTTGCTACCTCTGAATACTCTCCCAAAATTATTACTGCAAGTTCTCCTTTTTTATCTGCTTTACTGCTCCTACCGCTGCTACTGGGAATTGACCCCACATTGTAAGGGATAAAATCCAACAACAAACAGTTGCAACACTTGCAAGGGACTCAAAAGTCCAGATGGCACAAGGAGAGCGGCACGCTTGGCAGCATGGGAGTGGCTACTGGCTTTCCTGTGAACCCCTCCACAAAGAGAGGGGGGGAGAGAAATTTTGTACAGGAACAGAGAGAGGAATGCAAACAACATATTTGAAGCCAACTGCCACATGCACCTGAGATTAATACAGGAGTGGGGCTCATAAGGGTTTGAATTAATTTGCTCATCTTCTTTCTTTCATTTCTCATTCCTGTGTTGCATGGGGGGGCCTGCTTTGAGAGACTAGTGAATTGTTCTGGTCTAGTTTCAGGTTGGCTTGAGGTCAGTCAGGGGAAAGAGACTCTCTCTCAGAGTCAGGGGAAAGAGACTCTCTCTCTCTCTCTCTCACACCCACCACATGGGTTTTCCTCCTTTGTTTTGTTAATTTCTAAGAATAAAGACATGGCCATCTTGTTGATAAATGCTCAAGAAGAAAAAAGTGGTCCGAGGGAAAATGACATGAAGTCCTTGCTCATCCTCAGAGATAAAGCCTTTCTTTTTATGTGGACTTGAAAATTTTATTTCATTTATTGGATGCCAATATCACTTTCTTGGTTCTTCAGATATATTCTAGTATGAATATGAAATTTCTTTTTGAAATTCTGGAGTTTAACTCTCTTTTTTTTTTTTTAGAATAGAAGTCCTTGACCAATTTTTTATGTCTAAATTATTAATCTTATACAAATTTGAGTTTTGGTAAAAGTTTCCACATTGGCAATTCATGTATGATTCTATATGTTGAAAGTGTTGATTGGCATCAAACTTCAACTACCTCATACGTTGAAAGCACGGGGAGTCAAGGAGATTTTACTTGTCTTTCAACTATGGATATTCTAGTTTTGACCTTGAACTCCACAACTAATGCAGCAGCATGATCCTAGCCAACTAATCCTTGATCAGAGTCAAAGAAAATAAATAGAAGAGACAGAGAAAAAGGTGAGTCTCATGTTTAAGGGATGTTGAAGTAGAAATAGGATTTCTATTTTTACTAGAATTTTTATTTACTTTGTTTTCTTTATTTTGATTTCCTATTTTGATTTGTGTAGTGGTCAAAATTTGACCCCTGTCAGGATCACAACATGTTTCCTAAAACATGATCATAAACCAACTCTTCTAGAACCCGATCCGAAGTCTCCATCACTCTCCCTCCGAAGACTTACCACGTCTACTACTCCGAAGCCATACCGCCTCGCGAAGGCACTCCGGCTCTAATCCAAGAGTCCCGCCACATGGCAACAACTCTTCCATCCAGTGACAAATCGAGATGAATCCCACAGATCACGAAGACGGTTAAAGCGCCCTTGTCTCCTTACTCGACCAAGACTTTGTAATGATCCTACAACTCATCAAACAATTAAGGATAACAATGGATAACGCTCCAGCGCGTCAATCCCAACTATCAAGATTTAACTCAGGCTGTTATGGAGATCAGCAGATTCAAACCTCCGCATCTATCCGCATCCACTTCACCGCCTCTGTCAGGTATAAATACACCTCCTTCTCCAACGAGAACGGGATTGCTTCCCTAAACCTCAGAGCACATTCCAAACCTTGCTGGCACTTTTCTCTGCTAGTCCACCACGACAACACCTCGGCAGTTTTCCTCTGCCCGGTCCTCCCTACTTTTCCCTCTGCCCGGTCCTCCCTACTTTTCACCTACTGATTCTTACACCCGAGGGTCTTAGGCTGGCATCACACCGATACTCTAAACCTAAAAGGTGTCTTCTCTCTGTGTGCTCCGACAAGTCCAATCAGGAGTGTCTAATCGCTTGTGACAGAGTTTTATCCATCACAAATTTGTACTTTCATTGAGATCTTGAGTCTACACTCAAGGTCTCCCTCCCTTCCAACCCAAACCTTCCTCAAAAAGCCTCTCCCCTAGCATTGATGGCCCCAAAGAAGAAAACAATTGCTCACAACGGCTCTCTATCAAAGGGCAAGACTAGTACCGTTGTTGGGGGCACGGTCCCCCCTACACGCCATCAATCACGAGCGAGACACAGATGATGTCGGCTTCTCCTCGTCTCAGAGGACAACCACCAGCGCCCGACCGTAGTCGCTATATGAAGGCCAGATCCTTTATGAAATACACCTAGAGAGGGATGAATAGGTGTTTTTTCTAATCAAATGCTATTTTAAAACTACTTATGATGAATTATGTAAAATGGTCACTCAAAATAAGAATTGAAGTCGAATTTCCCATGAAGGGCTCTAGAACTTCTTCTCTTTGATTCCTCTAGATAATGAGTTGAGATTCTCAATTGCCTCCTTATTGAGATGAGTATAGACCGATAATGAAAGTGATAGAATGAAAGTAATTATAAAATGCAAGATGAATTACTACACAAGTATGAATAGTGAAAAGCAATAGAAAGCAAGACACAAGCAATCGCAAACAAAAGAAAATTATTCCAAGGTTCGAGCCACCACTTTACGTCCCCGCATTCACCACTATGAGGATTTACTATCCTCTAAGGAATCTTCCACAAAGGGACCTTACACAAAGGAATTACAACTTGATCTATACAAGAACGTAGTACACAACTCTACCAACTCAACCATCTACACAAGAGGTAGCACAAAGCCAATTGAGGTTATAAAGCTCTTGGCGATCCAACAAAATCACAAATAATCTCTCTTATAACTTCCTATAGAGTAGAATATGAAGTGTAGCTCAAGAAGTTAAGTGAAAGATGAAATTCAGTTAAAAAGAATAGAAGAGCTTTAAAACCTACTGAGAATAGTTTTGAAAGAAAGAACTTGAAATTGGAAGCTAGAAAAACTTTCCTCTTTTGAAACAAACTTGAAAACTTGTGTTATATTCTTGTCTTAAAACAAAACCAATGACCCATATATATAGGCAATAGATAATTATCATTTATTAATCATACCAGGTCGTTTGGAGGTGTGTTTAGACACTTGAAAACCAAAAATGCCCGTTGAAATTCACTAAAATAAAACAGATCTAAAACTAACCCATTATGGACAACTGACAAGCTGTCGGTCGACCGGCCGGTTGATCGGCAAAAAGCAAGCACAAGAATAAGTAAAAAGAGAGTGGGTCGATGTTACTGCTTTTGCGATTCTTCCGTAGTAGCTAAGTGGCTATACGGGTCGTATCCACAAGGAGTGAGAGCGATGGAAGCTTGATGCGGCTTCTTTGTTCAAGAAAAGAGAAAGTTCCTTGTTCGAATAAAGAATGTGAAAATGAAAACAAGTTTGTTTCAAGAATAGTTTTGAATTGGTTTGCTTGTTGTAAAAGTGGATTTTTCTTAGTTGTAAAATGCATGGCTAACTTTCTACTAAATGCTCCTACTAATCTCTAACTTTTGGAAGATAGCCTCACGATGGATCATAGGCGAACATAACCCTTATGCATTGAAACTATTCACGTTGAAATCGAGTGAAAGTTCATCCTAAAACTTAGTTTTACACGACAAAAACTCGGACATTCCCTTATCAAGATCCAATAGAAGGCGAGAATAAGGGAAGACACGAGTGCACTAATGGTATCGGCAAAGTTAAAAGGAAAAGTCTCTAACTTACAATAACAAGTAAAGTACACAACCCATAGATCATCAAAAAACTATTTAAGTATGAAATATAAGAAGGTAAATACTTGTAGGTAAGTTAGAGTTGGAATCCTCGTCTTAAGATGTCATAGCTCTCGTTTGCACAAGGCTTGTTTGACACTATTGACTCATTTGGGTTATCAATCAAGTAGTTAGAGATTAGTGGGTTAGTAGTTAGTTAGCCATGCAATGAAAGAGTTAGTTAGACATGGTAGTAAAAGAACCAACAAAAGAAAAGGGGTAAAGGGAAAGGGAGTTACACTACAAGAAAGTAAATGAAAAGAAGTAGAGAGGAAGGAAGTTACACTACAATAAGGAAGTAAAAGTAAATGGCAAAGACAAGTAAATGGAAAGAAGAAAGAGAAGTAATTACTTGTATTAACTTGTCACCTTCAAAATACAACTTGTACACACTCTCTCTCTTTTTCACTCTAATGGCTAAAATTAAAACTAGAAGAAGAAAACAATTAAAACAACTACAATCCTAAAAACAAGATTACAACAACTTGCTCTAACTCTGGATATCTCCCAACTGAAGACCTCTGGGGGCATTTATAGGCACCAGGGGAAAGGGGGTCCAGGGGGTGACCCATGGCCCAAAGCACTGGCGCGCGCGCGCCAGAATGGCCGCGAAAACGCGGCCCTGGCCGCGTTTCCGCGGCCATGCCAGGGCCGCGCGCGCCAGTTTTTGGGCAGCGTGCTGCTCTGACTGTCTCCTGTCCACTTGATCTCCTGGATTCGTGATTTGATGTCCTGGACTGATAAAATCTTCACTCTAATGTCAATGGCTACTTGATAGGTCATTAATCACCAATTAAATGATGATTTAGGTCTTCTTCTTTATTTGCATACCATGGACCTAGGATCAAACAAGTAAGGTTTTATTAGCAGAATTTTACATGAAATAAATATGAGAATGTGATGAAAATTATGCAAAATTAGAGACTAATCATACCCCCATACTTATCTTCTTGCTCGTACCGAGCAAAACAAAAATAAGACCATTATTATACCACTTTTGCAGGTGACGCGGTTGCACTGAGCATGTGCAACAAGCCTTTAAACCTCTAGGTTTCCCCTAGAGGAGGAGTGTTGTCTCCTGAGGGTTTCAGCGGATTGCACCCAAAAAATCCAGTAGGTAAAGAAAAGTAGTTAGTGGTTAGCAAAAATTCTGTCATGAAAAAGAACTTTCAATCATCTAAGTAAAAATGACCGAATGATGTAAAAATTAGGTTTAACCCTCATAAGTCCTCGTAAACTTTAGCCTTCATAAAGGAAGAAACTATGGTTTTTCTTTAAATTTAGAAAGGCTCTTGTACTTCTAACTCATTCTATTTATTTTGCTTTAGATAGATATCCATAATGTGTAAGTGTGATGTGCTTGGGATTTTTCAACTCAACTTTGAATATCATTGAAGTTTATTAATATTTATTTATTATTCTTGGTTTCATTAGGCTTTCTACTTTACTTATGTAACACATATCAAACCGATGACTCCCAAACCAGATGGTTTTAGGGCACCAGGTGAAAAAACACCCATCGGGTCAAATATACAAGTAGAGTAGGCCACGAAAGCAAGATTATATATATTATCTATTGAGTATATATTGTTTTTTTTGGCGTGAGTAATTTGCTTCTTGAGGCACAATTATCCATCCTTTTTTTTTTTAGAGTTGTGTTTCTAAATCCCAAGCATGTAAGTGTGGTTTATGCATATTCTACTAAGGCTAAATAAAATGTGTGAGTTATTTTCCTTATCCCTTCTAACATTTTAGTCAAACCAATCTTGTCAGCCCAGAGGCCTTCCACTCTAGTTTGATGATGATTAACTCATGTAGTTATGTTTACTAATAATCTTGTGATTTTAGTTTCAGATCATTAATCAAGATATTAGTTGGTGATTAGCTTCAACAAAGGAGTTTGGAAGCTTTCACGTGGTGATTCCAGAGCCCGAGCTCAAGATGATTCATAGCATTCGTTGGAGTCTAGCTCGGTGGATCACGGAGTTTTGGATCGAGTCGACTTGAAGATGGAAGATCGTCAAGAAGACTTAGGTATCCTAGTTTAGTTTGAGTTTTAGATCCATTTGTAAAGATAAGAATAGTTGATATACTCAAGTGCACAATACACATACACGTTTTGGTTTTGATATTAGTTTTCATGAATAGATTGATCAAAATAAGTTTAAATGGTTTATATGTATAGTAGATGTATTCTTTCTATACATGCATGCTTAAACTTCTTAGACAAACTTATTTTGACTATCCTATTCATATATTGAAAAATCAAAGTTTGATAAAATACAGTTTTGGTTTTTAATAAAATTTTCAAGACACAAAAATAGTTCAAATTGCTTGATATTTAAGTTGAAATTTTTATCACATGTTTATATATCAATGCAAAATGTTAAAACTATTTTTGAGAATTTTTATAAGATTTTTAAGTATTTATTAGAATATTTTTTAATAGTTTTTCTGACCCAAACTGTTGCCTGCCAGGCTCTGGCGGTCGACCGGGCCGGTCGACCGTGTTCCAGAGTCGGTCGATCGCTCGGTCGACCGACGTGCACAGACTTGTGCACGTTGGCCAGGCACAGGCACGGTCGACCGTCTGGTCGACCGGCCGGAGAGCTTTGCTCTCTGTTTTTAGGTGGTCGACCGGGGCGGTCGACTGAGTTCCTCCAACGGTCATATTTATGACCGTTGGCAGTCGACCGGGTGGTCGACCGCCAGCTGTGTTAGGCTGAGAATTCAGCCTAATGGCTAGTTTTCTGTTTGGCCTATATAAACCCCATTTCTTGGGATTTTAGTTAAGATTTCTAGAGCAAAAATTTCTCTATTCTCTGGTTTAAAAACAAGTTTTCAAAAGTGTTTAAGTGTCAAAAAGATCCATCTTATTTGTTTTAGGGTTTTGGAAAAATTAAAGAAAATAGAAAAATTGGGAGATTTGTATTGTTCTTCATTTTTATCTTTTACAAAGAGTTTTCCCAAGTATTTTTCTTTGAGTTTTTGTTTTTCAAACTCTAAGTTTTCTACACTTGAGCTTATCTTCTATCCTATTCTATTAGGATCTTTGTTTTGTGGAAAAGAGATTGTTTGAGGTTGTGGAAACTTCTAAGTTGTAAACCCTCCTTGTATTTGTTGTATCCCTCTTTGGTAGAGGTTGATCGGAGTGGTGTTTGCTCCCTCTAGTGAGAGGTGGAGTTTGGTTGTGTAAATACGGGCCTATCCCTCTTCGGTAGAGGTGGATTGTGGTTGTATTGCCTCGGTGGAGGTTGTTGGTTGAGAGAGGAGTTCGGTACTCCCTTGTTGTACAAATCCTCCTCGGTGGAGGTTCCCTCGGTGGGAGTCCTCGGTGGACAAGATAGTGGATTAGAAATCCTTCTCGGTGAAGGCGGGGACGTAGAGCTAGGGGCTCGAACCTCGAAACATATCATTGTGTTTGCGTTTGATCCATTGCCTCTAAACCCTCTCTATCTTTTATTTGTGCAAAGCATCATTCATTCATTCATATCTTATTGCTTGCATTTGTGCCTTGCATTATTTCATATTGTTCATCTTTATATGCTTGGCTTTCTTGTGTGTGCCTCACTTATACTTAACCACAAGAGCTTCATATAGCACCTCAACCCTTATCTAGGGGATCAAGAGGAGTTAGTCCAGAGCCCTTCACGGGGAATTCGGCTACACTTGTTGGTTGTGTTAAGTGTGTTGTAAAATAGTTTTTAGCTTCCGCATTTAGTTTCTAGATTAGCACTATCACCTATTCACCCCCCTCTAGGTGATTTCAATTGGTATCAGAGCCTACACTCCTGATACTTAGGTTTAACAACCTAGGAGTGAGATCTTGGTTTGCTAATCTACCATTTGCATTTGCATATTTTTGTTTGCACACATTTGGTTTGCCCTCATGGATAGCCCTCCTATGTTTGACATTTCTAGACTTGAGATTTGGAAGGCCATGATGAGTAGCTATTTGAAGACCCTAGGTTTGCATGTTTTCCTTGCCGCTACAAGAAATACTATCTTGGTAATAGCAATCATATAGGGGCCAATGCACAAGCCCTAGAGGCTATTAGAAGCACGCTTTCTAAAGATTATCTTTTGCATGTTTCTAACCTTGATTCCGCCTTTCCAGTGTGGAACAAGTTGACAACCACATCCACCTCAAAGCTTCAAATGCCAAGGAGGAATCTAGCGGAGAATCTGTAACGCCCCGATCCCGCGGGTACGGAGACGTTACTGCGACGTATATAAGCAGGTCAGAAATACCCTCAGTATATACGCTAAGCATCAGTACAGGCAAGAATCAGAGTACAGAAGCACGTGGTCATTATACATTCCAACATATGAGTACAATTACAAAGTTATCACCAGAGGTGACAAATATTACAAGAACATTACATCACTGATAGGCGCAAATGCGAGAATACAAAGATATGTACATGTATGAACAGTACAAAAGGGCGCTCACGAGATAGCTGGAGAGGCCGCGAGCCAACAAGGGGGAGTAAGGATGGGACTGGAGCTACAGCTGGTCTGTCTGCCCCACAGAAGAAAGCTTGATCCTCAGCAAGAAGATCCTCTTCAGTCCAAGCTCCAGGACCTGGACATGAGGATCCAGAGGAGTCAGAACTCCCCCAGCGAGTGGTGATGCGAAAGCCAGATGGCGTGCTGAGATAAGCACAAGTGTATCGATAAACCGAATCATAATCATGCATTGAAAACCGCGTTGTGAGCATGAGCATGCAAAAGCAGGTAGATGCATAACAAGTGATATCAAACAGGGAATACTCATGGTATGATAAGATAAGGAAAAGTAATGAGATGAGAAATAAAGTAGATAGGGCAACACCAGTTATCTCCTAAACTAACATAAAACCGATAAAATCAAATAAAACCGATTACGAGAAAATCCGATTGTACAGGTTTAGGTCACGGCTCCATGAGATTAGTACCTCGAAGGAATAATCCAAATAAGGAAACCCTCATCTATATACCTTTACCTCATGTTACCGTAATCTGAACGCGTACAGCCCGAGCTACAAAATAACACAATAAATTGAATATTAGCATCTTATTATAATTGGGCTGTCTAAGTTGTAGGTTTCAGTATGCGTCCCATTCCACATACTTCTACTTACAAATTATAGAGCAAGTTATTTGGAAACTGATAAAGTTCGATGAATCATGTTTCGGATGGGCCCCGTACATGCCCGGGACAACGGTTCAGGAGTATCCGGTGCTGAGCCGGAACGTACCGCTAGGTACCGGGACTTATTTACGCCCGAATAGGAATAGAGTATCGCAGATCCCATAGAAATAGGCCTAGGGCGTGTGCATACCCGGTAGGAATAAATAGGAGTAGGGGTGCCAGCACACCCCACGGAATCCCTGGTGGCCGCCAGGTGATCCCTCAAGTATGTGGCCACGCGCGACTCGATAAGACCACCATAAACATGATTAATCAGGGCCTATCAGTTTCCCCCAAACCGGGTACAAGTTGTCTTATAATAATTAGTAGGTAATTAACAATTTACGGGAATAGCAGGAGTACATATGTACTATAAATTCAGGTCACTACATATATAATACAGGATGACACGGCAGGATTCCCGTGAGTGTGATAATCACAGGTCAGATATTGATATGTCAGGAGGCAGGTGGTAAGTCATGTTATAATGAGGAGCAAGTGCTAAGCAGTAAGTCATTTCAGGTGGTAACACATCAGTTGCTAAATGATACAGACGGTGTATGCCAAGTGTTAACATGACAAGTATGTACATCATAATACCAAACGAGAAAACTGATATAGATACATAATGTTATGCAAGTCAACCCGACGATGCGGGTAAGTCCAATGGGAAAGCGATAAACTCACCTAAAACGTTAAGAAGTACCGGGAAATCCCAAGTTCTGGAATCTAAGTAATCAACGTGTCAATACGTTTAAATATTTATAGGGGAGGAGAGAGAATGAAGACGCGAGAATCGCAGACGCGGGAGTCGCGTTGCGTAGATGTCACAAACGCGGGGTTCGAGGCTCGCGTTCAAGCTAGGGACGAGAAGAACACAGACGCGGTTATAAGCTCCGCGTCGTGTTAACACAAGAACGCGAGGATCGCGTTAAGGAATTGTTTGGACGCGGGGATGAGTTCCGCGTCTATCAATTTACAGAGAAAGAGAAAGCCAGGGAGTGAGACGCAAGGGGGAGACGCAGAAAATGAGGAGAGAGAGAGACGCAGGAAGGAATCAAAGGAAAGAAAAAGAAAGAAGGAAAGAAAAGAGAAAGGAAGAAAGAATGAATGAAGGGAAGAAAAGAAAGAAGGAAAGGAAAGATAAGAAAGAAGAATGGAAGAGGGATGGTCGGTCAGGTTGCCGGCGGCGACCGGAGGTGGCCGGAGAAGATGGTTAAAGCTTCAAGTCCAAGAAATCTAGAGGGTGCAAGTGTAGTTCAAAAGGGAGAAATGGAGTTTTGAAAACGAGACTTCGGAGAGCGAAGCTATACCTCGTTAGAAAGAGTATTCCGAGGAGAGAAAGATGGCGTGGTTCGTGGTGGCCAAGGAGGAGTAGGTGGTGGTGGAGATGGCGGTGAAGTTTGTGGAGAAGATGGGTTTCCTTGGAGTTTCTTGGTAGAAATGAGAATGAAGAAGGTGGTGTGAAGGTGGTGTTGTTGTTGGAAATGGAGGAGGAGATGGAGGGGAGAATGGTGGAGGAGTTGGTGGAGGAGATGGTGGTGGAAATGGAGGGGGAGTGGTGGAGCAAGGCCGGCCAATAGGAAGGCAAGGCTATTTGGGCTTGCTGTTTCGTTGGCTGCAAAATGAAGGAGAAGAAGAGAAATGAAAGAGAGAGAAGAAGTGGGGGTGTATATATATAAAAAGTTTGGAGATATTACAAGTTGCCATTGGGATTTCTTATATGCAATGAGACTTGCGTCTCTTGCAAATTAAAAAGGCTGCGTCCCCATGCAACAAGGACTCGCGTCTGGCAATTGCTCAGACGCGAGGATGAAAACTCGCGTTTGGGAAAAACGCAAATACTGCGTTTAATAGAAAGAACAAAAGTCAGATTTGACTCGATTGGAGTTGATTAGCAGTGCATTAAATGCAGTGTGGAGAGGATCTCTGCATTAAATGCAGAATCCAGGTTGGTGAAACTCGCGTCTAGCGAGGAGAGAGAAAAAAGAGAAAAGTGAAATATTTGGATAAAATTCCGGTATCTGGGAAAACACCGAAAACTCCAGAAAAATCCAAAAATTAAAGTAGCTTGGAAAGATTCCCAAAAATTCTCAAAAATAATAAATATTATATAAAGATTTTTGGTGAAATCGGTTTTCAGAAATTCAATCTCATTTTCAAAATAAAAATCTTGAAGTCAACCGTCAATACCGGTGTACACCGGGTCGGCCGGATTTTGATAAATTCTGAAAATTCTCAGAAAATGCCAGAAAGGAGAAAATATAATTTTAAGAAGTAATATGAAGATAGAATTTAGAAATTTGATTCCAATTGTAAACTAAAATTCCTGGAATCAACCAGTGATACTGGCGGACACCAAATCCAGTGGAATTTCAATAAATTTAGAAAATTCTCAGAAAAAATATTTAGATAGAAAATAAGATTTTAAGAAGTTACCAGAAAACCGTTTCTTAAAATTCAACTCCGTTTGTAAATTAAAAATCCGAGAATCGGTCAGTGGTATCGGTCGACCCCGGTTTTGAAGATTTTCAATTTAATTCTGAAAAATTTCAGAAAATCATGAAAAATCTAAAATATTCGAAAATGATGTTTGAAACTGAAATCGGTCAAATCTGAATACCAAAAGACTAAATCGAGCAATAACCTGAGATCGGGTTCCCGGTTCAGACTAGGGCTGAATCTGAGTCCACGAATCCGGATCCAAGATAAAACGATCATATAAATAATTCATAATACAAAATAAATACTAGAAGTAAATCAAAAAAATATGATCAAGAGATCTGAATACGCAACTAAGTACGTATTCCGGGAGCGGGGTGTTACAATCCACCCACCTTACAAAAATTGCGTCCTCGCAATTTCGATAAGGGAAAGATGAACACAGGAGGGACCAGGATTGACAATGAGAGAATGATAAAGTGGAATATTTACGAAAGATTACCAACTCAAAATACAAAAGATCAGGGGTGGCGGTTACAGTGACATCCTCAAGGTTCCTGTTCTGGATGCTGGGTTTCATATTCTGCTGTTGCTTCGCCTGATGCCTCTGCCGTCATGTGGTAGACTTGACCTCTACCATGATCTGCTCTAGTTCTTACTCCTCTCTGTGGCTGATCATACTGCTGGGGCGGAAATGGGGCTCTTCGGTCAACGGGTTCTCAGTTTCTTCTCAGTGGTGGGGCTGGAAGTGCTGGGGGTGTTGGTCGTGTTGGAAATGTTGATGGTGTTGGATAGGTCCTCTTGAATGGGCAACCACCTGTCGAGTGATTACCGGATCCACATACCAAACATAGTCCATTAGCCCTACGGCAGTTGCGTTGGAGGTGTCCGGGCTTTTGGCAGTACCCGCATATCATCTGCTGAAGTGGAGGTCGGAATGGTCGCTTGACTATCGGCCCATTGGTGGTTCTGGCTGCGTTTTCTTCGTTCATCAACTGAAAGGGTCTTTTCACTGACTTGTTTTGCACCTGATTCTCATTCTTCTTCTCCAGTCCTCGTTCTACTTCACGGGCAATGGAGAGAACCTGGGAGTATGTCTTCAGCTGTTGAGGAATAAGATACATCTGGACGTCCATCTTTAGCCCTTGCTGAAATCTGCTGGCCCGTTTTTCTTCATCTGCCACCATGTAGGGAGCAAATCTGCTGAGCCTCAAGAATTCAGCAGCATATTCATCCACTGACCGGTTGCGCTGCTGCAGGCGGATAAATTGCTCTTCCATGTCCCTTTGAGCTGTTGCAGGGAAGAATCTCTCGTAGAAACCCTTTGAGAACTGGTCCCATGTGATGGGTTTCTCCAGTGTCGCTTCTTCCGCCAACCACCATGTTCGGGCCACATCCTTCAATTGTATCTTGGCCACTTCCACTTGGTTCTCATCAGGGACTCGGGCCGCCTTCAAAAGATCTGTTGTGTCTATCAGCTACTGTTCTGCATCCAGGGGCTTCTCTGTGCCTGAAAAGATAGCCGGTTGTAACCTCCTGAAATCCGACACGCTGCCTGGCCTCTGTTCTCGGGGTGCAACTAACAGTCCTTGACGTAGAAGCTCTGTCTGCTGTTGTTGACTCTGCATCATCCCTTGAAGTATCCTCATCATACCATCATTGTCTCTGTTGGATCCATCTTGAGAAGTACCAGTGATTGAGGCTAAACCTGCACAAAAAAATACGAGATTAAAGAACTTAAAACAAATATGTGCAAGTGCTCAATTCTTCCGCTATAGCAAGTGGCTATGCGGGTCGTGATCCACAAGGAGGGTTTGCGATGAAAGCGTTTACAGTTTTATTGAAATCGTTACGAAGAAAAGCGAAGATTCTTCTCTTTTTAAGTTAATAAAAAGGAAAAAGAAAGTTATATTAAAGTTAGAAGAAAGTGGAAGAATGAAGAAGGTGGAAATTTCAAAAAACAAAAGAAAGCGACAATGTACAAATGAAGTGGAAAGAAGAATGAAAACGATTTAGAAGAAGTGATATTTGTGATTTAATTTACAGAAATAAAAGAAAAGAAATAAAAACAATTGCTTACCTTCTTTTCGTCAAAAGCTTACCTCGAGTTTTCAGCAACGATTTTACCTTGAAGTGGAGGCATTCAGCGCATAGCCCATAAGAGTCGATTGTTGGTCTCTTCCACATTACATCATCAAGATACGCAAGCATGAAATGATACGGAGAGACTCACAATTCCATCGTCATGAGCTATCGGTGGCACTCGCAAAGGCAAGGCTCTTTTGATGCTTTTAGACTCACTTGGAAGACAGTTGTACCAAAAAGAAAGGTAAAATAGAAAAGAAGAAGAAGAAGACTACAACAAAGTACATACACAAAAAGAACATCGATTTGATTTCATTACAATCAAAGAAAAGAAATAAGTCTTACACCGGTGTCACTCCAACTCTAGCTTCAGTCTTGTTCTTTGATGAAAGTCGATCTCCTCTGAATTACATAAATGAAAACTAAAATTACATGAAAAGAACGACTAAAAACCTAAACTAAGAAATGAAAACTAGGCTAAATTCCTATCTCTGCCTTGACGTCCCCTTTTCAGCGCAGATAATGGCCTTTTATAGGCATAAACCCAACAACCAGAATCCCGGGGAGGTCGGGGGAGTTCACGCTCCCCCCTAACTCCCCAAGATTGCCACGGAAACGCGGCCCAAGCCGCGTTTTCGCGGCCAGGGTGTGGCCAGGTGGCCACCCCCTGTTGGTGGGTCTCTCCCTGGGTTTCTTCTGGCTTTATCCTTTGTTGGTTTTGTCGTTTGAGCTCTGGATTCTGACGAAATGGCCTTGGATTCTTGGCTTTAACCGATCGATTTTGAGAGGATTCTTCTCAACCGGTTTCAACCTCTTGATTTTGCCCTGATTTTAAGTGTACGAATTAACTCTGATTTAATTCAGAATTCTGGTGGGCTTTTGGGCTCATTTCTCTTCATCTCCTTAAGGATTGGGCCTGCAAATAAATTAAACAAATAATTAGGACAATGCAGGCTTTTATTCTAAAATAAGTATGAAAATGTGACATTAAATATGCAACATTAGTGACCAATCAACCAGCACCATTACGTGTTCCCCGTCTTTCCATATCTGAGTTGGTTGAAGAGATAACAGGAAGAAGCTGGAAGGTAAAAGATTGAAGGTCTCAAGATTCAAGAAATGGATCAGAAAGAAGGGATAGATAGCTCTGCACTTGTAGTTGGATTGTATAACCAGGACTCAAGCATTCCAGTTGCAAATTTCTGTACCATTAATTTGCCGTCTGGACGTACTGAGGACGCGAGAGCCTAGGCTCTGATACCATCCTGTAATGCCCCGATCCCGCGGGTACGGAGACGTTACTGCGACGTATATACGCAGGTCAGAAATACCCTCACGTATATACGCTAAGCATCAGTACAGGCAAGAATCAAAGTACGGAAGCACGTGGTGCATTATACATTCCAACATATGAGTACAATTACAAAGTTATCACCAGAGGTGACAAATATTACAAGAACAGTACATCACTGATAGGCGCAAATGCGAGAATACAAAGTATGTACATGTATGAACAGTACAAAAGGGCGCTCACGAGATAGCTGGAGAGGCCGCGAGCCAACAAGGGGGAGTAAGGATGGGACTGGAGCTACAGCTGGTCTGTCTGCCCCACAGAAGAAAGCTTGGTCCTCAGCAAGAAGATCCCCTTCAGTCCAAGCTCCAGGACCTGGACATGAGGATCCAGAGGAGTCAGAACTCCCCCAGCGAGTGGTGATGCGAAAGCCAGATGGCGTGCTGAGATAAGCACAAGTGTATCGATAAAACCGAATCATAATCATGCATTGAAAATCGCGTTGTGAGCATGAGCATGCAAAAGCAGGTAGATGCATAACAAGTGATATCAAACAGGGAATACTCATGGTATGATAAGATAAGGAAAAGTAATGAGACGAGAAATAAAGTAGATAGGGCAACACCAGTTATCTCCTAAACTAACATAAAACCGATAAAATCGAATAAAACCGATTACGAGCAAATCCGATTGTACAGGTTTAGGTCACGGCTCTATGAGATTAGTACCTCGAAGGAATAATCCAAATAAGGAAACCCTCATCTATATACCTTTACCTCATGTTACCGTAATCTGAACGCGTACAGCCCGAGTTACAAAACAACACAATAAATTGAATATTAGCATCTTATTATAATTGGGCTGTCTAAGTTGTAGGTTTCAGTATGCGTCCCATTCCACATACTTCTACTTACAACTTATAGAGCAAGTTATTTGGAAACTGATAAAGTTCGATGAATCATGTTTCGGATGGGCCCCGTACATGCCCGGGACAACGGTCCAGGAGTATCCGGTGCTGAGCCGGAACGTACCTATAGGTACCGGGACTTATTTACGCCCGAATAGGAATAGAGTATCGCAGATCCCATAGAAATAGGCCTAGGGCGTGTGCATACCCGGCAGGAATAAACAGGAGTAGGGGTGCCAGCACACCCCACGGAATCCCTGGTGGCCGCCAGGTATCCCTCAAGTATGTGGCCACGCGCGACTCGATAAGACCACCATAAACATGATTAATCAGGGCCCATCAGTTTCCCCCAAACCGGGTACAAGTTGTCTTATAATAATTAGTAGGTAATTAACAATTTACGGGAATAGCAGGAGTACATAAGTACTATAAATTCAGGTCACTACATATATAATACAGGATAACACGGCAGGATTCCCGTGAGTGTGATAATCACAGGTCAGGTATTGATATGTCAGGAGGCAGGTGGTAAGTCATGTTATAATGAGGATCAAGTGCTAAGCAGTAAGTCATTTCAGGTGGTAACACATCAGTTGCTAAATGATACAGACGGTGTATGTCAAGTTTAACAAGACAAGTATGTACATCATAATACCAAACGAGAAAACTGATATAGATACATAATGTTATGCAAGTCAACCCGACGATGCGGGTAAGTCCAATGGGAAAGCGAGAACACTCGCCTAAAACGTTAAGAAGTACCGGGAAATCCCAAGTTCTGCAATCTAAGTAATCAACGCGTCAATACATTTAAATATTTATAGGGGAGGAGAGAGAATGAAGACGCGAGAATCGCAGACGCGGGAGTCGCGTTGCGTAGATGTCACAAACGCGGGGTTCGAGGCTCGCGTTCAAGCTAGGGACGAGAAGAACACAGACGCGGTTATAAGCTCCGCGTCGTGTTAACACAAGAACGCGAGGATCGCGTTAAGGAATTGTTTGGACGCAGGGATGAGTTCCGCCTCTATCAATTTATAGAGAAAGAGAAAGCCAGGGAGTGAGACGCAAGGGGGAGACGCAGAAAATGAGGAGAGAGACACAGGGAAGGAATCAAAGGAAAGGAAAAAGAAAGAAGGAAAGAAAAGAGAAAGGAAGAAAGAATGAATGAAGTGAAGAAAAGAAAGAAGGAAAGGAAAGATAAGAAAGAAGAATGGAAGAGGGATGGTCGGTCAGGTTGCCGGCGGCGACCGGAGGTGGCCGGAGAAGATGGTTAAAGCTTCAAGTCCAAGAAATCTAGAGGGTGCAAGTGTAGTTCAAAAGGGAGAAATGGAGTTTTGAAAACGAGGCTTTGGAGAGCGAAGCTATACCTCGTTAGAAAGAGTATTCCGAGGAGAGAAAGATGGCGTGGTTCGTGGTGGCCAAGGAGGAGTAGGTGGTGGTGGAGATGGCGGTGAAGTTTGTGGAGAAGATGGGTTTCCTTGGAGTTTCTTGGTAGAAATGAGAATGAAGAAGGTGGTGTGAAGGTGGTGTTGTTGTTGGAAATGGAGGAGGAGATGGAGGGGAGAATGGTGGAGGAGTTGGTGGAGGAGATGGTGGTGGAAATGGAGGGGGAGTGGTGGAGCAAGGCCGGCCAATAGGAAGGCAAGGCTATTTTGGGCTTGCTGTTTCGTTGGCTGCAAAATGAAGGAGAAGAAGAGAAATGAAAGAGAGAGAAGAAGTGGGGGTGTATATATATAAAAAGTTTGGAGATATTACAAGTTGCCATTGGGATTTCTTATATGCAATGAGACTTGCGTCTCTTGCAAATTAAAAAGGCTGCGTCCCCATGCAACAAGGACTCGCGTCTGGAAATTGCCCAGACGCGAGGATGAAAACTCGCGTTTGGAAAAAACGCGAATACTGCGTTTAATATAAAGAACAAAAGTCAGATTTGACTCGATTGGAGTTGATTAGCAGTGCATTAAATGCAGTGTGGAGAGGATCTCTGCATTAAATGCAGAATCCAGGTTGGTGAAACTCGCGTCTAGCGAGGAGAGAGAAAAAAAGAGAAAAGTGGAATATCTGGATAAAATTCCGGTATCTGGGAAAACACCGAAAACTCCAGAAAAATCCAAAAATTAAAGTAGCTTGGAAAGATTCCCAAAAATTCTCAAAAATAATAAATATTATATAAAGATTTTTTGTGAAATCGGTTTTCAGAAATTCAATCTCATTTTCAAATAAAAATCCTGAAGTCAACCGTCAATACCGGTGTATACCGGGTCGGCCGGATTTTGATAAATTCTGAAAAATCTCAGAAAATGTCAGAAAGGAGAAAATATAATTTTAAGAAGTAATATGAAGACAGAATTTAGAAATTTGATTCCAATTGTAAACTAAAATTCCTGGAATCAACTAGTGATACTGGCAGACACCAAATCCAGTGGAATTTCGATAAATTTAGAAAATTCTCAGAAAAAATATTTAGATAGAAAATAAGATTTTAAGAAGTTACAAGAAAACCGTTTCTTAAAATTCAACTCCGTTTGTAAATTAAAAATCCGAGAATCGGTCAGTGGTATCGGTCGACCCCGGTTTTGAAGATTTTCAATTTAATTCTGGAAAATTTCAGAAAATCATGAAAAATCTAAAATATTGGAAAATGATGTTTGAAACTAAAATCGGTCAAATCTGAATACCAAAAGACTAAATCAAGCAATAACCTGAGATCGAGTTCCCGGTTCAGACTAGGGCTGAATCTGAGTCCACGAATCCGGATCCAAGATAAAACGATCATATAAATAATTCATTATACAAAATAAATACTATAAGTAAATCAAAAAAATACGATCGAGAGATCTGAATACGCAACTAAGTACGTATTCCGGGAGTGGAGTGTTACAGAATCTGAGTCACATTGCTTCATGGTCCAAGGGAATGACTCCCTTGAGGTACAATCGGAATCTCAACTAAATAGTTTTGATGCTAGTTCATCATGTGATGAATATGTGGATGCTAATGCTTTGAATGAAGAACTATCTATTGTTTGTGAAAAATTAATAGAAAAATATAATGTTTTGAAAAAGAAAAGTCTAGGCCTTAATAATGAAAATAAAATTTTGATTTTTAGACTTGACAAGGTTTTGCAAGAGAAAGTTGAAATTTCTAATGAGAGGGACTCATTGAAATCTCAACTTGAACTTGCTTTAAAAGAAAATGAACTTTTAAAATCTAAAAATGATTGCAATGTTGTTTTGAAGAAAAATGAGACATTATCTTCAAAAGTTGAACTTGTTTTAAAAGAAAATGATTCTTTGAAAATTAAGATTGCTTCAATTTCTAAAGATTTAGAAATTTGTTTAAAGAAAAATGAATTTTTGCAAAATAAAATTGATGCTCATGTTTACCATGCTAGGGTAGGTTCACCTAGATCACCCCTTGCATGCTCCACTTCTTCTATAATTAAAAATGATATAAATTTGTTGAAGAAGAATATGGATCGTTTGGGCTCGACGTTGAGCCAATGTGCCAAGAGCCATACACGTTTGGAATCTTTGTTTCGAAAGAAACAAGTTTCATCTATGCATGCACACCATCCACGGCATACACATGCTCCTCACGGACACACTCATCACTTGTATGCTCATGTGTACACATGTACACATTGTGGACGTAAGGGCCACCTTGCTAAATTTTGCTATGATAGAATACATGATGTTAATTTAGCAAATAAATTTGTTTGGGTTAGAGAAGGGACTAAACCCCATGGACCCAAAAAGATATGGGTACCAAAGACCACCCCTCTTGTTTATGATGTAGGTGTGGGCTCTCATATGACGTGAGAGTATAGGCACCTTGGAGTAGATGCGTTCCGAGCTTCATGGAAATCATTTGGATGCATCACTTTCAAGGGGAGTTTTGGTGGAGAGGACCACCATGTTTTGGAGAACTAGAGAGGTGCCTTCATCGGTTTTGGTATCGATCTCTAACTCCCGTTTATATTTGCATGCTTTTCATGTTCATCAATTTATAGCATGTTTTGATTATTATGATAATGCCATGGTTATTAGATCCTTGACATGCATGTATAGCTTTTTGAGACACCCATGTTTAATATGGACCATTATTTTAGTGTTCTCACCATTTGTTTAGCTATCATGTTTATTATAGGTTTAATAACATGTGAATTTTCTTAATAATCATGTTTATGTTTCTTTATGATGATTTATATTCCGTTTTATGCTTCATGATTTGAATATATGTTGAAATGTTAGTTTTCATTAAGACTAGGTTTTATACTTGTACATATAGTGGGCCACAAATAAATCTATATATGTTTGTGCTTTAATGCCTATTTGAACCCATTAGATATGCTAGTATAGTCTAGTTTTGATGAGCCATGCATTTTAAACTTGTATTCCCATTTTTGAATTTGTTTTATGAATTCTTGTTTAACTTCATGTATATGTCCGTTTTATCCAAATTATTATTATACATATACATCCTTTGAGCCACGTGCCTTCATGCATATACATTTGTGGACTCGTTGTGTTTAGGATAAGTATGTATACCTTAGTTTATATAAGACATACATATGCCTTGAAGATTAAATAATTTTGATGATTTTCATGTTTTCATGTTTAAAGGAATATTGAGATTAATGTCTATTTTTCATGATTATGATCTTCACATTTTATTTGTACACTCACTTTTCTTGTTTACTCATGTTTTGTTTTCATGAGTCATATTTATGCTTCATTGACTTGAGTGTTGGATATCATGTGGATTTCTTGTCTCTTGAAAAATATTTTTGTTTTGTTCCTTGCTTGAAGGATTTCGTACTAGTTAACAAGTTTTTCCATTTAACTAGTTGCGGGATTCTTCGATATGGTAGAAGTTTTCAAACATACTATAATTTTCAAACCTATTTTTGAAAACCCCTACCTTCTACGGGCGGTTGGATGGGAGACCATGCTCATGTATGCTTTATAGTGAAAATCTTTTAAACTTGAACATGAATGGGTGGTAGGTTATATGAGGTATACACTTGATATTATTCAATTGGTATCATTGGATTCTTTCAATTGGTATCAATATTGACATTTTTGTATACTCATATATTTTTATATATGTATGCTTACATTTCGAAGAGTATCAATTTCGATTGGTATCTATTTTTCATATATATATATATATTTTGTTTATGCTAAGCTTGAGTTTTAATGATCATCATGTTTCAATTGATTAGTTTTCAATTGGTATTCTAATACAAGCTTAGACATTATTTTAATTGGTATTTCATAAAGGAGGAGAAAACTCGTATTTTATTTTTCAATTGGTATTTGGTTTACCTTTGGTTTTGTATTCCACTCCCTTGCTTTATGATAGAAAATAATAATTTCAATTTGGTATCATATGTTTAAAAAAAATAATACTTTAAATTGGTATCAAGATTGTATTTGTTTTCTCAAAATTGGTATCAAGATGCTTATTTGTTTACTCAATTGGTATCAAGATTTTGTTTACTTTCATTTGGTATCTAAATGTACTACTTTAACATATTTTTAATTGGTATCAAATTTGTTTTATTGAGAAAATTCAAAATTTTGTTTTAAGAATTGTTAAAATGTTTTGATATGATTGCATATATGCAAGGAGAGCTTAACATCTCTTCTACATATAGATTCATGATGAGTGTATCTTGTATTGAGGAGCTTGACAACTCTTCTTTATGTGGTACACGTGTGTAGGGGGAGCTTCACATCTCCTCTTATGCATTGCATAGTGTACGTTATGTGAATTAGGGCGTGTCATCCCTTTTTCATGTAATGTATCTATGTTGGAAAGCTTCACATCTTCCTCTTCATGAATGTATATCGCATATACCATTTATTGATCTATGTTCAATCTTCAATTGGTATCAAGATGCTACCTTGACATATTTTTAATTGATATCTCAATTGATTGTAACCCCTATTTGATTTTGTTTTTGTTTTAGACAAAAAGGGGGAGAAAAATTTATTATTTTGCTTTTGCTTTTACCCCTTTATTGATGATTGACAAAAAGGGGGAGAAAGATGTTGAGTTTTATATGCATATTTATGTGTTGCATATATTAAGTTTAATTGGTATCTAGAGCATGTTTTGTTTTTGTAAATTTCATTTAGTATAAGAACATGTTTTATTGTTTTATGCATATCTATGCATGTTTCGTGTTTAATATTCATTGCATATTTATGTTTATTTGCTATGTATGAGTTAAGGGGGAGCTTTTTTGAAGCTTAACATTAATCCATGCATATATAACTCCATGAGTTTTGTCATCATCAAAAAGAGGGGAGATTGTTGGCCTAGATGCCTTCCACTCTAGTTTTGATGATGATTAACTCATGTAATTATGTTTACTAATAATCTTGTGATTTTAGTTTCAGATCATTAATCAAGATATTAGTTGGTGATTAGCTTCAATAAAGGAGTTTGGAAGCTTTCACATGGTGATTCCAGAGCCCGAGCATCAAGATGATTCATAGCACTCATTGGAGTCTAGCTCGGTGGATTACGGAGTTTTAGATCGAGTCGACTTTAAGATGGAAGATCGTCAAGAAGACTTAGGTATCCTAGTTTAGTTTGAGTTTTAGATCCATTGGTAAAGATAAGAATAGTTGATATGCTCAAGTGCACAATACACATACATGTTTTGATTTTGATATTGGTTTTCATGAATAGATTGATCAAAATAAGTTTAATGGTTTATATGTATAGTAGATGTATTCTTTCTATACATGCATACTTAAACTTCTTAGACAAACTTATTTTGACTATCCTATTCATATATTGAAAAATCAAAGTTTGATAAAATACAATTTTGGTTTTTGATAAAATTTTCAAGACACAAAAATAGTTCAAATTGCTTGATATTTGAGTTGAAATTTTTATCACATGTTTATATATCAATGCAAAATGTTAAAACTATTTTTAGGGATTTTTATAAGATTTTTAAGTATTTATTAGAATATTTTTTAACAGTTTTTCTGACCCAAACTGTTGCCTGCCAGGCTTTGGCGGTCGACCGGGCCGGTCGACCGTGTTCCAGAGTCGGTGGATCGCTCGGTCGACTGACGTGCACAGACTTGTGCACGTTGGCCAGGCACAGGGCACGGTCGACCGGACCGGTCGACCAGCCAGAGAGCTTTGCTCTCTGTTTTTGGGCGGTCGACCGGGGCGGTCGACCGAGTTCCTCCAACGGTCATATTTATGACCGTTGGCGGTCGACCGGGCGGTCGACCGCCAGCTGTATCAGGCTGAGAATTCAGCCTAACGGCTAGTTTTCTGTTTGGCCTATATAAACCCCATTTCTTTGGGATTTGGCTAAGATTTCTAGAGCAAAAATTTCCCGATTCTCTGGTTTTAAAAACAAGTTTTCAAAAGTGTTTAAGTGCCAAAAAGATCCATCTTATTTGTTTTATGGTTTTGGAAAAGAAAATAGAAAAATTGGGAGATTTGTATTGTTCTTCATTTCTATCTTTTACAAAGAGTTTTCCAAGTATTTTTCTTTGAGTTTTTATTTTCCAAACTCTAAGTTTTCCACACTTGAGCTTATCTTCTATCCTATTCTATTAGGATCTTTGTTTTGTGGAAAAGAGATTGTTTGAGGTTGTGGAAACCTCTAAGTTGTAAACCCTTCTTGTATTTGTTGTATCCGTCTTTGGTAGAGGTTGATCGGAGTGGTGTTTGCTCCCTCTAGTGAGAGGTGGAGTTTGGTTGTGTGGCTATGGGCCTATCCCTCTTCGGTAGAGGTGGACTGTGATTGTATTGCCTCGATGGAGGTTGTTGGTTGAGAGAGGAGTTCGGTACTCCCTTGTTGTACAAATCCTCTTCGGTAGAGGTTCCCTCGGTGGGGGTCCTCGGTGGACAAGATAGTGGATTAGAAATCCTTCTCGGTGAAGGCGGGGACGTAGAGCTAGGGGCTCGAACCTCGAAACATATCATTGTGTTTGCGTTTGATCCATTGCCTCTAAACCCTCTCTCTCTTTTATTTGTGCAAAGCATCATTCATTCATTCATATCTTATTGCTTGCATTTGTGCCTTGCATTATTTCATATTGTTCATCTTTATATGCTTGGCTTGCTTGTGTGTGCCTCACTTATACTTAACCACAAGAGCTTCATATAGCACCTCAACCCTTATCTAGGGGAATCAAGAGGAGTTAGTCCAAAGCCCTTCACGGGGAATTCGGCTACACTTGTTGGTTGTATTAAGTGTGTTGCAAAATAGTTTTTAGCTTCCGCATTTAGTTTCTAGATTAGCACTATCACCTATTCACCCCCCCTCTAGGTGATTTCAAATCTTTCTTGTTTATTTAGGCAAAAATAAAGATTCATTAATAAGGTTCCCGTAATTCCTACAATCTTTTGGTATTTTTATAAAGAGTATGAAATTCCTTTTCAATCTGGAGTTTTCTTTTTTTTTTTGAAAAAAGAAAAAGAAAGAATAAAAGGAAAAAGAAAAAGTGTTAGCACCCCCCCACACCTATCTAATGCATTGTCCTCAATGAATGCATATGTAAATGCAAATGCAAGAAATAGGGTGAAGAAATGATGTCACCGTCTTCGTGGACTCGGGCCGGCCAAGTGCGAATAGGCTAAAGAAATGTCAAAAAGAATGTAGAAGGGGTAAGCATATAAACAAATTTTTTTTTGTGTTTGTTTTTTTACTTTTATTTTTATTTTTATTTATTTATTTGTTTTTTTTAGTTGTTGTGGTTAGGTGTATGACGGGGCAAAAGAGTCAACACACTATCATCCGGAGTCATAGGCTCAGTGGTCAAGAAGGGCTTCAGTCGTTGCCCGTTCACTTTGAATTTCGTATTGTTCTTAGGGTCTACAATAAGCACAGCACCGTGTGGGAAAACAGTGCGCACAATGAACGGTCCAGACCAACGAGTCTTCAGCTTTCCCGCGAAAATGTGAAGTCTAGAATTGTATAGCAGAAACTTGTCTCCCAGAGCAAAACTTTTTCGGGTTATGATCTGGTCATGAAAAAGTTTAGTCCTGCTTTGGGTGATCCGATCATTCTCATAGGCTTCATTCTGTATCTCTTCTAATTCTGAAATCTGCAGTCTCCTTAGCTTACCGGCCTTACTCAAATCAAAATTGAGCTGCTTAATGGCCCAGAGGGCCCGGTGTTCTAACTCTACTGGGAGATGACAGGCTTTTCCAAATACGATTTTATAAAGAGACATCCCCAGAACTGTCTTAAAAGCAGTGCGGTAAGCCCACAATGCATCATTGAGTTTGACCAACCAATCCTTTCGGTTTTGTCCGACAGTCTTTTCCAGAATGAGCTTGATCTGTCGGTTGGTGACTTCGACCTGCCCATTTGTCTGGGGATGATACGGAGTAGATAACTTGTGATTGGAATATTTTCGCATCAGAGCTTCAAAAACTCTGTTGCAGAAATACGATCCATTATCACTAATTATCGCTCTAGGGGTGCCAAATCGGGAGAAGATGTTCTCTTTGAGAAATTTGACAACCACCTTGTTGTCATTGGTCTTAGTTGGCACAGCCTCCACCCACTTAGAGACATAATCTACAGCAACAAAATGAACTGGTTGCCGAAGGAATTAGGGAATGGCCTATGAAGTCGATACCCCAAACATCAAAAATTTCAACTTCAAGGATCGGGTTCAGGGGCATCATGTCTCTTCTAGAAATTTTCCCGATCTTCTGACAATTTGCACACGACTTGCAAAAATGATATGAGTCTTTGAACAAAGTGGGCCAGTAGAACCCACTTTGTAGAACCTTCTCTGCAGTCTTGCGGGGACCGAAGTGTCCTCTGCATGCAAGGTCATGGCAAAAGCTGAGCACACTCCTCTGTTCCTCCTCTGGTATGCATTGTCGAATAATTTGGTCGAGACAATACTTAAAAAGATACGGTTCTTCCCAGAAGAAGTACCGTACTTGGGCAAAGAAGCGGTATTGGTCTTGCTTTGTCCAGTCAGTGGGTAATTGTCCCATGGCCAGGTAATTAACAATGTCCGCATACCAGGGTTCCTTAAGAATTGCCAGGTGTGCTCGTCTGGGAAATCCTCGTTGATCAGAGCTTGGATGGTCGGTGCGTTCGGAATTCATGATAAATGATCTGCAACCACATTTTCTATACCTCGTTTATCCCAAATTTCCAAGTCAAATTCTTGAAGCAAAAGGATCCAAAGAATCAATTGGGCTTTTGCTTCCTTCTTGGTCATGAGGTATTTCAGAGCCAAGTGATCCGTAAAAATTACCGTCTTCGAACCTAACAAGTAGGGCCGGAACTTCTCTAACGCAAAGACAACGGCCAAGAATTCCTTCTCAGTCATTGTATAGTTCTGTTGGGCGTCATTCAGGGTCCTACTCGAGTAATAAATCACGTGTTGCCTATTGTCGATGCGCTGTCCTAGAACAGCGCCAATAGCAAAATCGGAGGCATCGCACATGATTTCGAATGGTTGGGCCCAGTTGGAGCAGAAATAATAGGCGCAGAAATAAGTTCTTGCTTAAACTTCCCCCATGACTTGAAACATTCATCGTTAAAATCAAAGGGCACGTCCTTAGCGAGCAGGTTGGTTAAGGGCCTAGCGATTTTGCTAAAATCCTTAATGAACCGTCGGTAGAACCCAGCATGCCCTAGAAAGGATATAATATCCTTAACGCTTTTGGGTGGTGGAAGCTTAGCAATCACTTCTACTTTAGCCTTGTCCACTTCAATGCCTCTCCTAGAAATTTCATGGCCTAAGACAATCCCCTGTCTTACCATGAAGTGACATTTCTCCCAGTTTAGAGTTAGGTTCTTCTCCTTGCATCTTTGCAACACTAACTCTAGGTGATGAAGACACTGATCAAATGAATCTCCATAGATGGAGAAGTCATCCATGAAAATCTCAAGAAAACATTCTACCATGTCGGAGAAAAGACTAAGCATGCACCATTGGAATGTTGCGGGAGCATTGCAGAATCCAAAGGGCATGCGTTGGTAAGCGAAGGTTCCGAACGGGTAGGTGAACGTGGTCTTTTCCTGGTCTTCTGCAGCAATAGGGATTTGATTGTATCCCGAGTACCCATCTAGGAAGCAGTAGTACTCATGTCCAGCCAATCGTTCCAGCATTTGGTCGATGAAGGGTAGCGGGAAGTGGTCTTTACGGGTGGCTACATTCAACTTTCTATAGTCGATACAGACACGAACCTTTGGTAGGCAGTCTTGTCTGCACCAACTCTTTTTGCTCATTTTCAACCACCGTAAAGCCAGCTTTCTTTGGGACCGGATGAACAGGGCTAACCCATTGGCTATCAGAAATGGGATAAATGATCCCATTATCTAATAGTTTCAAAATTTCCGCTTTAACTGCCTCTTGCATGAGTGGGTTAAGCCTGGGTTGTGGGTCCCTCCTGGGGATTGCTTCATCGGTCGAATGGATTCTATGTTGCACTATGGCTGGACTTATCCCTTTGATGTCCTTCATCGTCCATCTAATTGTTTTCCTATGTCTTTTCAGAATAGACACTAAGCTGTCCTCTTGTTGCTCAGTCAGGTGGGATGCTATGATCACTGGCAAGGTGTCCTTTCCGCCTAAGTAGGCGTACTTGAGGTGTTCAGGTAAGGCTTTTAGCTCTAGGGAAGGTGTTGCTTCATTGGAGGCAATCTCAGGGCTTGCAATCCTATGATGAGGTACCCCTGGGCTTGACGCCCAGTCTACTGCTGAATCTACAATCTGGTCTAGATTAAAATCCTCAGCCTCCATATCAAACTCTGCCTCCGTTTCTGTCTCCATACTTTCCTCATGCTCACTGGTCAGATTTTCAATAGAATTGACCTTAAACGTCTGATCATTGACATCCCTAGGTTGTCTTCCAAGGTTGAAATTATTGACTTCCTTCGTCATGTCTCCAAAGGTCAATCGCATGGACCCATTCCTACAGTTGATTATGGCATTGGCTGTAGCAAGGAAAGGGCGCCCTAAGATGACTGGAGTTTGAGACCTCGAATTTGATACCGGTTGGGTCTCAAGCACAATGAAGTCAACAGGGTAGATGAAGTCCCCGACCCAGACAAGGACATCTATGATTTCCCCCTTTGGGATCTTCACAGATCGATCAGCTAGCTGAATGGTGCTCGAGTTGGGCTTAGCTCGCCCAACCCAAGTTGTTGGTATACTAAGAGAGGTAGCAAGTTGATACTTGCTCCCAGGTCAAGGAGTGCTCTGCTAATTTCGGTCTGTCCTATGGTACAAGAAATGGTGGGACATCCGAAATCCTTGTATTTCACTGAATGAGACCAGACAGAATTTCGCTTATATTAGTTGCCAAGAACACTTTCTTGGGTACATTGGTCTTTCTCTTCTTAGTACACATATCCTTAAGAAATTTTGCATAAGCTGGGACTTGTTGGATAGCGTCAAGAAGAGGCACATTCAATTTGACCTGGTTGAACATCTCTAGCATCTTTTCCATGTGCATATTCTTATTGTTGTTCCTACGCCTATTAAGAAAGGGTGCTACAGGCTTATGAACTTGTTCAACAGCTTTGTCCTCATCCGATGTTTGAGGAGCAGTTTGGGTGGAACTAGCAGAGGTGGAGGCTGGAGTAAGATCAGGATGGACTGGACTTTTCTGTTGGTAGACCTGGTTGTCTACCTTCTTTCCAGATCGAAGTGTGTGAACAGCATTGCACTGGTTGATCGATGGATCTTGAATTTCATATGCTTGATTGGAGGTTTTTGGGTTAACTAGCGGCTGACTAGGTAAAGTACCCTTTGGTCTTTCACTTAGGGAGCTAGCTAATTGGGTCATCTGCATTTCCAATCTCGATATCGCCTGTGAATGGTTGTTCAGCGTTTGTCCCTGGTTTTGCATAAAAGCGGCTTGGGACTTCATGAAAGCTTCCATACTCTCCTCTAATTTGCTGAATTTCTTTTCCATTTGTGAACCTTGAGAGGAGGAAGATGGAGCTTCACTGGGAAAATTTTGTGGAGGACTGGGATGGTGAAAGTTGTTAGAGAAATTAGGCCTAGGAGGATTGTTCTGGGCCCAGGAGAAATTTGGGTGATTCCTCCAACCTGGATTGTATGTTTGTGAGTAGGGATTGTGAGGCGGCCGTGAGTAAGCTGCGTTCAAGTGTTCCGGTGGCACTTGCTGGGCATGGAAAACGGGGAACTCTTCAAAGATATGGTTTGGTGTCTGGCAGTATGAACAACCCGGATTATGAATTGGTGGTGGGTTGATTTGGTTGACATTGGCTGGCTCTTCTGTCTCTAGAGCCTCTATTCTCCTCATTAGGGTTGCAATCTTAGCCAAGGCAGCTATGGATGATTCTAGAGATAGAAGCCCTCCTCTTGAAGCTATAAATTGTGAATTCTTAGGTTTTTCCGAGGCTGGCTCCCATTGCAGGGTTTTCTCAGCTAAATCCTCAAATAAATCCCAACCCTGATTCTCATCCTTCTGCAAGAATCCTCCCTGACACATGGTTTCAAAAAGGATTTTCGTCTGATAATCTAAACCATCATAGAGAATCTGGCACTGACACCATTTCTCCCCACCATGATGAGGGCACTGAGCTAGGAGATCTTTGAATCGCTCAAAATTTCTCCAAAATGGTTCGCTCGGTTCTTGTCTGAACTGCATGATGTTCTTTCTAATGAGGGCAGTTTTGTGAATTGGGTAGAATTTCTTCAAGAAGGCCTTGACGAAATCATCCCACGTCGTGACTGAATCTACCGCTAAACTGTACAACCATTTCTTCGCTAGGTCCTTTAGGGAAAAAGGGATGAAACGTAACCTAACGGCATCATCTCCTAACTGGAGTATACGCATGATGAGGCATACTTCTTTAAATTCCCTAACAAAGAAGTATGCGTCCTCTGATTCTAAACCATGAAACTTTGGGAGAGTGTTGATGAATTGAGGCTTTAATTCAAAATTATTTCCATTTGCCTCAGGCAGTTTTATACAATAAGGTAATGAAGTTTTGATCGGGTAAAATTTGTCCGGAAGTGACGCCATCACAGGTTCTGGATGCAAGGGTAAGGAAGTGTTTTTGGTTAATCTGGAAGATACAGGATCTCTCACCCACTCTTGCATTCAGCACACCACAAACAACGTAAAAATAACAAACAAACGAAAAGATAAAATAAACAAATAAAAGAAAGAAAAACAACCACAAGCCTTACTCTAAGGTACCTGGACCTAGACGACTCTTAACTGGTCGATTCTCCGGGGAAGGTTGTTGCAGGAACTCGACTACAAGCTAATCGGCCAGGAAAGGGCAAAGCTCGGGGGGAGGTATCCGGGCGTGAGCCACGGGCCTAATTACGCCAAACCACGGAGCTTTCGAGGCTTTACCTTTCAATCCACTTTCCTTAGACACCGATTTTGCAGGAGTATAGTTCTTACAATTTCTAACCTCGGTTAATCTCTTAGTGAGTCCGAGATGTCCCTAGGGCCAACGTCTATTGATTTTTAGTTAAGACTTAGAAAAGTGTGAGTGCACTTGGAGATGATTTTTGGGCTAAGGAAGGGTGATGAAATCCCCACCTTATCTTGTTTATTTGGGTTTTGCCCTTAATGTCAATTGTGCAAGTGTACAGTTTATTCACAACAAGGTAACACTTAAAGCGGTAAATCACTCCCAAGTGTTGGTCCTATTCTATATGAATGCATACGTACCTTTTCTCGAGCACTCTTCAACAGAAATTGAAATGAATTGAAATAGACACGTGCCCTAAATGCAAAAGTCTAATCCAAATTTCAATTAAGCAACAAGTGAATTTCTGTTGAGTTTATTCGTATCCACAAGGAGGGAGAGCGATGGAAGCTTGATGCGGCTTCTTTGTTCAAGAAAAGAGAAAGTTCCTTGTTCGAATAAAGAATGTGAAAATGAAAACAAGTTTGTTTCAAGAATAGTTTTGAATTGGTTTTCTTGTTGTAAAAGTGGATTTTTTTCTTAGTTGTAAAAACGCATGGCTAACTTTCTACTAAGTGCTCCCACTAATCTCTAACTTTTGGAAGATAGCCTCACGATGGATCATAGGCGAACATAACCCTTATGCATTGGAACTATTCACGTGGAAACCGAGTGAAAGTTCATCATAAAACTTAGCTTTACACGGCAAAAACTCGGACATTCCCTTATCAAGATCCAATAGAAGGCGAGAATAAGGGAAGACACGAGTGCACTAATGGTATCGGCAAAGTTAAAAGGAAAAGTCTCTAACTTGCAATAACAAGTAAACTACACAACCTATAGATCATCAAAGAACCATTTAAGTATGAAATATAAGGAGGTAAATACTTGTAGGTAAGTTAGAGTTAGAACCCTCGTCTTAAGATGTCACAGCTCTCGTTTGCACAAGGCTTGTTTGACACTATTGACTCATTTGGGTTATCAATCAAGTAGTTAGAGATTAGTGGGTTAGTAGTTAGTTAGCCATGCAATGAAAGAGTTAGTTAGACATGATAGTAAAAGAACCAATAAAAGAAAAGGGGTAAAGGGAAAGGGAGTTACACTACAAGAAAGTAAATGAAAAGAAGTAGAGAGGAAGGAAGTTACACTACAACAAGGAAGTAAAAGTAAATGGCAAAGACAAGTAAATGGAAAGAAGAAAGAGAAGTAGTTACTTGTATTAGCTTGTCACCTTCAAAATACAACTTGTACACACACTCTCTCTCTTTCACTCTAATGGCTAAAACTAAAACTAGAAGAAAGCAACTAAAACAACTACAATCCTAAAAATAAGATTACAACAACTTGCTCTAACTCTGGATATCTCCCAACTGAAGACCCCTGGGGGGGCATTTATAGGCACCAGGGTAAAAGGGGGCCAGGGGTAACCCATGGCCCAAAGCACTGGCGCGCGCGTGCACCAGAATGGCCGCGGAAACGCGGCCCTGGCCGCGTTTCCGCGGCCATGTCAGGGCCGCGCGTGCCAGTTTTTAGGCAGCGTGCTGTTCTGACTGTCTCCTGTCCACTTGATCTCCTGGATTCGTGATTTGATGCCCTGGACTGATAAAATCTTCACCCTAAAGTCAATGGCTACTTGATAGGTCTTTAATCACCAATTAAATGATGATTTAGGTCTTCTTCTTTATTTGCACACCATGGACCTAGGATCAAGCAAGTAAGGTTTTATTAGCAGAATTTTACATGAAATGAATATGAGAATGTGATGAAAATTATGGAAAATTAGAGACTAATCACCGGTCGACTGCTAGCTCATTCAGAAAAGAGTCATTGGGTCCGGTCGATCGCCCTTCAGTTCAAAAGGGAAAGACACAAGGTCGGTCGACCGACTCGGTCAACTGACCCTAACCGAGAGTGAGGGTCTCTCAGTCGGTCAACCGATCGGTCGACCGCAAGGGTTAGCGATAGACCGGTCAACCGTCGACCGACGACATGCACAAAACAAAACATACACGCCCTTTGGCCACAGGCCCGGTCGACCCTGTGGTCAACCGTTTTGGCCTGCCATAGGCATCAGTCGACCATCCGGTCAACCGACCTGGCCTGAAATAATTTTCTAGATAGTTTTTGAGTTTCAAACATTTTTCAAAATATTTTGTATTAGTTTATAAGTAATATAGTAATGTATAGGTGATGAAATACATATTCTAAGCTTGTTATAAAATTTTGAAAAAATTATGAGACATGTATCAAAACCAAAACATGCAAAATACCAATACCATCAAAACTTGTATTTTATGAAATTGTATATTTTGTATGTGTAACTTCTTGAGCATCACAACTATTTCTACACTTTAACAAACTAATATCTTACAAGGCTCAGGTGACTACAAAGATCTTCAACCGGGCTTCTCCATTAGCGACATTGAGTGGTTTGAGCTTTATTCCAGTACTTGAATTTTCTTGAGTCTTCAATACCTTCCTTTAAAGGAAGAAAACTCCTTGAATCCTGAGAACCCTGAGTTATACTTAAACAATTGAACTTGATTAGTACTAAATAATCATATATGTTTTGTTATCATCAAAATCATAAATCGGGTAATTGTAACCTTAGGCCAACATTTTAGATGCTCGCTGACATGAAGGAGCAGATGAAGGAGCAGCAAGCCCAGTCAGATCGCGATTGGGAGCAGGCAGCTATCGATCGCGAGAACGCCGTTCGTGAATAGGAGGCACTGAAGAAGCTCAATGACTAATTCGAGGCTCAGGTCGCCGCCCTCCAAAGCACCTAGGCGTAAACATAACTGGAGGATGAACTAGGAAGACGGGAGACGCAAGTCGATGAGCACATCACGAATCTGAGGTGGCCTAGAGTGACGTCTCTCCTGTGCAAAGATGGCTCTGACGATGAAGCTGATTCTTCTTGTTTCCAGACGGGGTGATGCGAAAACTAGCAAGTATACCAATCGTTTCAAGTAATAAAGTGATTAGAGAGAGTGTCGAACCCACAGGGATTTTATTTAACTACTACTATTAGTTATCTCTAATCTTATTTGAAAATTTAGAAACAAGTGAAATTAGTTAAAAGAGTATTTTTTTCTTATATGAGAATGATATTAGGGCTTTAGGACTTTGGCATATCTATTTCAAATTTATTCTAATTAATTGTATTAAAACTTTATCTAAATATTGCTAATAATCAAAAAATCTTTTAGTATCTAATAATCTTCATCGAGCATCATTAAATCTAACCCAAGATTAGAATTCACAATCTTCTGATCTAGTAAATTTACTAATCTACAGCAGCATTAAAATTTATAATTCCTCTATGAAAGATTACACTACCTATACTTCTCCTTTCTCTCAGCCTGTAAGTAGTGTTTCTATCCCTAGATGCTTTGTTAGATTTGTTGGCCCAAAGGCCCATCACTCTAGTTTTGATGATGATCAACTCATGTAGTTATAGTACTAAGATCTTGTGTTTATTTAGTTTCAGATTTGTGATCAAGATCTTAATAGGTGTGTAGCTTCAACAAAGGATTTAAAGTCAAGCTTTGGAGCTAGCACGGTTTGATTCAATAGCTTGTGCATCAAGACCATATCAAGTACTCAAGAGGAGTCTAGCTCTATGGATCGTGTTTAGACCAAGTCAAGAAGATGTGAAGACTTCAAGTGAAGACCTTCAAGATCAAGACTTGTGTCTAGGTTTGTTTTTTATAAGATTTTGTTTTTAGATAAAATGTAAAGGATAGAATAGTTGGTGGATTGCTCAAGTATATCTTACACACACACACTCTTGATGTAGATAAGTTTTTCATAAAAGAATTTTTATTTTGAAAAAATACAAAAGAGTTTTCTTTTAGAAAAATACCGGTTTGGTTTTTAGAATTCAAGTATGTATGTTTTAACCAAAACTAAAATTAGAGCTTGTTTTCCATTATGTTTGCAAAGGGGGAAAACTTACAAAAAAGAGTTTGAGGAGCTAAATTACAAGTATTCTTAAAAAGATTACAGTAGATCTCCTCAGAGATTCTGGAGAAGTGTGCCGATAGGAGTCTGGTCAGCGCGCGACCACTTTGTCCCTTTGACGATGTGAGCGATGAGATTCCCTTCTCGCCTGGTTCGGGGAATCAGAGAACAGAAGGTTGGTAGAACCCTCTTGCTGCTTCTCAAAATCGCCTTCAATAAGGAATTCCTTCTCGCCTGGTTCCGGAGATTCCTTGAGAAGAAGGACGATGTTAGGGCATCAACACCCTGGTTACAGAAAGCAATTCTCTAAAAGGTCTCTGAATTCGAGAGCGCACGGTGCTTATGAAGAAGCCTCTGCTTGTGGAGTCCTCTTTTCATCTTTGATCCCTTTCTCCTTGTACCCCTGGTGGGCTATTTATAGGGAAAGCAGGGGTATAATCGTCCCTTGAAGATATGGAAACAGATTGAATCAAATCTGTTTAAATCTGGAAAGTAGCCTTGCTGCGAGGCTAGGATCAGCTTCTGCGAAGCTAGAAATGGCAGGTCGGTGGACCTTCTCGATCTGTTTTGATCCTTTCCATATCGTTGGAGGATTTTCCCTGATCTTCTTACTCGTTTTAAGAAGAGTCAAGAGATTGTGGCAATCAACTGCCAAATTTGATCTCTGATTTGATCTTAATTAGATTTGATCTGATTGGATCCGATCTTATCCGGAGATTTGATTGGTCAAAGGTTGACCGCGGCAGATTCATAGCGGAGCCGTCCGCATTGAGCTCGTAGCGGAGCTAGAGGCAGCTTCTGGCGAAGTCCGAAAGAAACCCTTTGGCGGAGCTGGAAGTCCTCTTTGGTAAAGTTGCGAGTTAGCTTCCTGGCGAGGCTTTGGGTGGCTTCAAGGCGAAGTCGAGTAATGTTAGCCTCTCAGGTGAGGCTATCCCTTTGGGCTCATGCGATGCTAAGTGCTAGCACCTTAGACCTGCTGAGGTCTGTTTAGAAACAATCCGGGTTCACTGTCTGCTTGCTGGATCAGTGGAGTCCAAGTTGCTTCCTTGTCCCTCGGAGATGGGTGGAAAACTGGTCTTCAGCTCGTCTATCACTTGTCTTTTATAAATGTCAACAAGTTTAGACATTGTTTAGACCAATAAGAATCTTGTCTTTTTTAAGTGTCAACAAGACCCCCTTCAAAGTTTTCAGAAGTCTGCAATAACTCAGGCTTCGAAACACTTTGAATTGCTTTGATCGGTGGTGTGTGGAGTATGAACGTCGCCATGATGGTTGAGTTCAGCTTCGCTTTAAATCCTACTTTGGGATGTAGATTCGCCGAGGAATCATGTAGACTCGCGTCTGGGTAGCTTCGCAGCTAGATAAGTTCGCTCTGGAACATCTGTCGCTTTCCCGAGACCAACTGCCGTGGGCTGCTTACGAGGAGGATTACTCCTTTCTTCGTGCTGATCGAGGGAGATATTCTCCGATTTGCACGTTTCCAAGGGAGGATATTCCCTTTCTTCAAGGCGCAATAAGTGCCTTTGTGAGGGAGACGTTTTCTCCCTTCGCACGGTTCCAAGGGAAATCGTCCCTATTCTCAAGGCGCAGTAAATGCCTTAAATGCGCTCGTGCTTCCACGCTTGAGGCGGCAGCGCTCAGGCCATGGGGCCTATAAATAGGACACTTGAGGTCCTCTGAAGAGAAGTGCTTTGCCTCTCTTCTCTTCTCTTGGTTTAAAAGAGATACTCAGATCTCTGAATTAGTGGGAATGCCCACTCTGGTCATTATCCGGCCAAGGACCAGTAAGTCTTGATCATTCAACGACTTCACTGATTTTAGGGAATTCATCTCCCTTAATTTAGCTTTAACAGCTGCTTCAGGGATTAGTTTCCCTTACTCTTTATCTTGCAATTGACTGATCTGTAGAGAAGGATTTTGGCATAGCTTCCCAGAAAGATCACTGCATGTTAAGTCCGCTGCCCAGGCAGAACTTGGGACTTAGTCTCTTCAATAGTTGAGCCAGTCTTGCCATATAGGCGGAGCTAAGACTGTATCCCACGGGGTCAGTCTGGCTAGCCATATAGGCGAGGCTTGGACTTGGCGTTTGCTGAGCCAGCCCATCAGTACTGTGCAGGCGAGGCTTGTCCTCTGCTTTTACTGAAATTGGATTGCTTTGACCCAAAAAAATTCTGATTTGCAGTTTTTTCTGTGCTTAACTGCTAATCTGTTCTGATTTGCCTTGCAGTGGGCTATGCTCGTCAGTCTAATGACTTGATGGAAGGAACCATAAAATTGCCTTATGCTTCCCCAGTTGAAGCTTTACTTTTAAGCAGGAGGAACAACTTGGGGCGACGGGTGCGTGTCCCAGAGGCTGTTGGCAGCCTTTTATCCGAGATGATTCGTTCTGAGGTGAGGCTGGTAGCCGCTTTGTCGGAGATGATCCGCTTCGAGATAGTGGGCGTTGCCTGTGGGATTGCCGGCATCATTGCCAACTTTCAACTTTGGTGGCCTTTAGGGGCGATCCACTTCGGGAAAGCGGGCCTCACACCCGTTAGATCACTGGTATCACTGCCGATTCTCATTATACGTGATCCATCGTGTTGGCGGCGATAGGTTTCTATTGCCAGGCTTCAACAAAAATGGCCTGGCAAGATCTGCCATTTTTGTGGAGAATAATGACCGTGTCCTTGCGGCACCACTGATTACAGCCCTGTGCAGGAGGAAGGCCTTCTTTGTCCAGTCGGTTTGACTTAGAAGCGGATAAAATCACTTGTATGCCTTTTGCGCGGATGACCTTGTTAAGCAACTGGGTGTGTTGTATGAAACACAATTTTGATGTAATATCAATGTACCCTTCCTTTTAAATCAATGAAAGTTCATCTTCTAATCATCTAATTTTTACTTGCTTTCATTGAGAGTTTGGCCATAGCGGGGCAAAACTGTATGCGGAGTTAAGGAGATAGTCCTTTCTTTGAGTGATCTTTGCGAGACTGGCATGTCAGCGCCTTTTTAGAGGGCTAAGGTAAGCCTCTCGGCGAATTCCTTGAAGGATTGTGCGAAGTCCGCACTTTGCTCCAGTGCGAAGTTAACCCTTAGTGGAGTTGAACCAGCGCTTCTCGGGAAGGCGCTTGGGCGGCGTTTCAAATTAATTCAAAACGGCGGCGTACGCCCTTTCGAGGCCTCGTTTCAGGCGCTGATTGGCTTATAAAAGCCCGATCGGGCTGAGCAGGAAAAGATCTCCTTTTTTCAGAGAAATTTCTTGACTTTCCCTCTTCCTCTTCCTTCTCCGTTCAGAGAACCTTGAGAACTCTTGCAACTCTTTAATGGCGCCCAAAAGACGAGCGGGAAAAGAAGTGGCGACTTCTGCAGCGGAGGGTCCTCCTCCTCCAGTCATCGAGCGACCAGTCACCGGTAAGGGATTTTCCTATCTGATTAGAGACCGTGGTCTCTCTCCTTTGGAGCCGACATTTGGCTATTAGGACGATCGAATATGATCTATCCTCATTAGGGAACTCGTTTTCTTGAACCTCCCTATTTTCCTTGCACAAGGGAATTAAGAACCGAACAGTTCTTCCTTAGGCTTTCGTACGAAGCCATTACTCGGGCAGTCTCCATCCTGTTGAGGAACAGGATATAGGTCTGTTCCTTCAGTCATGGCCACGAAGGGTGACTTTTGACCATGATGCCCTCTTGGTGACGTCAGCCGTTAGGGCTATACCACTTCCTGCTTAAGTGAAGTTGGTACTTTGGACGCTTTTTTGTAAAAATGCAATTTTATCCGCGAGGTCAAGCTTCATCGAAGTTGTCGCCTTGCTGGCCTTGCTCGCCGAGCGAGGCTATGCCTTGGTGAATTTTATGTCTTCGTATCCACTTGATTGTTGAACTAATCATAGTTCATTTCTGTCTTTGCAGTGCATTACACTTCCGGTCTCCTGAACAGTCTGTTTGGGCTAACCAGTCGAGCAGATGGTAACCTCAGCCTGCAATTCCATGGACAGGCTTCTTTGTTTAGTGAGCGGAGCTCCCTCGTCCGGGATACACTCATCCAAGGCGGTCATCCGCAGACCACACGGAGTATCTTGACCACGGCTCCTCTTGAGGATGTTGACCGTCGGACTTACAGAAAGCCCGACTTTATGTTCGGGATGCCGCATCCGATCCCGATCGCCAGTTGCAGGCAGGCGAAGGACAATGGATCTTTCAACTGGATGGCGAGAAGTTTTACCTTCCGTCGACTAAGCGGCACTTTCCTTTATCTTCTTTCGTGAATGTGACTCAGGCTCGGAAGATGGCGTGGGGCGTAAGCCGAAGCGTCGAATCCGTCCATGTTGGGAGATTGACCTTTTAGTCTGGCTATTTGAGGGTGGGCCCTCCCCACAGCATAATGGGGCTATATCCTGGGAAGGTATCGCGGGAACTTCCAGTGGGAAAGAACCCGGCTGTGGCGCAGACCTTTGGCACTCAGTTCTGCGCAGTTGACGGGAACTACCCTGCCACTGACTTCAGGGCTCCCGGTTGGGTTCATCCTCCTAAGACATGGTGGGCGGAGTTGACCAACTATATCCTCGCTCACTTCGAGGAGGACTTGGAGGGGTTGAACCTCTATGAGGCCATCAGGGCGACCTGCTACGGCATTGAGATGAAGGTGGCGTGCTTCTACGCCATCCTTGAGTTGTACTGTCCGGCTTCGGGGACCTTCTTCACCCCGGTTGGCGAGCTGGGCACGGCTTTGCATGAGATGTGAGAAATCTCTGCTCTGCCTTTCGGGTCTCTTCCATACGAAGAGTACTTTCCCTGCGAGATGGAGTTGGCTATTCTGGAGAAACAGGAGCCTGCTTTGCTCGAGACTTATCGGGAGTTGATATGCCACTTGCATATTTGCTCCAGCATCCACGGTGGTGGCAAGGGTAGCTCGAAGAGCTTGAAGAGCTGGGGAAGTTACCTGTTCCCAGACATGAAGAATGCTCCTGAAGCAGCTCATCGCGGAGTTGCTGATGGCGATATTGTTGAACGATGGAGATGTGTCTCCAAAGGGATATCGTTGTAACAGAAGACGCTGGTCCCTATGAGAAGGGTGATACCCTTCGGAGCTTTCACCATCAGGCCCGTCGGCCTATGTCTCGAAAGGCGCTGCTGGCCGGTTTCTTAACCGTTTGGTTAAAGAAGTGTGTTGTGCCTTCTTCCTCGGGTGACATCGTCCACCCGAATGTTCTGCTACTCGCCGTTCGCTTGGCCCAAGGCCACCGTCTGGGTCTTCTCCCGGCCATGGTGTGCTGTATTCAAAGAGGCCTTCGCGCATTAACGGAGGTTTTCTGCAGGCCACCGGCGTCGAGGCGTGGGAAGAGTGCTATCCTGCCTTGTGATGGACCCAATCCTAGGGTGGGTCTGCCATACACCTACTTGATGGCGTGGTTCGCCTTACACTGCCCTACTTTGATTGGAGCTGGGGAGGACCCTCCGCAGGGTGTTCGAACGGCGCTTCTCCGCCGATTCGAAGGCTGTTCTTGGATGAAAGCCTACGTGGCCGAGGCCCGTAAGTTAGTGCGTCGTCATGACGCTTATAGCCTGTTCCGCTGTTTTCCTCGTATTCGGGGTGCAGGATACAACGAGGAATTCTGAGATACAGAGTCGGCGCGGTCTCCCATGAGTCGGGGCGTTTTCGAGTGGCTGGTCAGCATCCGGCCCTCGCACTTGTTGTACAGGAGTGGGGATACCTGCTACCTGGAACCCTACGTCCCGAGTCGATTTGCCCGCCAATTCGGATACGACCAGCTGTACGTGGACAACCCCAATTCGGACCTGGCTTTCATGGGGAGTCTTATTGATGGGGCCCGTGCCTGGCGGTTCTTCACTGCGGATGGCACTGGGGCGTGGCTACGCACGCCGCTGCAGGATCCCGGCCTCTCGACGACCCTGTGCTTTTGCCAGTGGTACGCGGCTTCCAACTCCACACCTCCTGGATTTAACGCCAACAGTTCGGGTGTGAAGTTAATCTCTCAGCGACTGAAGCGGAAGGCCTCTGAGAAGAAGGAAGGCAAACGGGTTCGTGTCCCCTGCTTGGAGGAGTTCATCACTGTGGATGACAGTGAGGCTTCTGATGCAGGGAGTCCTCGCTTCGTGGCGGGGGCTGGAGCTGATACTTATGCGGCTGGCTCTGGTGTGGTGGACTTTGATGAGGCTGAGCTGAGGTCACAAGCGCTTGCCCAGGCTGCTGATGACAGGAAGACGAGGCTAAACGCCCTCGGAGAGCGGCTCAGATCGTACAATGTATGCTTGTAGGTCATTGTATATGTGCCTCCATGTGTCCCCATCTTTTGGAATTAATGGAAATTCTTTCCTTTTGTTTTGGCTTCTGTCGAATCTCCAATCTTGTTCTTGCTTGAGGACGTAATCTTGGAGACGTGGCTATCCGTCGGTTCAGAGGTCGCAATGACATAACCGATTAAGACGTCAGCAATCTCGAGGTTAGCCCTTTGTGGGGCTGAAGGGGAGATACTTGCCTTTTGTAAATGTCAGCAAGCATCGGTGAGTCCTGTCTTTTGTAAGTGTCAACAGGCTCAAAGTTGAGACTTAGCTGTCTGCTGGTTCAGAGGTCGCAATGACATAACCGGTTGAGACGCTACTAAGCTCAATGGTAGATGAAACTTGGCTATCTGCCAGTTCAGAGGTCGCAATGACATAACTGGTTGAGAAGCCATCAAGCTTCAATATAGGTGATACTCGTCTTTTGTAAATGTCAACGAGCATCGAGACCTGTCTTTTGTAAATGTCAACAGGGCTCGGATTGAGACTTAGCTGTCTGCTGGTTCAGAGGTCGCAATGACATAACCGGTTGAGACGCTACTAAGCTCAATGGTAGATGAAACTTGGCTATCTGCCAGTTCAGAGGTCGCAATGACATAACTGGTTGAGAAGCCACCAAGCTTCAAAATAGGTGATACTCGTCTTTTGTAAATGTCAACGAGCATCGAGACCTGTCTTTTGTAAATGTCAACAGGGCTCGGAATTGAGACTTAGCTGTCTGCTGGTTCAGAGGTCGCAATGACATAACCAATTGAGACGCTACTAAGCTCAATGGTAGATGAAACTTGGCTATCTGCCAGTTCAGAGGTCGCAATGACATAACTGGTTGAGAAGCCACCAAGCTTCAAAATAGGTGATACTCGTCTTTTGTAAATGTCAACGAGTATCGAGACCTGTCTTTTGTAAATGTCAACAGGGCTCGGAATTGAGACTTAGCTGTCTGCTGGTTCAGAGGTCGCAATGACATAACCGGTTGAGACGCTACTAAGCTCAATGGTAGATGAAACTTGGCTATCTGCCAGTTCAGAGGTCGCAATAACATAACTGGTTGAGAAGCCACCAAGCTTCAATGGTAGATGAAACTTGGCTATCTGCCAGTTCAGAGGTCGCAATGACATAACTGGTTGAGAAGCCACCAAGCTTCGAAATAGGTGATACTCGTCTTTTGTAAATGTCAACGAGTATCGAGATTGTAGTGAAATTTGGGAGAAATCTCGTTTTTACGGGGAGAAACGAGGGAATCACTGTTATAGGTTTAATGTTAACGTAACAGCAAAATATATATGCGGTCTTACCATTCTATGGATGAGAATTGGTAAGTGACTTTGGAGGTCTCGTTCTCACGAGGAGAAATGAGGGGACTGCTGTCATAGGTTTAATGTTAACATAACAGCGGAATATATGTGGCCTTACCATTCTATGGATGAGAATTGGTAAGTGATTTTGGAGAGGGAATCAAATGGGAACCGGTCCCTTAGGATTTTTAGCAAATCCCCAGCTGTCAACGGGTTTGATATGCCTTTACTAACTACCGTTTGAATTGGGCTAGCCATGCTTTTCCCCTCAGCATGATGAGTTGTCGAGGACTTATGTTGGGCTTTCAGGCCAACATTTTCCTCTATCCTTAATCGTTAAGGATATTGGATTATCGGGTTAAAGTCTGCATAACCCTAACTCTCCTTTAGGATAACTGGTGCACGGCCAGGTTCCTGTTGGTTTATGGCTGTATGACCTCACTTGGAGGAAGAGAAAGGCTCTCTTTGTGTGTGCTTCGGGCACGGAGATCTTGATCAGAGGTGCAGTGTTAACTTGATCAAGAGAAGGATCCTTGATTAAGGATAATACTTCTTTAAGAACTTGCCATTGATCGGCATCATGAGTAGGTCGCCATCTGAAGTCATAAGGCGGTATGCTCCGTTTGAATAGACTGTTTCTATCACAAACGGTCCTTCCCATTTAGACTGAAATTTGCCTTTGGTCTTGTGCGTCATAATCATCGGTCGTCTGACGGCTAAGACCAGGTCTCCTTTCTGGAAGATTCTCTGTTTGACCTTCTTATTGAAGGCTTTTGAGATCCGAGCTTGATATAGCTCGATATGCTGCTGAGCTTGTAGTCGCTTTTCGTCCAAAGCTTCGAGCTCTTGAAGGCGTAGGCGATCATTGTCCTCTGATGTGGTTTTAGTAATCAGAGCTATACGCAACGATGGCATCTGGATTTCCAATGGGAGGACTGCTTCGCACCCATATACCAGGGAAAAAGGCGTATTGCCTGTCGGTGTCCGCACCGTGGTTCGGTAGGCCCAAAGACATTCACCGAGCTTTTCGTCCTAATCTCGCTTATTCGAGGAGACGAATTTCTTGAGCAGCTTGATGATTATTTTGTTGAATGCTTCCGCCAAGCCATTGGCGGCAGGATTATAGGCAGTTGAAGCCACATTTTGAATTCGGTATTTATCGCAGAACCGATAGAATACTTGGCTTATGAATTGGGGACCGTTGTCGTGGATGATCCGCCTAGGTACACCAAATCGATGGATGACGTGGTGCTTGATAAAATTAACCACATTGGAGGTTTTGACTTCAACCAGTGGTATAGCCTCCGCCCATTTTGAAAAGTAGTCGGTTATTGCTAGGATAAACCGGTGACCTTTTGTCAAGAAGGGCTGATTGGCCCTACGACGTCGATTCCCCATGCTTCAAATGGCCATGAAGCAACAGTTGGGTGGAGCAGCTCCGAAGGCTGGTGTATGAAATCCGCATGAATCTGGCTTGCTTTACACCTTCGTGCGTATTGGATGGCATCGGCTATCATAGTTGGCCAATAGTATCCATGTCTGTGCAACCTGTCTTTGAGCTTTGGACCTGGCTGATGAGCTCCGCAAATGCCGTCATGCGCTTCTTGGAGCGCTTCCTGTGCCTCTGAATTCGAAAGGCAACGGAGGAGAACACCGTCATATGAGCGACGGTAAAGTGTCTTCAAAGTCGGATCGTAATAGAACCGGAGAGACCTTCGTCTGATGGACGCTGCTTCCTTGGGATCGTCTGGAAGCAGACCGTGCAAAGCATAGTCGATGAGAGGAAAGCGCCAGTCTCTTGGTTCAAGATCCGTGGAGACATTATAGACTTCTCGAGTTCTTAGTATGTGCTTGGAGCATACAAGATGTCGAGTTGCTACTGTGAGGTGATACTCGGTGTCGGCTGGTAAGGCTAGAGTTGTTGCTAATGCAGCAAGGGCGTCCGCCTTGGTATTTTGAGATTGAGACACATGCCTGATGTAGAAACCTTCAAATAGGTTAGCCAATTCGATGGCTGTATGGTAATAAGGCACCAAGTCCTCATGGCGGACTTCGTATTCCCCTTTAACCTGATTGATGATCAGTTTTGAATCGCCATAAGCTACGAGGTAGCGTACCCCCATTCCATGGGCGAGTTGAAGACCGATGAGCAGAGCATTATATTCTGCAACATTGTTGGAGCATAATTCTGTCAGAGAAAATGCTCTGGGCAGGACATGATTCTGTGGGGAGATAAACACAACCCCCACTCTGGCAATAATCTTGCCTTTAGGGCCCGGGATGCTCCATCAAAGAACATCTGCCACACTTCCTCTTCTGAGGTTGCATAAGACTCGAAGACCTCATCGGGGATGTCTTCGTGAAGTTTTGAATGCTCCGGAACTGGATGAGCAGCTAAGAATTCTGCAAGGGCCTGGCCTTTAACCGCCTTCTGGGGCGTGAAGATCATGTCGTATTGAGACAATAAAAGTGCCCACTTAGCCAATCTTGAATTCAGTGATCCTGGTTTCGTCATAAGAAGACGCAATGGGTTTACTCTGGAGATGACATGTATGGTCTGGCCGACCAAATAATGTCGGGTCTTCTGAACAGCGAAGACGAGAGCTAAACACTCTTTCTCGATAGGGTTGTAGCAAGATTCCGCTCCTTGAGAGTTCTGCTCAGATAATAAATGGCCTGCTCGTGGCCATTGTCGTCCTTTTGAGCGAGGAGGGCACCGAGAGAGTAATCCATAGCCTTTACATAAAGCAAGAATGGCTTCCCTGATGTAGGGGCCACTAAGACTGGAGGTTTTGTGAGGTACCTCTTGATGTCTTCATAAGCTTCCTGGCAAGCTTGATCCCATACGAAGGAAGCACCCTTTTTCATGAGCCGGGTGAACGGTTGACAGCGGCCTGAGAGATTTGCGATGAATCTTCTGATATAGGCCAGCCTGCCTTGCAAGCCTCTGAGCTCTTTGAGATTCCTTGGTAGATGCATGCTCTAGATGGCTTTGACTTTGTCTGGGTCAAGATGAATTCCTTTTGATGTGATAATAAACCCAAGGAACTTGCCACTCGAAACTCCCAAGAAGGATTTTGTCGGATTCATTTTCAGTTGATGAGCCCGCATTATGTCGAACATCATTCTCAGGTCGCGAAGATGTTCATTCTTGTTGCGGCTTTTGACGGCAATGTCGTCGACATAGCATTCCACCGTTTTTCGGAGATGATCGTGGAAGATCGTACTCATTGCCCGCTGGTAGGTTGCTCCGGTGTTCTTCAATCCGAAGGGCATTACAGTGTAGCAGTATACCCCAAATGGTGTTCGGAACGAAGTATGCTTCTCGTCGTCGGGATACATCTTAATCTGGTTGTACCCTGAAAAGCCGTCCATGAAAGACATCCTTTCAAACCCGCATGTGTTGTCAATCATGACATCGGTGATGGGCAGTGGGAATTCGTCTTTGGGACAGGCTGTATTGAGATCACGGTAGTCGATGCAGATCCGTAATTTCCCGTTCTTCTTGAGGACGGGGACTATATTAGCCACCCAATCTGGATGTTGTTCCTCCCGGATGAAGCCACATACAATGAGCTTATGAACTTCGGCTTCGATAGCTTCCATGATGTTCGGGCGAAACCGACGTTGTTGCTGCTTGACTGGCTTGACGTCAGGCTTGATGTTTAGACGGTGCATAGCGACCTGTGGATCAAGTCCGGGCATATCTTCATAACTCCATGCGAAGACATCTATATACTCTTTTACGAGTATTATCAATTCTTCCCTTTCTATAAGTGATAAGCTTTCACTAATAAAGATGGGTTTGGGATGGTCTTGACTACCCAAGTTGACCTGCATCACCTTGTCTTCAGTGGGTGGCTCGCGCAGTTCGAATCGCTTTTCCCATTGAAGGTCTAACTGCTGGGCCCATGGTTCCTCATCAGTGGCTTCTGTGGGCTCCAATTGACTGCTTGAGGTCATATTAACAGTGAGGTTTTCGAACATCATTCCCACACTGATGTCTGAGTCCCACTCGGAGGACGAGGCTGAATGTGACGGAATTGGTTCATCGTCTTTGACTTGAACGGTTGCTGACGATGTGGGTGTAACGTATCCCAACCCCCTGCGTGTACTATCATAGTAATTTGCAGGCTTCCCTTTAGGCACAAAGTTCCGCATCAAACTGCGCCTTCCTTTTCCGAAATTCAGGCCTGCTCCATGCTTCAAGTCGTACCCCATTTTCTTCATAATATGGCGTGCTGGCCGCGCGTAATGAAAGAATTGTGGAGTGTCTGAGTCTGAACTTGAATCTGCGACCGCAGGTCCCCGCGGTTGGGTTCTACCGAAGATTATCGGTAACTGACCTTCTTTGGATGGCGGGATCACCAAGACGGCTCCTTCTGCGGATTCCATGGGCGTACTGGACGCACTTGGCTTATGTAAAGGCATGTGTAGGGAGCTATCCGTAATGGATTCAAATGGCCCAACACTCGCGGGATAATCAAAAAAATATTATCATTAATTATCCATTCACCTTCATCCTCTGAAGGAGTATTACATAGGGGATTATTGAGACATGCTGTAATTGGTTCACCAATCAGAATGGCTGGCATGCCTGTTTCGGATTCTGAATCCGCCTCGTTGCCACTTTCCTCATTGTCCGGCAACGGTTCTTTGAGTGCTCCACCGGCCTCTTGATATAGGAGAGCGTCAGTGAAGTAGTTTTCCACCCCTTTGAATGGTTGCCTCTCAGCAAAGACAGTTCGTACTGTCGCATCATCTTCAACATATTTGAAGCATTGATGGAGGGTGGAAGGGACGATCCAGTTGGCATGGATCCATGACCGTCCCAGCAGCAGGTTATATGATATGTCAGCATCAATGACATAGCATGTCACTTCTGACTTCAGGCTCCCGATTCTGCAACGGAGTCGAATTTTCCCCAGTGGATGACTGCTCCCGGCATTGAAACCGTATATTGTAGTAGTGGTTGCGGACAACCTATACAATGGTATGCCGAGGAAGTAGAGAAGCCTTTTGGGGATGATGCTGAGTGCAGACCCCGGATCGACTTGTACCCTCTCAATGCATGTTGAACCGATATATCCGGTGTAGTACAGAGGTCGATCGTGCTTGTTGTCTTTGAGAAGCATATCTTCCACTGTGAAGGTAATAGCGGGCACCTCTGATTGTGCATGATGACATTCCGGGTAAGGAGACTGGACGTCATTGTTAGGGATCTCAGGCATGCATGTCAGAAAGGATTCTGAATTGGCTAGCGCATCCCTGAGTGCTTCTGTTGTTTCTTTTGAGAGGCGAAGGAGCTCGTGTATAGTGATACGAGCTGGGATATTGGCCAGCTGAGCCAATATGTCAAAGCGAAAGGGCGTATCAAACCCTTGGCCTGGTGGTTTCTTCAACACGTGGTCGAATCGTACCTCCCTAGACCTCTCTTTTCCCTTGGTTGGGATTGGAGTGGATGCTGGTACTTGCACTGACGTCGTTTGCTGTTGTGTCTCGTCAGTAGACTTTTCATACTGCCTTAAGTATGATTTTCCGGATCGGGTGCCCATCTGTTGAGGCGCATCGGCTTGCGCTGCGCAAGCAAGCTTTTCTCCTTCTGAATCACTGAGGGAAGCCGATGTAAGATTGTCGTCGTCTGGCAAGATGGAGATGACATTGCAAGACTTGCCCTTTGAATTGGGCTGCTTTGGATCCCGCTGTACGTCTTGGACGAGCTCTGGATGTATCCACATGACTTCTCCTGTCTCCAATGTTAAGGGAACAAGACCCTTATTATGTTGAGATATAGCTGGAGGATGCTTGACTTCCAACCGTGGCGCAGGGGCTGCATAAGTCCCGTCAGGGACTGTGACCTTTGGAGCTTTACCGAACTCAAGAGTTACCATATTGGCAGTGACTTTCTTTTGCTCCGTCTTCAACGTCAGAACTCCGGCATCGACCAGGGCTTGTATTCTGTCCTTGAGGACATAGCACTTGTCAGTAGGATGGTGGACCATCCTGTGGTAGAGGCAGTATTTAGGGTCGTTTGTGCGCCCTATCTCATTGGGACGCCGCGCATCTGGCAGCTTCATTTTGTTCCCTTTGTGGAGCAGATAGAATATGGTGACCACCTGATCGTCTTTGAACGAGTACTGCTTTGGAGGGAATTTAGGCTCCTGATTGTTGAAGCCGCTCTTTTTGGCCTTCGACTGCACATCTCCGGATAACTCCACAGACATAGTCTCTTTGCCTTTAGCTTGAGAAGATTGCGGTAGGTCGCTACGCCCTTTGCTGTTCATCCCCCACATGCCTCTAGGGGCAGATGGTTCGAACTTTTTAGCCGACTTCTCGGCTATCTCAGCTTGTTCGACCAATTCTTTCCAAGTGTGGGCTTTAACAGCCCCCATGCGAACTTCCACTTGGTTTAGGAAGTTGTGTCTGCATGTCTGTAAGAGCATAGGTAATGGCATCCCTGCTGGGCACATCAAGGATAAGTTTCTGAACTGTTCAATGTAGTCACGGACAGATTCGCCCTTCCTCTGCACAGTGGAGAGGAGCTTGTCCATGGTCACTTCGGTATCGTCCTCATAGAAACGAGAGAGGAACCGAGTTTCCAGGTCGATCCAAGAGTTGATAGAGCCCGGAGGGAGACTTCGGAACCAGTCAAATGCTACCCCCTTTAAGGTACCAATGAACAGCCTAGCCATGATGGCGTCATTGCTTATAACATTACCAGTCTGAGACCGGAAATAGTAGATGTGCTGATTTGGCGAGCTCTTTCCATCATAGGTATGCAGCGTTGGTGGTTTGAACTTCGGTGGATATGGCACCGAATCCCACTCTAGCGGATAAGGGCGGACTGCCCCTACCTTCTTTAATTCATCCCTCTGAGCTAGGGATGCAATTTGAGCTTGGAGGCCCTTAAGGACTTCGGCGTCTAAGGAAGAACCCTCTTTGGATTTCTCCGTCTTTGGCTGCTCATTGCTGAAATGTTCCTCCTCATCGTGATTGCTCCCGGCATCATTGTTATTCCGGTTATTGAGGAGTCGAGCGAGCATCTGCTGAATATTGTCCAGAGCCTCTTGCTGAGTCTTGGAAGTTTGCTCCTGAGCTTCCAGGCGCCGACGAAGATCGTCGTTGACGTTATCAGCCATATTGACTGATGCTCTGTCTGTTCGCACCGAGCTAACTGTCGCCGAAGAGGCATACCCACTATCTTCATCTTCTTCGTCTGATGATTGAAGTGATCTCCTGGGCTGTGACGAGGCTAGGGCCGTCGAGGAAGAAGGTTGTTCATAAGTGTAGGGTATCGCCACCCTGGATCTGGTGTTTCGAAAAACACCTTCCTCATGCACCAAGACTTCGCCTAAGCCTGGGCTGTAGTCTAGATCTGGGGAGCTGTAGGGGGCGTCGTCAGATGTTTGTCTTCCCCTGCGCAGCTCTCGTCTTCTCCCAGTCATGTTGACGGATGCGGAAGGGAGATCTCGCAAGATACTCCTTCTGCGATGCTTCATCGGGGCTTGTACCGATAGTCGATCAAAAACTGATCGTCGGCCTGGAGGCGTGGTGGGGATTGATCCCAGCCGGCAATGGACCGAGTGGAGTGTCAGCAGTTGACATCCCACTTGTTGACAATAGGGGGAAGAGGTTTGTTTATCCGCTAACAATTTCCTCAGATCAGACCCGGTTGGGTCCCTGCAATCGAGCGCAAAGGCTCTTTTGGATCGCACATAGGGCGATGTCCTGCTTCTTTTATCCCTGCAGACGGGATTAGCACTGAATAGTGCTTTGGTTCTAGCTTCGCCATCAGACGCGAACTTAGTGCTTGACGCACTGGAAAGCGGAGCACACTGTGGTGCTTTACCCGCTATGCTGCTGCGAAGGTAATTAGCCTTAGATGGTACCTTGGCTTCGGCTTCGCGGTCATGGACCCTGTGCGTACGCTGTGGTACAGTAGCTTCGCTCATGAGAACGAGGCCGGCGTGAGGCATCGCTGCTCTTGAATTGGGTGACGGTATGATTGCCGTCTTGATTTTATGATTGGAGCAGACAGGCATCTTGCCTTTTTTTTCACGAGAGAGGCGCGGTTTAGGCGTAGCGCCTGAAGCTTCGATCGGAGACTTCTGTTTAGGCTTCCATATCCGCCTTGGCAGAGGAGACTTAGGTTCACAAGGAACCTGATTAGCCACACACGAGGCTGAGGGGTGTTGGCAGAATTCTGCTTCCGGTTTCTGATTTGAAACCTTGGTCGTGGAAACCCTCCTATGCTTTCGTGCTCGAAGCATTGGGCCACCCCCAGAGAGGACTTCTTCAAATCTTGCTTGATCGAACTGAACCACCAAGTTCTCACAAGTTAAGGAATCTGACTGCGGACGTGCTTCCTTGTTGCGCCAAATAACCGCAGTAGGTTCGTAGAGAACCTTTTCAGTCTCCGCAGAGACTTTCCTTGAAGATTTAGCCAGAGAAGCTCTGGCTGCACCGGCTTTTCTGAATTCAGAGTTAGACCCGAAGGTCTGTTCGTCGCATTGCGACACTTGATTCTCGGCAGTGGAGAATTTCATCCCCAGCGGAGTCGCCATCTTGTTTTCCATTATGTTTGCAAAGGGGGAAAACTTACAAAAAAGAGTTTGAGGAGCTAAATTACAAGTATTCTTAAAAAGATTACAAGTAGATCTCCTCAGAGATTCTGGAGAAGTGTGCCGATAGGAGTCTGGTCAGCGCGCGACCACTTTGTCCCTTTGACGATGCGAGCGATGAGATTCCCTTCTCGCCTGGTTCGGGGAATCAGAGAACATAAGGTTGGTAGAACCCTCTTGCTGCTTCTCAAAATCGCCTTCAATAAGGAATTCCTTCTCGCCTGGTTCCGGAGATTACTTGAGAAGAAGGACGATGTTAGGGCATCAACACCCCGGTTAGAGAAAGCAATTCTCTAAAAGGTCTCTGAATTCGAGAGCGCACGGTGCTTATGAAGAAGCCTCTGCTTGTGGAGTCCTCTTTTCGTCTTTGATCCCTCTCTCCTTGTACCCCTGGTGGGCTATTTATAGGGAAAGCAAGGGTATAATCGTCCCTTGAAGATATGGAAACAGATTGAATCAAATCTGTTTAAATCTAGAAAGTAGCCTTACTGCGAGGCTAGGATCAGCTTCTGCGAAGCTAGAAATGGCAGGTCGGTGGACCTTCTCGATCTATTTTGATCCTTTCCATATCGTTGGAGGATTTCCCCTGATCTTCTTACTCGTTTTAAGAAGAGTCAAGAGATTGTGGCAATCAACTGCCAAATTTGATCTCTGATTTGATCTTAATTAGATTTGATCTGATTGGATCCGATCTTATCCGGAGATTTGATTGGTCAAAGGTTGACCATGGCAGATTCATAGCGGAGCCGTCCGCATTGAGCTCGTAGCGGAGCTAGAGGCAGCTTCTGGCGAAGTCCGAAAGAAACCCTTTGGCGGAGCTGGAAGTCCTCTTTGGCAAAGTTGCGAGTTAGCTTCCTGGCGAGGCTTTGGATGGCTTCAAGGTGAAGTCGAGTGATGTTAGCCTCTCAGGCGAGGCTATCCCTTTGGGCTCATGCGATGCTAAGTGCTAGCACCTTAGACCTGCTGAGGTCTGTTTAGAAACAATCCGGGTTCACTGTCTGCTTGCTGGATCAGTGGAGTCCAAGTTGCTTCCTTGTCCCTCGGAGATGGGTGGAAAACTGGTCTTCAGCTCGTCTGTCACTTGTCTTTTGTAAATGTCAACAAGTAAGGGTATAATCGTCCCTTGAAGATATGGAAACAGATTGAATCAAATCTGTTTAAATCTGGAAAGTAGCCTTGCTGCGAGGCTAGGATCAGCTTCTGCGAAGCTAGAAATGGCAGGTCGGTGGACCTTCTCGATCTGTTTTGATCCTTTCCATATCGTTGGAGGATTTTCCCTGATCTTCTTACTCGTTTTAAGAAGAGTCAAGAGATTGTGGCAATCAACTGCCAAATTTGATCTCTGATTTGATCTTAATTAGATGTGATCTGATTGGATCCGATCTTATCCGGAGATTTGATTGGTCAAAGGTTGACCGTGGCAGATTCATAGCGGAGCCGTTCGCATTGAGCTCGTAGCGGAGCTAGAGGCAGCTTTTGGAGAAGTCCGAAAGAAACCCTTTGGCGGAGCTGGAAGTCCTCTTTGGCAAAGTTGCGAGTTAGCTTCCTGGCGAGGCTTTGGATGGCTTCAAGGCGAAGTCGAGTGATGTTAGCCTCTCAGGCGAGGCTATCCCTTTGGGCTCATGCGATGCTAAGTGCTAGCACCTTAGACCTGCTGAGGTCTGTTTAGAAACAATCTGGGTTCACTGTCTGCTTGGTGGATCAGTGGAGTCCAAGTTGCTTCCTTGTCCCTCGGAGATGGGTGGAAAACTGGTCTTCAGCTCGTCTGTCACTTGTCTTTTGTAAATGTCAACAAGTTTAGACATTGTTTAGACCAATAAGAATCTTGTCTTTTTTAAGTGTCAACAGAGCTTAATGCCAAAAACATAGATATTTCACCATGTATGTGTAATGGATCATATCCATACACTCTATGTTTCAAAAGAGTTTAAAATATCTTGTTTTTATATTTGGAGAAGTTTTGGAAAAATAAGTTTGGAAAAACCAATTTAGAAAAATACAGTTTTCATTTTTAGCCAAATTTTCAAGTTACAAAAATAGTTCAAATTGTTTGTAACATGTCTTGATTTTATTCAAGCATATTTGATTATCAAAATATAATATTAAAACTATTTTTGTAGATTTTTCATGATTTTATGGGATTTTATTTTAGCCAAAATGACCAAACGTTTTATCCCAGAATTTTCTGTACTGGCTTCTGCCGATCGACCGGACCGGTCGACCGGGGTTGAAGTCGGTCGACCGGTTGGTCGACCGACGTGCACAGACGTGCACGCCAGTTCTGGCTGGAGGGCCGGTCGACCGACCCGATCCACCGCCAGAGAGCTTCTGCTCTCTGGAAAGCCCCGGTCGACCGGGCCGGTCGACCGGATAGAGAGTCTGCTCTCTATATCCAGGCCATGGTCGACCGGCCGGTCGACCACTGGCTCAACGGTCAGAATTCTAATCGTTTGCCGGTCGACCGGGCGGTCGACCGACAGGCCAATCTGGCTCCCAACGGCTAGTTTTTCTATCTCTATAAATTGGGGCTTTTGGGGGCTGTTTTCTCTAAGATTTTCAAGTGGGTTTTACACCAGTTTTTCCAACTCTTTAAAGAGGTTTTCTCCACTTGTATTTGAGCCAAATACTTCCATTCAAAAGGAGAGTTTATCAAGAGTTTTTCAAAGTGATTTCTTTGAGTTTTTCATCACACATTCCATCCTTGTTTTTCTCACAAATACTTGAGCTATCCATTGATATATTCATTCTATAGGAGTGTTCTTGTGAGATTATTTTAGGTGATCAAAGAGTTGTGATCACCAAAGACTTCGTTTTGTACTTTGAGGAGGCGGACGGTTGTGTTCGTGGTGTTTCGAGTTCGTGTGTGAACTCGGTGTTTGAGGTGCGGCCTTGGCGAGCTTGTGGGCTTGCGGTGTGTACGGGACTAGAGAGTCCAAGGAGTTCATGTGTGAACTCTCCTTGTAGGTGTTGCGGCACCGAGTGATCCGGTGGGATCGATTATAGTGGAAATCCTTCAAGTGTGAAGGCGGGGACGTAGAGCAAGGGTGCTCGAAACTCGAAATAAATCTCCCGTGTTTGCGATTGCTCTCTCTCTCTCTCTCTCTATCTCTTACTTGTTTATATCTTGCATGCTATTATTGTCTTTATCTTTATATGCTTGATATACATATTGTGCTTAATTGTTATATGCTTGGGGTGTGTTTGCTAACACTAGTTTTCAACAAAGAGAGCCAACATAGCACCTCAACTCTTATTTAGAGGAATCTTGAGGAGTTAGTCCAGAGCTCTTCACGGGAAATTCGACTACACTCTTGTGTTAAACTTAGTGTTTAGTTTAATAAGTTTTTAATTCCGCATTTAGTGACCATTAGATTAGCCATTACCTATTCACCCCCTCTAGGTGACTTACAATTGGTATGAGAGCCAAGTGCTCTTGATTTCGGTCTTACAACCTAGAGTTAAAGATCCTCATTTTTAGGCTAATCACAATATTTGTACACACACCATGGACTTCATGACACCTCCCACCTTTGACATCCTTAGCATCCAAACTAGGAAGGTTAAGATGTCTTTGTACCTCAAAGGCCTAGGTATTCATGTTTATTTTGCCACTAATAGAGATTCCTATTGTTTAAATGGCAAAAATATTGAGGCTAATGCAAAGGCCATTCATGCTTTAAAGTCAACCCTAAATGATGAATATTTATCTAGGGTTTCTAACATTGATTCGGCTTTTGTAGTTTGGAACAAAATTCTCTCCCTTGGCGAAAAGAACAATACTATGCGGGGAGCGACTCGGATGTTGGAAGCGACACCTCCAACGTGTGCTACATGGTCCAAGGGGATAACCCCCTTGAGGTAACTACCGAATCCGAGGTAGAAGAGGATGTTGATATGTTATATAATGAACTTGCTTCTTTTTGTCAACAACTCTTAGAAAAATATGACATGATTAAAAGGGATAACAAAAATTTGAAAAAGAAATTTGATTGCATGTTAAAAGAAAATGATTCTTTTAAAAATAAGGTTGCATGCATTGAAAAAGAAAATGAAAGTTTGAAAAATGAGAATGTTTCCTTACTTTCTAATTAAATGATCTTTGTGAAGGAAACACTATTTTGAAAAATAAAGTTATTTTGGTGGAAAAACAAAAGAAGTTGCTTTAAATGAAAACACTTCTTTGAAAAGAAAAATTGTTGAAAAAGAAAAAGAAAAGTTTCTAAAAAGAATAAGAAAAATGATTCTCAATCTCACCATGCTTTACATGCCACTATTAACCAAAATGAGATGAAAAATTTGAAAATAAAATTGATAGTTTAAGCTCAACTTTGAGCAATTGTGCATTTAACCATAAGAGATTGGAGTCCATGTTTTCAAAGAAATAAACTCTACATGTTCATGCACATCACCCACATGCATATTCACTATTTGCACGCCACGATCACACTCATACACATATGCATCCTAAGGTGTACAAATGTACACATTGTGGCCGCAAAGGCCATTTAGCAAAATTTGTTTTGATAAGATACATCATGTAAATTTTGCTTGGGTTCCTCACAAAGCTAATCCTCAAGGACCTAAAAGAAAATGGATACCAAAATCCCCATCTTGTGTTTTTGATGTAGGTGAGGGCTCTCACATGACGTGAGAGGATGGTGCCTTGGTGGTGGTTGCACGTGGACTTGATGGACATACTTTTGATGCACCGCTATCAAGGAGGTTTGGTGGGACAACCACCATGTTTTGAAGAATTAGAGCTTAGTTCTTTGGTTTGGTAACATCTCTAAACTCCTAATTTAGTTTACATGCTTATTCATATATGATATTTTTAGCATGTTCATGTTTTTGTGCTTCATGTGGTAAATACTAGTTTAAATGTAGTTTTTATCAAAACTTGAATGTATACTTGTACAAGTAGTGAGCAACAAATTGATTCATATATGTTTGCACTTCATTGTTCATTTGTACTCACTATATGCACATGTATAGCCTAGTTTTGATGATTCTCTCATTTACACTTGTTTTGCCTATTTTCATGTTTTGCTTCATGTATATGTATTTTGTATTCAAATCTAATAAATATACATGTATACTCCATGAGTCATTTGCCTTCATGCAATTTACATTATGGACTCTTTTCATGTTTGGGATATGTATGCATATTGTTAGGATTGGATAAATCATACATAAACCTAGAAGTTTAGTTTTTAAAATAAATTTTCATGTTTTGTTTGATAAAATGTTATTCATGTTTGTTTTTGAGCTTCATTGATTATCTTCATGAAAATGCTAATTACATGATTTTTGTACACTCACAATTTATTTTGTTTATTCATGACTATGTTTCATGATCACTTTGAGCTTTATGGACCTTGAGTGTCGAATTTTGTGTATTTAGTATGTTTCATGATACATATGTTAGATCTAAATTTATTCCATATAAGATCTACACATATACTGTAAGCCTCTTTATCATGATCAAAGGGAAGCAGGGTTTTAGGCATACCTGATTCCATCACGAGGATGCCGAAGATTGCATGATCTCGAAGACGCCGGAGTTGAGGGAGAGGATTCTTCTCTCCAGCCACCAAGTTCTCTTCTTTATCCTTAGAGGAGATGAGATGCCTCCAACAGAGAGATGGTTATTGTTGTTGGTGGAGAGGGAACCCTACTCATGGTATATATAGCATCAAGAAACTCTAGTTCAACTCATCATAGATCTAGGCCCTTGATTTATAACACGAGTTCCACACGTGTAGATGAGTCCCACATTCTAATTTAAATAAACTCATGGCTAAGTGTAATTGAAAACGCGTCTAGACCCAAACTATTTAGATTTGATCAATTCTTTATTGGGTCAAACAACATAGGTTAAGTGGGCGGATGCAAATATCCAATTGACTTGATTAGGCCCAAAATAAATTAGACTTTAAAACAAAAATAAGTCTAACAATCTCCCACTTGGGCCAAGCAAGTCATACTGAATAGATATTATGCATAACTTTATGACGTCAAAACTTTAACCGCCAACAAACCACGTTTCAGAACAATCTGGTCCATTAAGAGTCCTGCCACCGAACATGGCGATCGTTACCTTCTGTATAATCGAGGTAGGACCTTTCACATCACAAGTTTCAGAACCCCTAACGACATAGATCAAATGTGGACGTGTGGCATGGAAATGTCCTCTGATCAAATAAAGTACAATTCCAACTGGCTTCCACTTTATGACTCCAACGAGTCTGACCTTATGACTCCAACGAGTCTAACTTTATGACTCCAACGAGTCTAACTGCTAATTCAACAAACTCAAATACGCAAAAGTAAATTTTAGGAAAAGCAGTTATAAATTTATTTATCAGAATCAACAAATATCCATAAAGTGCACTTAGAAATAATGTCTGTTACATAAAATTATCCACTCCCACAAAATCAGGATATCATAATGACTAGTCATCCCCATATGAGCAATGTGCTCTAAGAATACTTTAGATGAAAGTCCTTTAATGAGTGGATCTGAATGTTAAGAATAGTGTCATTACTATCAACAGACAAAATATGATTCCGAACTTTATCATTGATGATAAGAAACTTGATGTCGATATGCTTCGACTTTGCTGAACTCTTGTCACTATTGCAGTAGAGCTTTATAGCTCTTATTGTCACGGTGTAGCTGTAATGGCCTCTCGACTAAATCCACCATCTTCCTACAATAAGGAAAATGTAAAATAAAGTGGATTTCCTATTGTCGATACATCCAGCATAATCTGAATTTGTGTATCCAATCAGCTGCAACTGATCAGATTTCATGTAGTCTTCTATGGATATCACATTACCTTCTTTGCAGTCTTCTAGAGATCAATCCCATTGTTGATCAAGTATCTGTCAAGTTTCTCAACGGTATATGCTATGCCTAGACAGGTACAAACTTGAGCACACATCAGACATCCAACCGCCAATGCATATGGAATGTCTTTCATTTGCTCTTTTCATAGGTCGTTCTTGGGACATTAGAGTAGACTTAACTTATCTCCCCTAGAGCAATTCTTCATGCCATATCTATCTAGCACCTTATCGATATAGGCCTTTTTGTGATTAACCTAATATGCCACGTGTCCTGTCACGTTGAATCTGGATGCCTATCACAAAAGAAGCGTCTCCAAGATCTTTCATCTCAAAATTCTTTAAGAGAAAACTCTTGATCTCAAGTAGAAGATCTATATCGTTTCTTGCTAATAGAATGTCATCCACATATAGCACAAGAAAAATAAATCTACTCCCTTTAATTTATGATAAATACATTGATCAACTATATTTTCCTTAAAATCAAAATCGGATATTACTTGATCAAATTTCAAATACTATTGGCCGGATGCTTGATTTAGACCATAAATGAATTACTTTATTTGCAAACCAAATATTATGAAACTTTCATTTTAAAACTTTCTGGTTGCACCATATAGATTTTCTTCTCAATGCTACCATTAAGAAAGGCAATCTTAACATCCATTTGGTATAACTCCAGGTTAAAGTGGGTCACCAGTTAATAACCCAAAAAGAATGCTTCATGAAAACTAGGGAGAAAGTCTCCTTATAGTCAATGTCCTCTCTTTGAGTGGATTCCTTTGTGACAAGATGTGCCTTATACCTTTCGACATTACCTTTCGAATCCCGCTTGGTTTTGAATACTCATTTACAACCAATCGATTTCTTTCCTTCAGGTAACTCTACTAAATCCCAAACATCATTGTCTTTTATGGATTTTAACTCATCTTCCATGGCATTTAACCACTTACTGGAGTGAATGTTGAGTTTGGCCTCATTTAAGGATGCGGGGTCATCCTCTAGCCTTATGTCAAACTTATGCTATTGGAGATAAACTATATATAGTCATTTGCAATGACTGATCTCCTCTTCCTAGTTGATCTCCTAGGCACTTGTGGTTGAGAATTTTCAGTTTTTACCTCACCAACATGATCTACTTCAGGATGAACTGTATATCTTGTAAGGATGCAAATGTATTTTCATCTTAAAGTGAAACAACTACTTTATCATTTGAAACAATTTGTCATGGGTATAACAATATATTCTTCCTTAAATATGAAATTCTTATGTAGTTGACTCCCACTGTTCTAAATATTCTCAAAAAAATTTAGCAATCCATCTTTATGTTCTTAGTCGAGGGACAATAAAACTTAAAGCCTTTGTACCTCTCAGAATACCCTACGAATAAACAGCTAACTGTCCTTGAGTCCAACTTCTTCTCATATGGTATATATGGCCGAGCTTCCGCTGGACAACCCCGAACATGTAGATGCCTAATACAGAGAGATTTTCCAGTCCATAACTCATATAGGGTTTTAGTTACTGTTTTGCTAGGTACTTTATTAAGGAGGTGACAATCATCTTTAAGGCTTCAATATATAATGACTCTGGTAGAGTAGTGTGAGCTATCATACTCCCAACCATATCCTTTAGTGTGTGATTTTATCTCTCATCAATACCATTTTGACGAGGTGTCCCTGATATGGTGTACTAAACGATAATACCACTCTTTCAGAAATTGACAAATGATTCTGGACATTTACCTGATTTGTCATATCTGTCATAGTGCTCACCACCATGATCAGATTTAATGGCTTTAAACATGTCCAATGGTTGGGATTTCTCATGGAACAAGTGTAGGTACCTATAACGAGAGTAATTGTCTGTAAAAGTGATGAAATATTCACGACCATTCCAAGAAGCTGTAGGGAATGGACCACAAATGTCTGTATACACCAAATTAAGACACCTGAACTCCATCTAGCACCAAACTTTCTAATGTTTGTTTGTTTGCCTTTTATACAATCTGTACATACTCCTAAGTCAGAGTAATCTAAAGGGCCTATAGCTCCACTAGACACAAGCCTTTGGATTCTCTCTTTTGAGATGTGTCCTAAACGCCTATGCCATAAACTGTAGGAGTTTTCTTTAATTAATGTTCGCTTAGTACCTATATTATTCATATACAAAGATTCAGAATATGAAGCATGGAGATTCAATTTAGATAAGCCATCAATCAAGATTCCAGTACCAACAACTTTAGATTTGAAAAGTAGACTAAGCATTTTATTTTCAAGAGTGACAGTAAAACAAGATCTATCTAACAAATGAAATAGAAATATGATTCTGCCTAAAAGGATGGTACATATAAAGTCTCATCCAAATCTAAAACAAAAAATCAGAATCTAATTTAAGCCTACAAACTCCAATAGCTTTAATTGCAACTTTATTTTCATCACCCATGTATATGTATCACTCAGCTGGGCTGGGCCTCCTTTGGGTTTAGAAGTTCCGCATTGAATCGCTTATGTGAATTATCTATTCACAATTTATAAAGTGACACTAAAGCTAAATTAATCTCAGAACAAACATAAATATTAGATATACCCGCTAAATAGTCATTTCTGATACTTTATGCATTCCTACTTGAGGTGGCTTACTTTCTTACAGAAGAAGCATGCAATGACCTTAGACTACTTTTTCTGCACTTTTGCCACTTAGGATCAGCCACTGTAGTGGTGTTTATGTTCCTTCCTTTAGTTTCACTTTTCCTTTTCTTATTAGAAGTTTACCCTGGGATGCTAAGTGAGCACTGACTTTATCAGGCATAGAGCCCCTATTAGTTATAGGAATAGTGTACTTTATGACCATTAGACACATCTTGTGAGATCTCTCTCACTTATCATAATTGACCTTTTCTTTATGAAACTTTTATTAGTGATAGTAGAGATCCATCAATCTTTAAGGTGTACTCTAGGTGCATGAATTCAAGAACGATCATTTACGTGGTTTTACCACTTCTTAAAGTTTGTACCATTCAATTTAAACTATATAAGTGTACAATTTCTCATCAATTTAACATAAACATTGCATTTAATACAATTCTACTGTAATAGCCATAAAAAAATGAATTTCAGAAAATGCAACCAGTTTAACTGATAGAGCTGCCAGTTAAACTTTCAGAACAAGTTGTGTCTCTATATGCCAACACTATACTGGCCCAATATAGATATCCTAAAGTTTAGGTCCTATGTAAGAGAACAGCCTTCCTTTGGGCCGACTGTCACTTTATAGGATTGGTCCCAAAGTTTAAGTAATCTATATTGGCCATATAATATATGTAATGACCCGGCCATAATGACAACCTTCCTTTGGGCCGATTGCCACACGCATGGGCCACACAAATTTATGCATCTGGATTCTTGTTCCGCCATCAGACTAGTTGATGAGGGTAATGCAATATGGGCCAATAATATGACAACCTTCCTTTGGGCCGATTACAACACACCAAGGTTCTCCCACTTGCATTATCCACATCAAGTATCCGAAGCCGTACATAATTCGGCCAAACAATAGTCTCCCTTTGGACCGGCTATTGTCCGCATGAACTACATATGCAATTAAATAAGCTCTTTTATAAATTCTTTAAGTTGAACATGTATATATCTTTATCTGTGTGTTATTAACTGTAGTACACATCAATATTCATCATGCTAGACAATATAAGCAATAATATAAATATTAATGAAGCAGAAGCATGCAAGGGTACACATAATCATGATAAACAAACACTTCAATGTCTTCTTTATGCCAACTAACTACTGTTTTGTCATGTATAGTTCTTTTAATACTATAGTGCTCATCAAGAGCTTCGAAACGGCTGTTTACATGCCCAAAACAGAGGTCATATGAGCCCGTAACGGCTAATTGAAGTTTCTATTGGCAAAACAGATATGCAGTACTTATCGGGTCTGAATCAGACCCGACCCGCAATGGTTAAGTTATTGGTTTCCTTTCTTATTGGGCCGGGTTTAATGAACTGAATAAAACCAAATAAATTTAATTTGAGATTAATTGGGATTAAGTTTCTTTATTTGATTAGAATTCTATCCCAAAATTTTCCTAATAGACTAGAATTCTATCTCAACCCTAAACCCAAAATAATCTCAACAATTTAAGTTTAAACTTTATATGAGATTAATTAGGAGTAGTTTCCTTATTAGATTAAAATTATGTCTCTAAATTTCTACTCTTAACTAATCTCATAATCCCCAAAATTAAGAAACCCAAAAAAAAAAAACAGTAGGGCGCGGGGCCCATGGTGCCTTGGGCCTACATGCAGGCACACACCTGCATGCGCTGTATCCTCCCTTTTTTTTTCCTTCGCGGACGCATGCATGCAACATGCAGGCATGCGCGCGTCCCGCCACACAGAGGCAATTTTTTTTTTAAGAATCAAAACATAAATAAAAATAACACACAGATTTAAACCATAAAAATATATACATGAATTTAATTTAATCGTCTCCAATTTAATTCAATTATTTGAGACACAAAAAATAATCTTTATTGAATTAAATCAAGAGATCGATTGTAACTTTGATAGATTGAAATCAACAAATTTACTTTATATCCCGATGATCCGATAAAGAGGAGGCTCTGATACCAATTGTTAGATCTAAATTTATTCCATATAAGATCTACACATATACTGTAAGACTCTTTATCATGATCAAAGGGAAGCAGGGTTTTAGGCATACCTGATTCCATCACGAGGATGCCGAAGATTGCACGATCTCGAAGACGCCGGAGTTGAGGGAGAGGATTCTTCTCTCCAGCCACCAAGTTCTCTTCTTTATCCTTAGAGGAGATGAGATGCCTCCACAGAGAGATGGTTATTGTTGTTGGTGGAGAGGGAGCCCTGCTCATGATATATATAGCATCAAGAAACTCTAGTTCAACTCATCATAGATCTAGGCCCTTGATTTATAACACGAGTTTCACACGTGTAGATGAGTCCCACATTCTAATTTAAATACACTCATGGCTAAGTGTAATTGAAAACGCGTCTAGACCCAAACCATTTAGGTTTAATCAATTCTTTTTTGGGTCAAACAACATAGGTTAAGTGGGCGGGTGCAAATATCCAATTGACTTGATTAGGCCCAAAATAAATTAGACTTTAAAACAAAAATAAGTCTAACAACATATGATTTGGTTTCATGTTTTGAAGGATCTTTAACTAGTTTTTCAAAAATTACTTTTAACTAGTTATTGTTCTTCAATTGTTAGTTTATGAGTTATATACTTGATTTACATTATTATTTTCAATTGGTATCTCAATTGATATTCATTTTGTATATACTCATACTATGTTTCCTATATATGTATGCTTCATAATTTCCATAATATCAATTCCTATTGGTATTTTCATTCTCATACATATATATATATGTTTTGTTTGTACTTGAGTTAAAATTAATTTACATATTTAAAGCACACAATTTGTTTATGCTAAGCTTAATTCAAATCTTTATTTTCAATTGATATTTTAATAAGCTTATGCATTATTTTTAAAATTGATATTTTTTATTGATATCAAAAATGTGTAATAATCTTCAATTGGTATCAAAAAAATTTACAATAATTTTCAATTAGTATCAATATGATTCTATTTTGATTAAAATTCAAAATTTGTAATGGTTATTTACAATTGGTATCTTAAAATTTGATTACAAGATATCTCAAAATTTGTTTTATTGAGAAAATTCAAAATTTTGTTTTAATATGAAATTTTGAAAATTAAAAATGTTTTGTTTTGTATTGCCTATATGTAAGGGGAGCTTAACATCCCTTCTACATATAGATTCATGTTGAGTGTATCTTATATTGAGGAGCGTGACAACTCTTCTTTATGCGGTACACGTGTGTAGGGGGAGCTTCACATCTCCTCTTATGCATTGCATATTATGCGTTATGTGAATTAGGGCTTGTCATCCCTCTTTCATGTAATGTATATATGTAGGAAGCTAACTTAGCGTCTTCCTCTTCATGAATGTATATCGCATATATCCTTTATTGATTTGTTTAATGTCACCCCTTTCATTGATTTTTGCATTTGACAAAAAGGGGGAGAACATTTTGTTTTTACTTTAACCCCTTTGTTGATGATTGACAAAAGGGGGAGAAGTATTTGAGAAGTTTTAGTATATATACATGTTTTCCTTGCTTTATTCATAAAGGGGAAGAAGGATTTATGTTTATGCATATATGTTTTGTATTGCAAATAGGAGAAAAAGAATTTGATGAGTTTTATGCTTGATTGGCATGTTTATCTCCTTATATTTACATACATGTTTATGTACTTTCATTGCATATTTATTATTTATTGTGATGCATGAGTTAAGGGGGAGCTTCCTTGAAGCTTTACTTTACTCCATGCATATATAACTTCATGAGTTTTGTCATCATCAAAAAGGGGGAGATTGTTGGCCCAAAGGCCCATCACTCTAGTTTTGATGATGATCAACTCATGTAGTTATAGTACTAATGATCTTGTGTTTATTTAGTTTCAAATTTGTGATCAAGATCTTAGTAGGTGTGTAGCTTCAACAAAGGATTTAAAGTCAAGTTTTGGAGCTAGCACGGTTTGATTCAAGAGCTTGTGCATCAAGACCATATCAAGTACTCAAGAAGAGTCTAGCTCTATGGATCGTGTTTGGACCAAGTCAAGAAGATGTGAAGACTTCAAGTGAAGACCTTCAAGATCAAGACTTGTGTCTAGGTTTATTTTTTATAAGATTTTGTTTTTAGATAAAATGTAAAGGATAGAATAGTTGGTGGATTGCTCAAGTATATCTTACACACACACACACACTCTTGATTTAGATAAGTTTTTCATAAAAGAATTTTTATTTTGAAAAAATACAAAAGAGTTTTCTTTTAGAAAAATACCGGTTTGATTTCTGGAATTCAAGTATGTATGTTTTAACCAAAACCAAAATTAGAGCTTAATGTCAAAAACATAGATATTTCACTATGTATGTGTAATGGATCATATCCATACACTCTATGTTTCAAAAGAGTTTAAAATATCTTGTTTTTGTATTTGGAGAAGTTTTGAAAATATAAGTTTGGAAAAACCAGTTTGGGAAAATACAGTTTTCGTTTTTAGCCAAAATTTTCAAGTTACAAAAATAGTTCAAATTGTTTGTAACATGTCTTGATTTTGTTTAAGCATGTTTGATTATCAAAGTATAATGTTAAAACTATTTTTGTAGATTTTTCATGATTTTATGGGATTTTATTTTAGCCAAAATGACCAAACTTTTTATCTCAGAATTTTCTGTACTGGCTTCTGCCGGTCGACCGGGCTTGAAGTCGGTCGACCGGTCGGTCGACCGACGTGCACAGACGTGCACGCCAGTTCTAGCTGGAGGCCCGGTCGACCGACCCAGTCCACCGCCAGAGAGCTTCTGCTCTCTGGAAAGCCCCGTCGACCGGGCCGGTCAACCGGACAGAGAGTCTGCTTTCTGTATCTAGGCCATGGTCGACCGGCCGGTCGACCGCTGGCTCAACGGTCAGAATTCTGACTGTTGGCCGGTCGACCGGGCGGTCGACCGACAGGCCAATCTGGCTCCCAACGGCTAGTTTTTCTAGCTCTATAAATTGGGCTTTTGGGGGCTGTTTTCTCTAAGATTTTCAAGTGGGTTTTACACCAGTTTTTTCAACTCTTTAAAGAGGTTTTCTCCACTTGTATTTGAGCCAAATACTTCCATTCAAAAGGAGAGTTTATCAAGAGTTTTCAAAGTGATTTCTTTGAGTTTTTCACCACACATTCCATCCTTATTTTTCTCACAAACACTTGAGCTATCTATTGATATATTCATCCTATAGGAGTGTTCTTGTGAGATTGTTTTTAGGTGATCAAAGAGTTGTGATCACCAAAGACTTTATTTTGTACTTTGAGGAGGCGGACGGTTGTGTTCGCGGTGTTTCGAGTTCGTGTGTGAACTTGGTGTTTGAGGTGCGGCCTCGGCGAGCTTGTGGGCTTGCGGTGTGTACGGGACTAGAGAGTCCAAGGAGTTCAAGCGTGAACTCGCCTTGTAGGTGTTGCGGCACCGAGTGATCCGGTGGGATCAATTATAGTGAAAATCCTTCAAGTGTGAAGGCGGGGACGTAGAGCAAGGGTGCTCGAACCTCGAAACAAATCTCCCATGTTTGCGATTGCTCTCTCTATCTCTTACTTGTTTATATCTTGCATGCTATTATTGTCTTTATCTTTATATGCTTGATATACATATTGTGCTTAATTGTTATATGCTTGGGGTGTGTTTGCTAACACTAGTTTTCAACCAAGAGAGCCAACACGGCACCTCATCTCTTATTTAGAGGCATCTTGAGGAGTTAGTCCAGAGCTCTTCAGGGTGAATTCAGCTACACTCTTGTGTTAAACTTAGTATTTAGTTTAATAAGTTTTTAATTTCGCATTTAGTGACCATTAGATTAGCCATCACCTATTCACCCCCCTCTAGGTGACTTACAAGATTATCTCATTTCGGTGTCAAAGCTAACCATCTAAATAATTGTGACCATCAACTATTAGACATTAAAACAAAAATTGAAATTTAGTAAAAATTCAAATAAGAACAACTAAATACAAATGACTCATGAACAATCTTCTATAGATAGCCTTATACCAAGCCAGAGCTAAGAGTAATTAGTTCATAAGTAAAAAGTAAAAAAACATGATTTTAAAAGAGAAAAATATTAAATAAAATAAACTAGAGAAAAAGAAAGAAAAAACCCAATTAAAACTTCTTCTTCTTTCTCTGATTTCCTCCACCAAGACTTAACAAGTTGCAAAAAACTCAAAGCTTTATTGAAGAGTAAGTCTCCTAATTTGGATATCCCAAAATTACATATTAAATGTATGAGTATGCAGGTCTTTATATAGGTTTCAGAAACTCTAATCAGCCGAATAAGAATTTCAAAAGCTAACACAAAGTCCTAGACAAATTCTGAAAAAATTACATTAGCTACCAACTAAGCAAGACAGCGGATTCACCGTATAATATGACATTTTCGCTGTTGAATACAATACAAAACTAATTTGACTCATAGAATAGCTGGCGCAAGCACTTCACCTCCTTTAACTGGTTAACGACGGATACGCCGTCTTAACGGCAGATTCGTCGTATAATTTTTGACTTGTCCTCTGAAATTTCTCTGGCCTTTTTCACTTCTTGTGCTGCCTCTTCTATGCTCTCTAGTTTCATTTAAGTCTACTAAAAATTCTTCCCCCTGCAACTTTTGTTTTTCTTCGTCTTTTCAATCTTTTCTCCAAAATTGCTCTATGACTCTAAATCTGCAAAAGTTAATAAAAGAAACTACCAATGCAGCATTAAAATATCAAAATTAGGTATAAAAGAATATAAAATAAGCATACAATATGACATTCATTACACCTCCATACCTAACTTTTACTAGTCCTCGAGCAAAATCTAAGCTAAAAAGTAAAAAATCCTAACTCACTTTCGTATGAATCACGACTGCACTTAGTATATGCAACAAGCCGTTAACTTCTAAGTTACCCCTAGTGGACAAGTGTTATCTCGTGAGGGTTTTCAGTGAATTATACCCACAAAATTTGGTGAAAGAAATAAAAGATAAGAAAAGATTAAGACAAAAATGATAACTAAAAATAAGGATAACTGAAAAATAAAGAAAATATAAAATAAATTTCAAAAGATTTTCTTTTTATTGTACAAGTATTCACTAGCAATTAAGTTCATAAGTTTTCAAAAAGTTTAATTTCAATTAAGTTCAATCTCAAATCAAGAAATCTTATCTTCTTTTCCTAGAGACTTAAATTTAATATTTTCACATCATCTTTCTTAAGTTGTTCAATCCTATGCATTCTTCGTGAAAGTGCAAATAGTCTTTAGCTTGGGAATTTTTGATTTAAACTTCTCCATATTAAACATGTTTCTATATATAATGTATATTATTTTTTTAATAGAAGTTTGAAGTATTACCATTTCATTGCCCTTTAAGCACTTCTTACACACACACACACACACACACACACACACAGAAAAATGTATATAAGCCAACAGCTGAGAGTGTCTTCAGCCGGTGGTGACGTGGTGTAATATGTGCCTCAGAACTGGATAATTTTTATAGGGTCCCCGCTTTTAGAAATAACTAAAATTACTAAAAGACCCTGTTGGGTAATCTTTTATATACATGTAACAGATCTCTCTCGCCCTGTTATTTTTTATGTCGAGCCCTAATCATATTTCATAACCGGCTACCCCATCTCGCTGCTAGCCCCGCCCACTTTTTTTTTCAGCTGAATATGAATCAGGTCTCTTCAAGTGCAAATTCATCAACGAACGAAACAAATTTTAATACTTCTTTATTAATTTTTTATATACAGATATTATGATTTTCAGGAATGCGACTAAGCTCGTAGTGGTCAATAAAATAATTTCTCAATTATTTTAAAAGCGACCTTAGTCCTAGTCTACAATTATATTAGGATTGTATCATGTGAAACTCATAGACATGTCATTTTTTGTGCTTAATTGAAATACAAATAAATTCTTGTTTGTAGAAATTTATGATATGATATGTAAGGATTTTACTAACTGCGACCATAGTCGCAGTTTACTTATTCGCATGCCACAAATAAATGATCAAACTTTTATTATATGTGGCATGGAAATAAAGACTGGGACTATGGTCGCAGTGCTTAACGATAGCATGTTGTGGATGAGTTTTTTGCTAGGTTAAGGTAAAAATGGTAAAAATTTGCGTATGAGTTACACAAGATACAATCCTAATATAATTATAAACTGTGACTATAGTCGCAATTTACTTATGATTTTATATACTTGTTCTTCACTGCAGCTGTTGTCTATTTTTCACGCACGAGAAGAACTTTGTATTGTGTTACATATTGCGATCATAGTCGCAGTTTTTTTAATTTATGATATACAATAAAATATACTGATTTGAGAGGATTATGATCATGATCGCAGTATCAACTGTCGATATAGTTAAATTTTAGACTATGATCATGGTCGTAGTTTTTAACTTTATTGAATGTACAACGATCAAACTGTTTCGCCAGGACTGTAACCATGGTCGCAGTTTCATGTATCAATATAGTTAATTATAGACTGTCACCATAGTCGCAGTTTTTTACTTGAGAGTAATTATTAACTGAATACTGAGAGTGTCTTCAGCCGGCGGTGACGTGGCGTAATATGTACCTCAGAACTGGATAATTTTTATAGGGTCCCCGCTTTTAGAAATAACTAAAATTACTAAAAGACCCTGTTGGGTAATCTTTTATATACATGTAACAGATCTCTCTCGCCCTGTTATTTTTTATGTCGAGCCCTAATCATATTTCATAACCGGCTACCCCATCTCGTTGCTAGCCCCGCCCACTTTTTTTCCAGCTGAATATGAATCAGGTCTCTTCAAGTGCAAATTCATCAACGAATGAAACAAATTTTAATACTTCTTTATTAATTTTTTATATACAGATATTATGATTTTTAGGAATGCGACTAAGCTCGTAGTGGTCAATAAAATAATTTCTCAATTATTTTAAAAGCGACCTTAGTCCCAGTCTACAATTATATTAGGATTGTATCATGTGAAACTCATAGACATATCATTTTTTGTGCTTAATTGATATACAAATAAATTCTTTTTTGTAGAAATTTATGATATGATATGTAAGGATTTTACTAACTGCGATCATAGTCGCAGTTTACTTATTCGCATGCCACAAATAAATGATCAAACTTTTATTATATGTGACATGGAAATAAAGACTGGGACTATGGTCGCAGTGCTTAACGATAGCATGTTGTGGATGAGTTTTTTGCTAGGTTAAAGGTAAAAATTTGCGTATGAGTTACACAAGATACAATTCTAATATAATTGTAAACTGTGACTATAGTCGCAATTTACTTATGATTTTATATACTTGTTCTTCACTGCAGCTGTTGTCTATTTTTCATGCACGAGAAGAACTTTGTATTGTGTTACATACTGTGATCATAGTCGCAGTTTTTTTAATTTATGATATACAATAAAATATACTGATTTGAGAGGATTATGATCATGATCGCAGTATCAACTGTCGATATAAATTTTAGACTATGATCATGGTCGTAGTTTTTAACTATTGAATGTACAACGATCAAACTGTTTCGCCAGGACTGTAACCATGGTCGCAGTTTCATGTATCAATATAGTTAATTATAGACTATCACCATAGTCGTAGTTTTTTACTTGAGAGTAATTATTAACTGAATACTGCGACCATGGTCACAGTTGAGATGCAAAACTAATAATTTTCATTTATAATCACAGAGTGCGACCATAGTTAACTTCTTACTAAAAGATTTACATTGTTCTGTAGTAAATGATTATATTTCTTATCGTATGATGACAATATTTACGGACAATATATTAGCTCTGCGATCATGATAGCAATATTTATAAAATCACTCAAAGTCTTGTGATCACTACGAATTAAAATGCATGAAAGAACATACTTTACATGTATTTTAAAAATATGAAAGATCATTTTCAGATAGAAGTAAATTTTATTTATAACATAATATGACCAGAAAGAGATATTACAAAAAAAAGAGTATTAAAAGATATTAAAAGAAGACAAAAATAATGTGAATATCAGAAGACTAGAAAATTCTAGTCCTCGTCGTCATCACCATCATAAGCAAATCCATCATCTTCATTCTCCTCGTCTTCCTCTTCATTATATCTTTCCTTATCTTCTCCCTCGTCGGACTGGTTCGCTGTCCTCTTCATTTTCTTCCTCTTTTTGAGGGTACTTTGGTTCATTGATAAACTCCTAGAATAGGTCGTCTGTATCAAGCTCTTCTTTCGATCCGTATTGAAAAGAACCTTCAGAGGATATGCTTAAAGAAAGCGCGCTTTCAACATCAGAGGACATGCTTTCATCAATCATGTATTTGTAAAGTGGCAAAGAAAAAAGTTCCTCACTAGGCCCATGAAAACTTGATCATCCTCTTGAAGAATAGGATCAGAAGCAATATTATTTGATATAGTAAGATAGTCAAAAGGAGAGAAGTCCAGACAGCCATCAGATTCACTAGATCCCTGAAAAAAGAGGACTGGTGGGAGAATGATTGAAGTTGAAATCTGAGTGTTCAGAGAAAGAAGATGGGGAAGGCATGATTCAAGAATAAATTATTTCAGTAAGTTAGAAATCAAATTGAAGAAGAAGAGAACAAATAATTTTTTTAGATATAAGATCTTTAAAATATATTACTTACAGGCACTACAAAAAGGCCAACACTGTGAAGCAACGTGAATAGTAATAATATGTATTAGAGGTGACGGTTGAGTATACGAAGAAGAGATAAAAAGAAATTAATATTTAATTGAAGCAGTTATAGCGGGAGAATCCAAAGAGTACCCTTTTTTCAGAAGTTTTATGATGTGAACTACAAATTAGCTTTTTATAGAATATTTTTTTCTATATATTTAAATTTCGTATGGTGCACATCTTCCCTTTACCGAGACTAATTTTAGTGCACCACTTTTTTGAGACTGTTGCTGGATCACGGTAGATAGGATATTAATTACTGCAATTAGATCAAAGTAATTAATATAGTATTTTATAACCTTTAATATAAGCGGACTGCTCGAACCATCGCAAGGCTAATCTATTTTGTTAGGTCTGATTGTTGCTAGGACTGCGACCTTTCTTGCATTTTATAAACGATCAAAATTCTGTTACATGTGGCATGCGAATAAGGACTGTGACTATGGTCGCAGTACTTAACGATAACATGTTTCATCTAATATTTCTATGCATATTTTATTCATTATCCGTTTGAATTTTTACTACTGTTTGGTAAGGACTGTGACTAAGATTTTTCTGTATTACAGTTGGCAGGATTTTAAGGTCTGCGACTAGGGTCCCAATCGTGATATAGAATTGAAAGTTGTGTTATACTAGGACCATAGTCGCACTGCTAATATATTTTGATAATATCTGAATGTATGTGTACAACGACCTTAATCACAGTTACAATGTACATTGAGAATAAAGCATTTCTTTGTATCAAGACCGACCATAGTCATAGTTTATTAAAAATTGCATGAAATATTGTCCAACCAATCTGCAAATATTGTGGCTATTACAAGTATTGGATTTATAAATATCTGCGACCTTGGTCGGAGTCCTTATCACCAATCAAAATATGTACAAAATAGATCATTAACCATTGTATTTCATTATTTTTTTACACTGTATATTTGTAATATTAAAAAAATTTATATGGTTGCCCTACATCAAATTACATTTTCCAATTCATTTCAGTTTCTTTATTAAATCTATATGAATTGAACATAACACAAAAATAAATAATAAAAAAACTATATATTACAACCAATTTTTATAGGTTTCACGCATGATTTTTTCTTTTTTTGGCTACTGCTATTCTTACTCATCATCTTGATCCGATCGTTTTTTCACAATATATTTCGATGTAGATGAATTAGGAACTTTATATAACTGCAGATAAATTTCAACGAAAATTTCTCTGAAAATTACAAATTTTTTGGTAAAAATTTGTTGTTGATGAGTTTTTGCTAGGTTAAAAGTAAAAATGGGGGTATTTTGATCAACGTGATTGACGGTTCTTTAGGCAAAATTTTTGAGTTTTTTTAGCGCCCACACTCTGCCACCGATATGTGGTATAGATTGGGTTACGTCACCGCTGGCTGAGGAACTCTCTCAGCTAGCGGCTGAGGTACAAAAACCCCATATATATATATATATATATATATATATATATATATATATATATATATATATTATATATATATATATATATATATATATATATAAAGCTCATCCAATTCTCTTTCATGTAAATATCAAAGCTTCTTGAGGTCAAGATACCTAACTTATTGATCCTTAGATTTGTCAATACATAAATTTTTCTATATATTTATTTTTTCACACCTAATTTTCTTTCACGTAAATACCAAGACTTCTGGAGACCTTAGTACCTAACTACTCAATACTTAAGTTTTTCACTTTGCAGGTCTCTTTTTTTTTGTATATATATATATTCCATATTTAAATAAGGTTAAGCTTTTCTCATCTTCGCAAGCATGAAACTATAATGTAAGTGTGATGAAAAGGCATAATCATGTAAACAAAATTTAGATGGTGCTTATTTTTCAAAATTTTCATCTCTAAGTCAAGAATTAAATATTCTATCAAATTGATTGTTCTATCAAGATTTCAAACCTTATTAGTCCCTTAATTCCTAAAAAGCTAGTTAACTTGTTGCAAAATTTTATATAATATTTTTCAATAAAAAGAAAAAGAAAGAAAATAAAAATAAGTAAATGAAAATAAAAATCCTAGTTCTAGATACAATCATGATCTTCTCACTCTCTTGTTTGAACCCGCACCCTCTGATCTAGTCCTACTAATATGTCGTGGTGATGATTTCTTCTTTTTGTGTAGCCCCTTAACCAATTTATATGTTTTCTTCAAACCTTCCCAAATTTTTACCATAAATTCCCTATTGTCTTGATGTGTTATTCAAAGAATTGATCATCATTCTCGTCTTCTTTGAAAGACTCCGATGGAACAATATGAATATCGGTGTGAGCTGTTTCTTTCGTCCAATCAATTTATAGTGATGCAAAATATGGTGCGGTCTTACATTCACTTGCAATCATAATCCTATCTCTATGTATCTCATTGTACTCATCCTCAAGCATCCAAATTTTATAATTGGGTAATAAGAATAGACAAAGGAAAAGTAACCAATGTTTCTTTGACTGCCTATTTTAACATTGCATATAGTTGAAAAAAATTGAAAACACATGCAAAATTATTGGTTCTTTGTCATCAAAACGTGCACGATGTGAAATACTTGGTTATAGAATGTGGTCATATGTGTAACACCAAATATATTGGTACTCAACCATCTACATGTAGCATGCACATTACGATAAAGAGTTTTTGCATCATCCCCCATGTGTAGTCATTCTACAGTTTTCACCCATTAAGCTCATGTACTCCTCTACCCTCATAAGAATCTAATTTAGACCAAAAGTAAGAGCGATTCCGATCAAACCTGATAACAATTATAAATCCAAAACCTTCCTCTCTCCTCTTCAATTGATGTAAATCCAATGGGCATGACTATCAATGTCATTGTTAGTGAAAGTACTGTAAAATTCCTCCACTGGACCAGGGATGTAGTGATCAAAGCTACCCCATGAATCAAATATCCCCAGTTTGATAGTACACCTAAAGGGGGATGAATAGATGTAGTGCCAATCTAAGACAAATAATGCGAAAGTTAAAGCGAAATTGCAAACACACAAAGTGTAATCAAGAGTGAGTCCGAATTTCCCGTGAAGGGCTCTGGATCTACTCCTCACGATTCTTTTGAATTATGAGTTGAGGTGCTTTAATAGATCTCTTGATTCAATACAAGTGTGAGGACTCAAACAATATCTAGCATGTATAAGTACGAGCAATAAAAGCAATGAAAGATATATCAAGAGAAAAAGTTGAGAGATAGTAGATCAAATACAAACATATGGATATGTTTCGAGGTTCGAGCCACTGCTCTACGTCCCCGCCCTCACACAGAAGGATTTTCACTATCCACTATTGGATCTTCCACAAAGAAACCTTCACTGAGAAATTACAACTTACAATCTTGGAGTACACAACTCCAACTCTCACACGTCTACACAAGAGGGAGCATAAAGCAAAGAAAGAAAAGTTATAACCTTGGTGATCCAATGATCACAAACAATACTTGGTGATCTAAAGAGATCGCAAACAATTTTCTCTCAAAAGAATACTTGGTGATCTAAAAGTTTGAAATACATATTTACCCAAAAAGAGCTAAATGTACGACAGCGAAGGTGGCTGGAGCTGATAAAAGACTATGACTTGACCATACAATATCACCCGAGGAAAGCCAATGTAGTTACCGATGCATTAAGCTGGAAGTTAGAGGGATCACTAGTGGTTATAATAACTCAACAACCAAGGTTAATGAGAGTTAGAAAAGATGCAACTGGAATTCTGCATGAGAGGACCTGGGGATGTAACAAGTTAGGTGAATCAAGTTAGTATCCAATACGATCTGTATGAGCGAATCATGGAAGCGCAACAAAAAGATGATGAAATAAGAAAAATCTTGGAGAAGGTTCAAGGCAGAAAAATTCAAGGTTTCACCTATGATGAAGGGGTATTAAATTTGGTCATCGTGTATGTGTACCATAGGATACTAAGCTTAAGGGGGAGAGTATGACAGAAGCTCATCACACTCCCTACACTGTGCATCCTAGAGCAATGAAGATGTATCAAGATCTTTAAACAAATTTCTGGTGGGATAGACTTCTTCAAGAAGGCCTTAACGAAATTATCCCATGATGATATGGAACCAGCTTCTAGACTGTAAATCCATTTCTTTGCTAAGTCTTTCAAAGAGAATGGGACAAAATGTAACTTAACGACGTCTACTCCTAGATTGGATATTTTCATCATGAGACATACTTTCTCAACTTCCTTTATGAAAAAGTATGCATCCTCGGATTCAAATCCATGAAACTTAAGAGAGTGTTGATATATTATGGTTTCAGCTCAAATTAGTTGTCTCATACATTGGGGAGCTAAATGCAAGATAGAAGAGAATTTCCAATAGGAAAGAACCTATTATGCAGTGATGGTTGTTGTGCCATTTGTGGATCAGGTTTGAGTTCAGGTGGTGAACTGTTCCAAGTTAGTCTAGATGTGGCTAGGTCTCTCGATTAAGCTGACATGCACATTTGAACAAACAAGTTCACCCAATCAATAAAAAAAATCAAAAATCAAAAATCCTAATTTAGGGTAAGCCTAGGCCTAGACGACTCCTAACTTTTGACTGTCTTTGGGCGGTATATTGCCGACCTTAACCACAAGTAATTGGCTGGTAGGTGATAAGATCGGTGGGAGGTATCCCTCAAAGACAGACCTAATTATGCCAAACCACCAACTTTCGGGGTTTCACCCCTCAGCCCTAACCTAGTCACCGATTTGGTAAGAGTTAATTTCTAACAACTTCTTCTTTCAGTCAATTTCTTAATGAGCCCGAGTTAACCTAAGGCCAACGTCAAGTCAATTTTTATTTTAGGATTAGGGTTGTAAGTGCAACGGAAATAGTTTGTGGGCCAAGGAAGGGTAATGACGTTCCCACCTTATGTTGTTTATGGATTTTGTCCTTAAGATGTATTAGCGCACGTGTACAAATAAATAGAAAAGAATTCACTCAAAAGCAGTAAATCAGCTAAGGGTGCTTTCTAATTTATATACAATGTGGACGTACCTTGTCACCAGTACTCTTCAACGAAAATTAAAAAATTTAAATAGACACGTGCCTATGATGAAGGAGTCTAAATTTTTTTATGTTAATCAACCAATAAGTTATTGTTAATTAAATAGCAGTATTTATGGTGAGCACAGAGAAAAACTATCAAAGCAGTAAACAGAACTTGCAATTTGCAACAGACTTGGAAAAGATCAATTAGTAGTGATCTACGAATGCCGCGAAAATGCGGCTATTGCCACGTTTATGCGGCTGTTTAGTAGACATTGTTGCTCTGCCTTTTAGGGCAGAGGCATAGAGTAGCTATATGTCCTTAACTGCAACTAGTTTTTCTGTTATCAGATCCTGCAAATAGAAACAAAAAAAAAGAAAAAATAATTAGTTTTAGAGAATATTGTACCGTTTCCTCCTCGACAATGACGCCAAAATTTTGATTGATGAAGAGAAATTGAATTGAAATAAAGAAAAAGTTAAAGTTAGAAAGTTCTTAGTTTCTCCTCAATTTATCCGTGTAGTAAGGGTTAGACGGGTCGATCTACAGGGAAGAATGCGATGGAAGCTTTTAAAACGAATTCTCTAACAAATAGCTTGAAAAAAGATATTGATTGTAAGAAAAGGAATTTAATTAAGCAAAAAAGATTATAGTCTACTAATCATCTATCACAACTAAATATTACTCTAAGAGGGAAGAACATCATATTAAAGCCATAAAAATCTAACCTAGAGTTTTGATTGAGAATCAAATAAGATGAGTAAAAGTATTGTAAACTCTAATTAGAGTACACTAATTATAATTAAACTTTAGTTCATCCTAGTTTCTAAGCATAGTATAAGAAAAGTCTTTTAAACCAAACAAGATTCTATCAAAGTTTCTAAATATGAACTAAGAATAATCAGGAAAAAGTACAACCCTAAATTAATTTAACTTAATTAATTATTCATCTTCAAGAATTATCAATTCAATCCCAGGGTTTCTATTAAGTATAGATTTCAATCAGTTCATCTTTTAGACTAAACTTAGTTGATCGAGAGATTAGCAAACTACAAGTTAATTTAGTTATTCATATTTTTTTTATTTTAACAAGATTTATTATGATGAAAGAAAGTTGCATAAACAAAAAAAAAGAAAACGAAACAAAAGAAACTAAAGTAATAAAAACTAAATTAAAGAACAAGAGAGATGAAAAGAATAATTAACCTTTATTAGTGGATGCCACCGGCCAATTACAAGTTCTTCTTCTTCAATAATCTTCTTCTCTAAAAAGAAAGCAAAATAATATAAAGAAATTTGAAAAATAAAATGGCTAACAAAAATCCTATACTCAATCTCTGAGATGCCTCTGCTCTGTTGCTCTTCAGGATATTTATAGGAGATTTGAGAAGTAGAGTCTCATACAAACACCTCCACCAAAAATTAACGTACGTGGCCCTAGGATGGACACATTTTCGCGACAAAAAAGAGGAGGCCACGGTATTTTGTGGATTCTGGTCACGCGCTTTGGCGTGTGGCTTCATCTCGTCCCTTTATGTGTAGATCTATTATCGAAATCTTCGTTTGATCTCTGAATTTTGAAATATGTTGATCTCTTAGATAACTTGGAGATCAAGTTATCTCTAAATTAGAGTTAAATTCAGATTTTCTCCCCTTTGTCTTCATCTTGTGGTGCAAGCAACCAGATTTAGATAGAAATCCACCTTTATCTTTAATTAGAAAGAGAATTCATATTGTTTTATCCTTTTTCTCCTCTAGGTTTTAAATTAAATTAATTTAAAACTCAAAATTAAATGAGAGAGAAAAGTTGTTTCCTTTATCTTCCCAATTAATCTTTATTTTCATTATAATTGTGGGCTTTTAGACTTTTTCTTGGATTATGGAGGCTTGCGCATTACTAAACAATAAATGAATTAAATAGTAATATTTTATAAAAATTAAGCATGAAAATGTGAATAAACATATGCATTATTGATGACCAATCACTGAGCTGCAAGGACCACGGCTAGGCCGTGGGCCCCTCTGGCCTGGCCGTAAGCAGTAGCCCCGCTTTTTCCCTCTCCTTTGTTTTCCCTCTCTCTCCAAGTTCACTCTCTCTCCCTCTCTTGATTTTCCTCTCTCTCTCTCCCCCTCCCTCCTGAGCTCTCTCTATCTCTCTCTCTCTCCTGAACTCTCTCTTCTGTGACTCTCTCCTCTCTCCTTTCTTTCTCTAAATTAGTTACACATTCATGTGCATGTATTTTAGAATTTCAGAATTTTGCGGTGTTTCTAAAGATTTAGGCGAGTGGTCTCACTTTATTTTGTATTTTCCCACTTTGACTGGTTGATTTGTATTTTTGGGGAATTTTGTAATTTTTCCCCATTTTGTATTTGTACTTCTGTAGATTGCATAGCTATACTTGTATATGACCGAGTGCTTAGGATTGTATATGTACTAGACCAGTGACGATGCCGTAGTAGTGTAGTTTATTATATGTATATATACACTGCCTGTGATGTATTCTTTTACTGCTATATTACTATGCATGGCCAACCCTTCATGGTCGTCAGCCTCCGAGCTCTACACTCAGTCTCCGGGCTTCACCACTCCACAGATAGTTTAGTTATCACCATATTTTTATGTGTGCTCGTGTGGTACTAATACTGGTGCAGATTGTAGGTATAACCCACTTCCCGGGCTTGCTACCTAACAGGTTTTACTCCTTGAACCCTCTGGATTTCGTTGTAGCTACTGGGAGTGCGCTTAGACCATATGATCTCTTTACAGCCCTTTGGGCACTCAGACCGTCAGGTCTCTCAGCCTCGCCTGTTAGGCGAGCCTAGTGCTCAATGCTTTACAGCTAACTCCATCCGAGTGTAGTTACATCGTGGGAGCGGCTTCGTCACCAGTGATGCAAAGCGGTTTACCTGCCACCACACGCATGTGTTAGCTTCGCCGCGAGCAGTAGCCATGCCGAGCGTGACAACCTTTAGCGTTGTGTGCTAGTTTCGCTCCAGCCTTGTCTTAGTTTCGCTTAGATGTTCGCTTGTCTGCTCGCTGACTTTTTTTGTGCCTTGCTCAGTCGCTAGGCTTCACCACTTTATTATAGCTTAGTTGTTATCTGTTACTGTGTTTACATGCGTGTGTTTGGTACGACACCTCTGCAGGTACCTATTCAGCCTTTTGGCGCTTTTAGCCCTTTGGGTCATAGACCGTCAGGTTTTTTGACTCTGCCTAGTAAGCAAACCTAGTGCTCAGCTCTTTACTGCTAACTCCATCTGGGTGTAGTTACGTCATGGGCGCGGCATTGTTACAGGTGATGCAGAGTGGCTTACCCGCCACCATATGTGTGCGTTAGCTTCGCTTCGAGCAGTAATCACGCCGAACGTGATGGCGTCTACTGCTATATGTTAGCTTCATTCCAGCTTAGCTTAGCTCCGGTTAGATGTTCGCTTACTTGCTTGCTCGCTTGCTTACTTGATAATTTAACTATTATTCTTTTCTTGATGGTTGTGAAGAGTTTGAAACCATTACTTATACTACTTTTCAAAACTATATTATTTTTCTGTATTCGTACCGATCCCCTATATTGGTACCATTTTTCGGTATTGTGTTATATAACAGTTGATATCTATTGTGCTACCACTTGAAGCCTGACACCTACTTGTTATCACTTGTCACATGTCATGCTTAACACTTGACTTGTGATTATCATATTATGGGAATCCTGTAACTGCTTCCTGTATTATATACAGTGATCATGTATATCCAGTACTCATGTACCCCTGTTACTCTTGTAACTCCTGAACCTGTCACGCTCCTGCTATTCCCGTAAATTGATAATTACATAATAAATTATAAAAAGGAAAACTTACATTGGGTAAGGGGAAAACTGGTGGACTTCAAGTGGTGAATATATTTACAGTGGTATTAGTTATGTATTGCAACTAAAACTTTCAGTTCTACCTGAGGGCCTCCAGGTGTTCTGAGGGGAGTGCTGCCTCCCTACCTCCTATTATATTCCTGAATGGGTATACAATAAGACCCACTTTTTGTACACCTTACGGTGGTTTCGTACACCAGTAACGGAACACCCTGGACGGTGGCCCCGGACATGCACGAGACCCATTGTAAACATAACCCGTTAGTTTCATTATCAGTTTCTAATAACAAACCTCGACTTACTCATATATGGATGTATGTAAGTTGGAATGTATGCCAGGACACATACCAAGATATATGGGTCGGGCGAGTGATAATAATAAGATGCTAATTAATAATTTATTGTGTTATTTTGTAATTAGGGTTGTATGAACTCAGGATACGGTGACGTGAGGTATATGGTATATATATGAGGGTTTTCTTGTTTGGATTATGAAAAACACCTAGAGAGGGGTGAATAGGTGTATAGCTAATCTAGTGACAAATGATGCGGAATTAAAAACTAATTGCAACACACTATGTGTAACTAAAGAGTGTAGCCGAATTCCCGGTGAAGGGCTCTGGACTAACTCCTCTTGATTCCTCTAAATAAGAGTTGAGGTGCTATCTGAAGCTCTCTTGGTTCAACACAAGTATGGGCACACACAAACTATACCAAGCATATATATGATATGAATAATATGATGCAATGCAAGATATAAAAGAGAGAGTTTAGAGATAGTGGATCAATTGCAAACACAAAGATATGTTTCGAGGTTCGAGCCACTGCTCTACGTCCCCGCCTTCACAAAGAAGGATTTTCACTATACGTTCACACAGGACTTCCCACACAGGGAACCTCCACTGAGGTTTAGCAAATACAATTAGGAGTACACAACTCGTCTCTCTAACAATACCACCTCTACACAAGAGGTAAGGTACAACAACTATCACCTCACACAAGAGGGATAAGGCACTAAGCCAAACAACAATCACACTAGAGGGATACGACACTAAGCCAAACTCCACCACAATCACCTCTACATAAGAGGGATAACAACAAACTCAAATCACAACCTCAATCACCTCTACACAAGAGGGATAACCACAAACTCAAAGCACAATCTCCTCTACACTTAGAGAGATAGGAGTAAACCAAAGCAAAAAGAAAGTTTACAACTCTTGGTGATCTCAAAGACCACAAACAACCTTGGTGATCACAATAGACCACAAACCAATTTTTCACAAAAACAAGACTCTATAGATAGGATAGAGAAGATAGCTCAAGTGTGAGAAAAACAAGGTGTTTGAAAATCAAAACACAAAGAAAATACTTGAAAAAAATGCTAGATAAAGATAGAAATGAAGATCAAAACCAATAATATCCCAAATACTCTATTTTTCTTTGATTTTTCCAACCCTTGAAAACAAATAAAGATAAATATTTTAACCACAAAACTCTTTTAAACTCTTGCTGAAAAATACTTGAAAGATAGGAAATTTTCTTTTCAAAAATCTTGTTTAAATCAGCTCAAGAGAAGGCATATATATAGCCTCTCAAAAATTTGCCCGTTGGCAGTCTGGAAAGGTAAAAATGACCTTCCGATCGACCGCCCGGTCGACCGACGAACGATCATATTTCTAACCATTGTGCCTCCAGTCGACTTCCCGGTCGACCGCGCAGCACCCGAGAGTGGGGTGCTTTCAGTCGGTCAACCGCGTGGTCGACCAGCCTACTGTGGCTGGCCATGTGCACGTCTGCGTGCACATCGGTCGACTGGTCCGGTCGACTGACCCCTGGTCCGGTCGACCGCCAGCAGATCTGGCTGGGATAATACTGGTTTAAAAACTTGGTTAATTTAATACCAATTAAATCCCATAAATACACATAAATTTCACAAAAATATGTTCTTGTAAGATCTTTGAAGTACAAATACGTGTGACTAAAATTCAACACATATTATAAACAATTTGAACCATTTTTATGATATTAAAATTTGGCCTTTAAACAAAAATTGTATTTTCCAAAATCCAAACTTTGAAATGAAAAACCGTTTTCTCCAAAACTCATATGGATACAAAAACATGATATTGAAACAAATTTGAAGCATATTGTATATGGATAGAATCTAATATACATATAAGATATATATCTATATTTTTAACATGAAATCCAAAACCGGTTAAACCGAAAACCAATAAACTTTAAACTTTTGTGTGTGTGTGTGTGTAAACTTGAGCATATCAACACTATCAACCTTTATACAAGATCTAAACTAAACTGAGCACAAACCAATGTCTTCTTGTCTCCAAGCCGATTCAATCCAAACGCAATCTAATGAGCTTGACTCCAACCGAGTGCTAGATGCGATCTTGACGCGCGAGCTCTTGAATCTATATGTGTTAGCTCCAAAACTCCTTTGTTGAAGCCAAACATCTACTAAGATCTTGATTAAACATCTGAGACTAAATAAATACAAGATCATTAGTAAACTATAACTACATGAGTTAATCATCATCAAAACTAGAGTGATGGGCCTTTGGACCAATAATCTCCCCTTGTTTGATGATGAAAAAACTTATGGAGTTATATATGCATGGATTAAAGATAAGTTTCATAGAAGCCCCCCTTAACTCATGCATAACAATAAACATAAAGATATTCAATGAAAGCTCATAAATTAAACACAAACATATATGCATAAATAAGGAAATAAATATGTATAGCAATTCTTCTCCCCCTTTTTGCATAAATAAAAAAAATGAAATAATCATGCATATATAAACTCACCAAATTCTTCTCCCCCTTTTTGTCAATTCATCAACAAAGGGGTGAAGGAAAAACAAGCAATAAAGATGTATATGCGATATATATTCATGAAGAGCAGAGACGCAAAGTTAACTCCCCCTGCATACATGCATTATATGAAAAGAGATGACTAGACCCTAACCACATAAAGCATAGTATACAATGTATAAGTGGAGATGTAAAGCTCCCCTTACACACGTGCATCACATAAAGAAGAGAGTCAAGCTCTTCAATGTGAGATACACTCAACATGAATCTATATAGAGGGAGATGTTAAGCTCCCCTTACATATAAGCAATGCATATCAAAACGTGTTGAAATCACTTATAAAACAAATTTATGAATTTTCTTGAAGTCAACAAAATAAATTTTGATATCAATGAAGGTAAAACATTTTATGTTTTTGATACCAATTAAAGATATCTTGTAAATTTTTTATACCAATTGAAAATGAAACATTGTACATTTTTGATACCAATTGAAATATATTGTAAATTTTGAGACCAATTGAAAATAAAAACCAAATTTTGGGTAAACACAACTCGTTTTGCAATAATGATACCAAATTGAGAATAATATCAATTTAAGATTATTGATACCAATATTGAAAATGTTAGCATATACCAAAACAAAGTATTTTCATCATAAAGAATAGGAGTAAGATACCAATTGAAAATAAAACCGGTTGAAAGATAAAACACGAATTTTTCTCCCCCTTTATAAAATACTAATAAAAATGATGCATAAGCTTGTATAAAATACCAATTGAAAAATAATTGACATTAAAGATTAAATCAAGCTTAGCATAAACATAATTTGTACTTTAAGATGCAAAGATATTGTAAGCACAATCAAATCATATATATATGTATGAAAATGAATATACCAATTGAAATTGATACTATTTGAAATTTAAACCATACATATATAGAAAACACATATGAGTATGCAAAGATAAAATTTCATGAGGTTCTTGTGTATAACTCATAATTACCACCCTATTCATGCACATGTTAAATAGATTTTCAATAAGAGCATACATGGCATGGTCGCCCATCCAACCGCCCTTGGAAGGTAGGAGTTTTCAAAAATATGATTTGAAAATAATTTAACGTGTTTGAAAAATCTACCAATTTGAAGAATATGAACTAGTTTAAGATAATTTTTTAAATAACTAGTTATAAATCCTTCAAAATATGAAACCAAACCATATATCTCATGAAGCATGCGTTTTACACAAAATTGTCACTCAAGATCTATAAAGTTAAAAAATACTTATAAAACAAAATCATGAGTAAACACAAATAATGTGAGTGTACAAGAATAATATGAAAAGCATAATCATGGGAATAAGCAATAAAGCTCATATGAAATTCCTTTATAAATATGAAAAACATTAACAAAAATAATATGGAATACAAGTTAAAATGCAAGAATCATCAAAACTAGGTTATAAAAGTACGTCTAATGGGTACAAATGAGCAATTAAGTACAAACATACAACAATCAAATATGGTTCATTAGTTATACAAGTATAAACACAAGTTTTAATGAAAGCTACATCTAAACAAGTAATAATAACATGAAGCATAAAACACAAACCAATACATGCTAAAATTCAATAATATAAAAGCATGTAAATTAAATAAGGAAATATAGATAGTTACCAAAACTAATAGGGCTAATCTCTAGGTCTCCAAACCATGATGGTCCTCCCACCAAACTTTCCTTGAAAGTGATGCATCCAAAAGTATCACCATTTAGCTCAAAACGCATCCACCATCAGGGCACCAATACCCTCACGTCAAGCGAGAGCCCACACCTACATCAAATACACTAGGGGTGAAATTTGGTACCCATACCTTGTTGGGTCCATGGGGGTTAGCATCTTTCCTATCCTAAACAAATTTATTTGCAAAATTTGAAACATTTATTCCATCATAACAAAATTTTGCAAGGTGGCCCTTACGTCCACAATGTGTACAAGTGTACACATAAGCATACATAAAATCATGTGTGTGAGCATGAGAAGCATGTGTATGCCATGAATAGTATGCATGTATATGTGGTGCATGTTTCTTGCGAAACATGGATTCTAATTTTTTGTGATCCATACACATTGGCTCAAAGTGGAGCCCAAACAATCAACACATTTCTTCAACATACATATATCTTTTTTAATACTTGAAGACAAAGTGGAGCATGCAACACTAGATGATGAAGCTATAGTAGCATGGCAAACATGTGAAGAAAAATTATTTTCACTCTTTAAATTTTGTTTTCATTTAGAGCAAGGTCAAGTTGGGATTTCAATGAGTCCCTTTCATTTGAAATTTCAACCTTCTCTTGCAAAGCCAAATCAAGTTTTGAAAATAAATCCTTATTTTCTTTATTTAATTTAAAGATTTTCTTTTTCAAACTTGATACTTTTCAAGTAAGTTTTCACACACTAAAGATAGTTCTTCATTTAATGCATGTGCATCCATGTAATCATCACAAGAAGAACTAGCATCATCTAGTTGAGTATCTGAGTTTACCTCAAGGGAGTCATTCCCTTGGACCATGTAGTAAGCTTGTTCGGACTCTTCTCCACTAGATTCCTTCTCCACATATTTTGACGTTTGCCGCTTGGGAGATGTCAAAGTATTCCACACGGCAAAGGCGAAATCACAATGAAAAACCATATATAAATAATCTTTACTTAATATTTGCCTATGTGCCTCTAAGGCTTGTGCATTGGCTTCTATATGCTTGTTATTATGAAGGTAAGATTTCTTGGTAGTAGTAAGGTAAACATGCATTCCTAGGTTTTCAAATAAGCACTCATTCTAAGTTTCCATATATTGATGTAGAAATATCAAACATGGGAGGGGTCATGAAATCCATGAGTGTATAAACTATATGTGTGCAAATGTAAATCTAGATTAGCTATCCAAGATCTCACTCCTAGGTGGTTAAACCTAATATCAGGAGCGTAGGCTCTGATACCAATTGAAAATACACCAAGAGGGGGGTGAATAGGTGTATGACTAATCTAATGACAAATGATGCGGAATTAAAAACTAATTGCAACACACTATGTGTAACCAAAGAATGTAGCCAAATTCTCGGTGAAGAGCTCTAGACTAACTTCTCTTGATTCCTCTAAATAAGAGTTGAGGTGCTATCTGAAGCTCTCTTGGTTCAACACAAGTATGGGCACACACAAACAATACCAAACATATATATGATGTAATAATATGATGCAATGTAAGATATAAAAGAGAGAGAGTTTAGAGATAGTGGATCAATCGCAAACACTAAGATATGTATCGAGGTTCGAGCCACTGATCTACATCCCCGCCTTCACACAGAAGAATTTTCACTATACATCCACACAAGACTTCCTACACAGGGAACCTACACTGAGGATTTGGCAAATACAACTAGGAGTACACAACTCCTCTCTCCAACAACACCAGCTCTACACAAGAGGCAAGGCACAACAACTATCACCTTACACAAGAGGGATAAGATTAAGCCAAACAACAATCACCTCACACTAGAGGGATACGTCACTAAGCCAAACTCCACCACAATCATGTCTACACAAGAGGGATAACAACAAACCCAAATCACAATCTTAATTATCTCTACACAAGAGGGATAACAACAAACTCAAAGCACAATCTCCTCTACACTTAGAGAGATAGGCACAAACCAAAGCACAGAGAAAGGTTACAACTCTTGGTGATCTCAAAGACCACAAACAACCTTGGTGATCACAATAGACCACAAACTAATTTTCTCACAAAAACAAGACTCTATAGATAGGATAGAGAAGATAGCTCAAGTGTAAGAAAAATAAGGTGTTTGAAATCAAAACACAAAGAAAAATACTTAGGAAAAATGCTAGATAAAGATAGAAATGAAGATCAAAACCAATATCCCAAATACTCTATTTTTCTTTGATTTTTTCAACCTTTGAAAAAAAATAAAGATAAATCTTTTAACCACAAAAATTCTTTTAAACTCTTGCTGAAAAACACTTGAAAGATAGGAAACTTTCTCTTCAAAAATCTTGTTTAAATCATCTCAAGAGAAGGCATATATATAGCCTCTTAAAAATCTGCCCGTTGGCAGTCTGGAAAGGTCAAAAATGACCTTCCGATCGATCGCCCGGTCAACCGACGCAACGGTCATATTTCTGACCGTTGTGCCTCCGATCGACCGCCCGGTCGACCGGGCCAAGCCATCGGTCGACCGCCCGGTCGACCGGCCAGCACCCGAGAGTGGGGTGCTTTCAATCGGTCAACAGTGCGGTCAACCGAGAGTTAGGGGCGTTACATTAAGTTTTGAGGGTTCAACAAAGATTTAGTTTCATTCTTCTTCAAAAGGAAGGTGTTGAAGTCTCAAGTTTACTCAATGATGGGATTCAAGCTTGGACAATCAAGAATGAATTTTTTGGAGAATCCTTCTAGAAGATTGCTTGAAGACATGAAGAACCTATGTAAGAAATTAGAATATTTAAGTGTAGGGTGTTGAATTGATGCTCAAGATCACACACACAATACAAGATTTCGTATATAGTTTTGGGTTTAAGTACTTTAAAAAAATGGTTTTTGACATATGGTATATATTTTCAGATTTTTATCCAGATTCAAATATGTATCTTATAGCCTATATATTACCAAAACATATTTTAAACATATATAAATATTTAAAAATAAGTTTTAATTCAAAAACTACCTTGAAAATGATTTTTGGGGTAGGTCGGTCGACCGTCCTATATGCATTGATAATGCACAGGTGTCGGTCGACCATTTGTGCATAACTTTTTTGTGCACATTTATCGACCGACTGATCGGTCAATCGCCAAATCTTAGCTGCCCCCATTTAGCACTTTAGTTGACTGAATGGTCGACCGTTCCTGTGTCAGTACTCTCTGTTTATTTCAATCAACTGACCGATCCACCAATTGGCTATGGCTAGTTTTTGAAATAGGTCGTGCGATTGACTGGCCAGTCGACCGACAGACTGCCTCTGTTACAGTAACGACTAGTTTTTAAATCTGCTAGACTTTTGACTTTCCTCCAACGGGTAGTTTTAGGGTTTAATCACTCTCTTAATACCCTAGTTCACTCCTCTAATAACTTTTACCTATTGCCTATATATGATTCATTTATAGAGGATTAAATACATGAAAAACAAGTTTTTACAAGTTTTATTCAAAAAATATTTAAGTTTATTCAAAGAGAAAAATTTTTAGTTTTCAAGTTTTAAGACCTCTCAATTTCAAATCAATTTCTACAAATTTTAAGCTCTCAATTCAATCATTTTCAACTGAAATTTCTCTCACACAAACTTCTTGGCTTTCATTTCTCATTCTGTACTCTAGAAAGTTGTAAAGAGAGAGTTTATGATTTTTGTGGCCACTATTTGTGATCTTTGTGGTCACCAAGAGCTTGTAAACTTTGTTGGTTTTGTGCTGCCTCTTATGTAGAGGTTTGAAGGTTGAAGTGTGTACTCTAGGTCTTGTGTAGACCATTGTAACTCCTTTGTAGAAGATCCTAAGTGGATAGTAAAAATTTTTCATGCGGTGAAGGTGGGGACATAAAGCAAGTTGCTCGAAGCTTGAAATAAATTTCTTGTGTATGCGATTGCTTTTTCTCTCACTCTTACTCTATCTCATTGCTAACACTTGTGTTTTAATTTTCATTGCACTTGCTATATATTGCTTGCATCATTCATACTTGTCGATTTTTTTCTTACAATCAAGAAGGCAATTGAGCACCTCAACTCTTTATCTAGAAGAATATAGAGGAGAAGTTCTAGAGCCCTTAATTGAGAATCCAGCTTCACTTTTTGAATTGAATTGACCGTTTGCATTATTCATTTTTAATTATTGTATTTTCACATTTCATTAGCATTGCACCTATTCATCTCCCTCTAGTTGTCCTTTCAATTGGTATCAAAACTTGTATTCTAGTTTTTGGTTTATTTACCTTAGAGAGATCTTCTTGGGAATCACTTATTTGCTTGATATTTTTACTAGTATTTATGGCCGAAGGAATCAAGACTCCACCCAAGTTTGATGGCCTTACTTTCCCAGATGAAAAGTTAAGATAACCGTATTCTTGTAATCCCTAGGAAGCCGGTTGTAAAGGCAATGACCAAACCCTTTAGTGTACCCGATGGTGATAAGGACACTTGGTCCGACATTGCCACCAAGGAGTTTGATGCTAATGCTAAAGGCACACTATGCCTTACTTCAAACCTTAAATGATGATGACATATCTAGGGTATTCATTGTAAATCCTTCATGAGATTTGATCACACTTAGTTATCATACATGACAGAACATCACAAGTCAAGAGAGCCAAAATCGATCTCTTGTGTTCTCATTATGAAAACTTTAGTATGAATGAAAATGAAACTATTGATGATATGATCACTAAGTTTACTAAAATCACAAATAGTGTTTCCTCTCTAGGTGATGAAATTGATAATGACCAAAAAGTGAGGAAGGTTATTTGTGTTCGTTCACCATCTTGGGAGATCAAGTCTACTATCTTGAAGGAGCTAAATGACAAGGAAGAGATGGAACTCATTAGTCTTATCGGAGGAACTTAAAGACCCATGAGATGGAAAGAAAATCTAGAGATAAGAAGGCACCCCAAAGAAGAAGACTCTTGCCTTCAAATATACTCCCACCATCTCTGACGAAGAAGAAAATAACCAAGAAGATGATGAAGATTTATCCCTCCTCGTAAAGAATATGAGGAGAATGTACAACAAGACCAAATTCAACAACCATAGAAGATGGCAAGGGAAGGAGGATAAGAATTTAATTTGCTACAATTGTAGGAAGCCCAGACACATCATTGCTGATGCCCGGAGACCAAGAGCAAACCTACAATCTCTAAGAAGTCCTACAAAAAAAAGGCTTTGAAATCAATTTGAGATTCGGATAGCAAATCCGAAGAAGAGGTGGATACGTCAAATGTTTGTTTCATGGCTAATAAAAACACACCCAAGATAACTTCAGAATCTACTCTCGATGAATGTGAGTTATTTTTGGATGAACTAGGTGAAGCTTTTGAAGAACTTTTCAACAACTATGATTTTCAAAAAGAAGTATTTAAAAATGAAGAAAGAAAATGACTTCTTCAAAATCAATTAGTTGTCATTTCAAAAGAAAAAGAAATTTTATCTTCTACTCTTCAAAAGACACAAAATAATTTTGATGCATACAAAATTTCTTACAAAGCCAAATTTTTAATTATTGATGAAAATGAGATTTTCACTATGAAAAATAAAATTAATATTTTACTAATGTTTTGAAAAATTGTGAATTTGACAAAGTTAGACTAAAAGCCATGTTTTCAAAGAGGCAAACTCAAAGGAAATCATCCACACATCATGCTCATCACACTCCACATGCCCATGCTCATCATGTTCACACACATCATGCATTTTTATATGCCATGGTGTATACATGCACCTATTGTGGTCAAAAAGGTCATTTAATCAAGTTTTGTTATGATAAGATAAATGCTTCAAGTAGTTATGTATGGGTTCAAAAAACTAACATTTTAAGGCCCGAGAAAATTTTAGTACTAAAGTCAATCCCTATGTTAATTGACATAGATACGCACCAAGGTTCCAAGACGTAGGCTGCGATGGTACCTTGATAGCGGTTGCTCAAGACACATGATTTGAGATATCAACAATTTTGCAACTCTATCAAGGTACCATGAAGGTAGTATCATCACCTTCGGAGATGACTCAAAGGGTAAAATCATTCGTATAGGTAATATCAAGATTAGCTTATCTCTTTTAATTGAGAATGTAGTTTTGGTTGAAGGCCTTAAGCATAATTTTTGAGTGACAATGATTTTAAAGTTTTCTTTAATGATTTTACTAGTGACATTTTAAACAAAAAAAAATACTTTTGTTCTTTTCAGTTTTCATGAAAATAATATTTATATGATTGACATGTTAAATTTAAAATGCAATGTAACTTGTTTGAATGCCTTCAATAAAGACTCTTGGTTATGACATAAGAGATTAGGCCATATTTCGTTTGACCATCTATCCCGAATTAATTCTAAGAAATCGGTGAAGAGTATTCATAACTTGAAACTTGAAAAGAATCGCATTTGTGATGCATACCAATTTGAAAAACAAACCAAGTTCTCTTTTAAAACAATCAAGGATATCATGACACCTAGACATTTAGAGTTGATCAATATAAATTTGTTTAGTCCAAATAAAATTAAAAGTCTTAGTGATAAATATTTTGTTTTTGTTTTAGTTGATGATTTTTCAAGATTTACATAGGTTTTCTTCTTAGAACATAAAGATGAAGCTTTTTCGTACTTTCAAATTTTTAAAAAAAAAGTTGAGAAAGAAATTTATTTTCCAATTTTGTGCACTAGGAGTGATAGAGGTGATGAGTTTATCAACCATTCTTTTATCACTTATTGTGAGAAAAATGAAATCAAGCATGAGTCGATCGTGTCCTAAAACTCCACAATAAATTGAGTCGTTGAAAGAAAAAATCGTACTCTTCAAAAAATAGTTAGGACCATAGTTTGTGAATACGTACTCCATCAATATCTATGGGCTGGGCCATAAACACTTCATGTTAAATTAAAAATTTTATTTATTTTTGCAAAATTCAAATAAAACTCTCTTTGAAATTTATTATTTAAGAAAACCAAATGTTTCCTATTTTAAAGTTTTTGGATACAAGTGTTTTGTTTTGAATAACAAAGGTAGTTTGGAAAAGTTTGATCCAAAATCTTTTGAAGCTATTTTTGGTGGATATTCAAATATGAGTAAGGCATATAAAGTCTTCAATAGGTCAACTTTGACTATTGAAGAGTCTATGCAAGTTAAATTTAATGAATCTAACTCTCTTGTGAAGAATATTATAGAGATTGATTCTTTGGGTGAAGACCTTGAGAAGATTTCAATTGAAGATTCACAGGCACCAGAAGAAGAAGACAAGCCAAAAGACGATGCAAATTGTAGTCCAAGATGTCGAAGTGGAGCCAACTCAACCACTTCTAAAGGACTGGAGATACGCAACAAGTCATCTTAAAGATCTCATCTTAGGTGATGTATCCAAGAGGGTAACTACTCGCTCCAAACTCCAAGTTATATGTGGCCATTTTGCATTCATAGCACACATTGAGCCCAAAAATATCCTTGAGGCCGAGGGCGACTCATATTGGTTGCTTGCAATGCAAGAATAGCGCAATCAATTTGAGTACAATCAAGTTTGGCATCTCATTCCTAGCCCCATGATAGGCCAACTATTGGCACTAAATGAGTCTTTAGGAATAAGTTGGATGAGTCAGGTAATGTCTTTAGGAATAAAGCTAGGCCAATGGCCCAAAGTTACACCCAAATTGAAGGTATCGATTTTGAGAAAACCTTTGCACCCGTAGCACGACTCAAAGCTATACGGATAACCCTTACTTTTGTTTCATTTAAGGATTTTAAGATTTTTCAAATGGATATTAAAAGTGTACTTTTCAATGGTTTTATTGATCAGGGGTGTATGTTGAACAACCCTCCGGGTTTGTTGATCTTACACATCTGGATTTTATTTTCGAACTTGAAAAGTCTTTGTATGGTTTAAAACAAGATCCAAGAGCTTGGTATGAAAGACTTAATAGTTTTCTTGTTGAAAATGATTTTGTTAAAGGCAAAGTTGATCCACCTTATTTACAAAGCATGTAGATAATGATATTTTGATAGTACTAATATATGTTGATGATATCATATTTGAATCTATTAATGAAAAGTTTTGTAAAGATTTTGAATTATGCATGAAGAAAGAGTTTGAAATGAGTATGATGGGAGAGCCCAACTATTTTCTTGAAGTCCAAATCAAGCAAAGGAGTGATAAGATCTTCGTCAATCAAGCCAAGTATACAAGAGAGCTTATCAAAAAAAATTGGGATAGAAGATGCAAAGATTAGGAAGGCTCCCATGGATACTACAACCAAGCTTGATAAGGAGAATAAAGTAAAAACGTTAATATTAAACTCTATTGTAGCATGATCAGACAAAACCTGCACAGAAATTTTTTTTTAGAAATTAAGATTAAGAATGTGTTAGGTTCCTCAATACTACCGCTATAGCAAGTGGTTATGCAAGTCGTGATCCAAAAAGAAGGACTGTGATAGAAGCGTTTCAGTATTCATTTAAGTTACTAAAACCAGTTAAATATTTCTTCTTAGTTTTGACAAGAAAGAGAAAAGAAAATTGAGTTAAGTTAGGTAGAAATTAAAGAGAAAGATAATTTTTAAAAAAGAAAAGAAAAGTAGAGCTAAGTTAAAAGAGAAATAAACAAAAGAATAAAGAAAAATGTGTTGGTTTTTTAAAGTCTTTTTTAAACTAAGAAGTTAAAAGAAAGAAAGAAAATAAAAGTATACTTACCTCTTTTGGTGATTACTTTACCTCTGATCGTCGGTGAAGGTTTACCTTGAATTGGAGGCGATCAGCGTGTATCGCATAAGAGTTGATTCGAGTCTATTCCATATTACATCATCAAAACAAAGTAAGCATGAAATGATACAGAATGAGACTAAGAACCCATCGTCATGAGCTTTCGATGGTACTCATAAAGGAAAGACGATTCTGATGCTATTTGACTCACTTAGATAGCAATCGATACCAAAAGAAATGAAGTAAAAACAAGAAGGAAAAGAACACAAAAAATAAACTCCGATTAAATTGAAAAACGATAAAAGAAAAGAAGAAGATTACACTGATGTCACTCTCAATATAATTCTACCTCTCTTTTTCTCTTGAATCTCTTCTCTAACCTAAGTTTACAAATAAATAAAAATTATATAGAAATAAAAGAGAAAATATAAGTTAAACTAAAGCAAAATCCTAACCTAAGCTCTCTGCTTCTCTACGTCCCTTTGCCTTCTGTATTTGGTGATTTTTATAGGAGAAGATGAATGTGAGAATACGTGTGAAGATATGAGCAAAATTGCTCCACCAACAGACTCAAGATTACCGTGAAAACTCTGAAGTTTTCGCGATAATTTTGAGGTTGTTTGATCAACGCTTTGAGCGCGTGGATCCCTACGTTCTGGAGTTTTCGCGGCAATTTTGAGGATGTTGGATCAACATTTTGAGTGCATGGATCCCTATGTTCTATTTCCCAATATTCTTCAGTTAGATTATAGTTTGACTTTAAAATCTTCAGTATATTTGTACTAATCCTCATTTATGGATTAAATCATTTTAAATCTGAATTAAATGGGCTTTTAGGCTCATTTCTTCTCCTTCTCCATTAATAAAAATTTGCACACCATTAAATAAAAAGAAAGTTAAATTAGCAGAGTTTATTAAAAATAAATTTGTGCATGTAATAATAATTATGCAAAATATGTGTATAATCACACCCCACGCCTATCTTTTGCTCATCCTCGAGCAAAACAAGAAAACTAAATCTAAGAGTTTATTAGACTTTCACAGGTCACATAATTGCACCGAGCATGTGCAACAAGCCTTTAAATCTCTAGGTTATCCCTAGAGAAAGAGTTGTAATCTCCTGAGGATTTTCAGTAAATTACATCTATAAAATTCAAAAAAAAAAGAAACCAAAGTGTTAGTATTTTGTAAAACACATTTTGAAAGAGAGAGAATATTTGAAGTATTCTTACAAAAATCAAGTAACTTATAAGTCTTAGGATCACCAAACTATTCATTCCTAAACTTAGTCTCTATTCACAAACTTGTTACTAATCAAAAGTGAGGATTCAAACTGTATTTTTCATCTAGTCTATTATTTTATCCTAAGTCAATGCATCTTCGTGACCGTAAATATTTGACTCGGGATTCTTCAACTCCAACTCTTACATATTATGATGGTAATATCCCTCAGTTCCATTAGGCTTTTTAATTTGTCCATGTAACGAGATTTAGGTCGGTGACTTCCGAACCAGACAGTTTTAGGGCACTGGGTGAGAAAACACCCTTAGGACTTTAAGACTCGAGCAAATAAGGCCACAGAAGTAAGGATTTTATTTGCCATATGGATCACTTTTAGGCGTGAATACTTATGCTTTATGAGGCACAAATACCCACCATAATTAGAAGATTTTTTAATAAATATATATATATTCTTCTTTTTTTTCTTTTTTTAAATATTCTTAAACCTTAAGTGTGTAAGTGTATAAAGTATTCTTAAACCTTAAGTGTATAAAGATTTCATCAAGGTAAAAATCAAGACTAAATTATTTTTCCAATTTTTCTTTCCAACTCTAGAAATCAAACAAATAATCTTATTCTGACCAAGTATAAGAAATCTTAATTATGATTCTCTTATTCCTTAATTTCTTACAAAAATAGGTCAAAATATTGTTTCCTTTTTAAAAAGTTTTAAAGAAAAGAATATTTTTTAAATTTAATAAAAGCATATGTAAGTAAACTCTCCCCCACACCTATCTCATGCATTATCCTCAATGTATGAATAATGCATATATGCATGAAAAAGAAGAAAGGGAAGGGAAAATGTTACCTCAAGGTGATGGTTCCGCTGGTGGTTGGATTGGAGCAAACGTTGCTGTCCAATCTAAATAATGTGGTGGTTAGTGGAATTCACCTTTGACCTCTAACCCATTGACATTGTTATAACCCTTAAAATTAAATTGGATCATGCAAGATCCTATCATGATACTCATCCTAGTTAAATGACTAATCTTGAAAATCATCTCGGAATCATAATATTCAACACCTTAGTCCAACAATGGAATGTGGCTTAGTGGAGTGGTTGATTTGAGCTCAAAAATGAAAAGAATGGGAGCCAATACTGACTTGGGAATATGACTCAAATTAAATTTAAGTTCGAGAGTTAGGTTTGGTTCAAAAATTAGGTTCAAATCAAGGAAGTGAAGTTCACATTCATGATCTATCAATGGAGTGTAACTTTGCAAGATCAGTGATTCAAGTTCAAGATTTATAAGTATGGGAATTAATGTTGGCTCGAGAATGTGATCGAAATTATGTAAGGATACCAGAGCCAATATACAGTCAAAAATTGAAACCAAATCACAAAGTTGAGGATCAGGGTCACATTCACATTTAAGTTCAATTTCATTGAAGTGAAAACTTATCAATTTTTCAAGAGTTTAGGATTGGTCAAGTTCAAGATGTTGTAGTGAAATTGAATCTTAATTTTCAAAACATTATGACTCTTGGGCCAGATCAATAGGGTTACATATATCAAAATTGGTCAAATAGTAATAAGAGAGAGTTTCCTTTTTCCTATAAATGTTGATCAAGTGACTCATTTGTACATTTAACCTATCGATAGACTGGGTAAAATCATTTTAGGACTGAATCATGTCTTCCATACTCTTTTCTAAGTCAATAAGTTCTTTTTGTTATGGTGAGACTTGGAAAATAGAGTAAGGATCTTAGATTTGAAAATTTTGTGGGAGTATTGAGTCCGTCTTATATTGGAATTGTCGTTCGGACTCTTGCATGACTTTCGTACTCTTTTCTTACTCTGTTTTTTCTTCAAGTGGTTGTTCTAAAAAGGAGTATATGAAGCTATATGTTAGAATGATGGTTGATAATATGACTCAGAGGATGTGTATCCCTACTGACTCATGAAGAGCAAAGATGTTTGTTCCAATCTAGTTTATAATACTAGGGTTGGGGCATATGTTGAGTTGGATTAAACCAATCCGGCATACTTAATTTGTTAAAGTTATAAAATACCAGATTGATGATATCCGAGTCAAAAGAGGTTGGGTGAAATATAGAGTTACATTTGCATGGAAAAAATTATAATTATGATCCATATCACATAAAAAGATAAATCAAAACAAACAAACAAATAAACAAACAAAAAAAAGAAAAAAATCTAGCCTATGTTAGGGTAAATCTTAGATCTAAATGGCTCCTAACTGGTTGTCTAGTAGAGGTATATTGTAGCAGTCTGACCATAGGTTAATCAACTAGATATGGGCAAAACTCAGAGGGAGGTATTCGTGCAGAGCAACAGGCCTTAATTACGCCAAGCTACTAGTTTTTGAGATCTTGTCTCTTAATCTCCAATCTTAGACACCGATTTAATAGAGTCAAACTTTAACAACTTCCTCCAGAGATCAATCTCCTATTTAGTCCGATATGTCCTTAGGGCCAACGTCTACTCAGTTTTAATTAGGCTGGGTTAATGAGTGAGAAGATGGATTTTTTGGGCTAAAGAAGGGTAATGACTCCCTCTAGACATTTAAGTGCAAGTATGCAATTATATAGCAGACAGAAACACTCAACCAATATAAACCATCAAAAAAGTTCCTGTACTACATGTATACACACATACCTTTGCTCCAACACTCTTCAACAGTAATGTAAATGTAACGAAATTAGGCGAATGCCCTAAATGCAAAGTCTAAACTGTTTTTTAGCATTTATCAACCAATATATTACTGCTGAATTAAAACAGTGTGCATTATATGTTAAACAGGAAAAATAAAAACTGCAGAAGCTAAATTCTTGAATTTCAAGCAACTTGCAAGAAATTACAGTTAGCAATTCATCACAAATATCACCATAAATATAGTGAAAACGCGGGTTTTGCCGCATTTGGGTAACATAATTGTGGGCTCTGATGCTCTGCCTTCTTGGGCAGAGGCATATAGTAGTAATATGTCCACTATAACTTTTAGATTCCAGAAATCAGTCCTTGCACAAAAAAAAGAGAAGAAAAAGTTAACCATTAGTAAATAAAAAGAAATACTGTTTCTCTCCAGCAACGGCACCAAAATTTGATCGAGGCAAAACCTATACAAAAAATAAAGTTTTAGAAATTAAGATTAAGAATGTTCTAGGTTTCTCAGTACTACCGCTATAACAAGTGGCTATTCGGGTCGTGATCAACAAAGAGGGATAAAGCGTTTCAATATTCTTTTAAGTTAATAAAATTGGTTAAATATTTCTTCTTAGTTTTGAATAGAAAGAGAAAAGAAAACTGAGTTAGGTTATAGGAGTAGAAGTTAAAGAGGAAGATAGTTTTGAAAAGAAAAAAAGGAGAACTAAGTTAAAAGAGAAAGAATCAAAAGAATAAGGAAGATTGTGTTGGCTTTTTAAAGTCCTTTTTAATCTAAGAAGTTAAAAGAAGGAAAGAAAATAAAATTATACTTACCTTTTTTGGATGATTCCTATACCTCTGATCGACAATGAAGGTTTACCTTGAATTGAAGGTGATCAGCGTATAGCGCTTAAGAGTTGATTTGAGTCTCTTCCACATTACATCATCAAAACAAAGTAAGCATGAAATGTTACAGATTGAGACTGAGAACCAATCGTCATGAGCTATCAGTGGCACTCATAAAGGCAAGACGATTCTGATGTTATTTGACTCACTTAGATTACAATCGATACTAAAAGAAATGAAGTAAAAACCAGAAGGAAAAGAACATAAAAATAAACTCTGATTAAATTGAAAAATAATAAAAGAAAAGAAGAAGATTATACTGATGTCACTCTCAATATAATTCTTCCTCTCTTTCTCTCATGAAACTCTTCTATAACCTAAGTTTACAAATAAACAGAAAATTACATAAAAATAAAAAGAGAAAATCTAAGTTAAACAAAAGCAAAACCCTAACCTAAGCTCTCTGCCTCTCTACATCTCATGGTCTTCTGCATTTGGTGGTTTTTATAGGAGAAAATGAATGTGGTAAGTGTGAAGATATGAGCAAAATCGTTCCATCAACAGACTCAAGATTACAGCAGAAACTCCAGAGTTTTTGCTGCAATTTTGAGGCCTTTGGATCAACGCTTTAAGCACGTGGTCCCTATATTCTGTTGCCCAATATTCAGTTAGATTTACAGTTTGGCTTTGAAGTCTTCAGTATATTTGCACCAATCCTCATTTATGATTTAAATTATTTTAAATCCAAATTAAATGGGCTTCTGGGCTCATTTCTTCTCCTTCTCCATTAATTTGCACACCATTAAAAAAGTTAAATTAGTAGAGTTTATTAAAAATAAATGTGGTCATATAATAATAATTTTGCAAAATATGTGTACAATCATAACATGATTGGTAGTTTGCTGTACTTGACGACGAGTAGGCCGGACATTATGTTCAGTATTTGTTTGTGTGCTAGATTTCAATTTTATCTTAAAGAGTCTTATTTGATTACAGTAAAACATATTATTAAATATCTTAAGGGCACTATTAAAATGAGCTTGTGGTATTCAAAAACCAGACAATTCTCAATGACGAGTTATTCGGATGTGGACTATGCCAGTTGTAGAATAGAGAGGAAGAGCACTAGTAGAATTTGTCAATTTTTAGGAATTTGCCTTGTTTTATGGTCTTCCAAGAAACAAGAATCTGTGGCCCTCTCAACTGCCGAAGTAGAGTATGTTGCGATCGGGGCTTATTGTGCATAAGTCCTTTAGATGAAATATACTCTCCTTTATTATGATTTTCATCATAATCATATTAAAATATTTTGTGACAATACTAGTACTATTCATATGATCAAGAATGCAAATCAATATAGTAAAACTAATCATATAGAGAATCAATATCACTTTCTTAGAAAACACTATGAGAAAGGAAATATTGAAATACCGATTTTCAATTGGCAGATATTTTTACTAAACTACTTGATTATAATAGATTTTCTTTCATTTGTGGTGAGTTAAATTTTGTATTATGGATACATGATTTATAAACTAAAAATTTTTCATTGGTATTTCCTTTAGCATTGCTACCACGTTGGTTTCAAATAGTGTACATGATTTTTTGCTAGTATCTTTCCATTCTTTTCTTTTAACTTGTTTACATTGTTTTTATTATTTTGAATTGGTATCTTGTTTTACTCCTTTTTAATGCATCACAAAAGGGGGAGAAAAATGTTGAGTAATTATTATTATTGGTTTTGAGGTTTTGAGATGTATAATTATTTTCTTACTTCCTAAAAGGGGAGAAAATTTTAGTTATTTTGTCTCAAATAATTTTACATGTCTTATATCCATTTACCCATGTTTTATGCAATAGTTAGTTATGTTTTTCATTTATTGCATATTTTTGTTGGTGAAAGGAGGCATGGATGGATGATGGCTATTTATGCATATTGCTCTAAATTGTTGAATTTCTATATATGCTTGCATGTGAATTGATTACATTGATAATATCTTTAAATCATATTAGTTTATTGAACTTGATCTCATATAAGCATAATTTGAGAGTGAGCTTTTCAAAAGCTCTTCACATTATTTTTATAAGTAACTAATGTATTTTTGTCATCATCAAAAAGGGGGAGATTGTTGGCTCAAGGTTACAATCAACGATTTCTTATTTTGGTAATTACAAAACTCATAGAGTTATTAGGTATTAATCAAGTTCAAGTGTTTAAGTTTTTCAGGATTCAAAGAAGATATAGTTTCATTTTTCCTCAAAAAAAAGGTGTTGAAGTCTCAAGTTCACTCAACGATGGGATTCAAGCTCGAACGATCAAGAATGGATTTTTGGAGAAGCCCTCTTGAAGATTGCTTGAAGACATATGATCCTATGTAAGAAATTAGAATATTTAAGTGTAGGGTGTTAAAATTGATGCTCAGGATCGCACATACACAATGCCAGATTTCATATATAGTTTTGGCTTTTAGTATTTTACAAAATGATTATTGATACATGTTATATATTTACAAATTTTTATATCCAGTTTTAAACATGTATCTTATAGCCTATATGTTGCCAAAACATATTTAAAACATATATAAAATATTAAAAATAAGTTTTATTTCAAAAACTATCTTGAAAATAATTTTTAGGGTCGATTGACCGTCTGGTCGACCATCCTATGTGCATTGGTAATGCACAGCTACCGGTCGACCTGGCAATCAACATTTTGTGCACAGCTTGTTTGTGCATGTTTGTCGGCTAACCGACCGGTTGATCGCCAATTCAAGTTATAAAGAGAGGGTTTGTGAATTTTGTGGTCACCAAGAGCTTGTAAATATTATTGGCTTTGTGCTACTTCTTGTGTAGAGGATTGAAAGTTGGAGTTGTGTACTCTGAGTCTTGTATAGACTATTATACCTCTTTTGTGAAAGATCCTAAGTGGATAGTGGAAATTCTTCATGCGGTGAAGCGAAAACGTAGAGCAAGTTGCTCGAACCTCGAAATAAATTGTAGTTCACCTAAAGAGGGGTGAATAGGTGACAAGCTAATCTAATGATGAATAATGTGGAATTAAAAACTATTTATATAAACTAAAGCTATTAAGCTAAACATACAAGGTATAACACAAGAGTGTAGCCGAATTCCCAGTGAAGGACTCTGAACTATCTCCTTAAGATTCCTCTAGATTAAGAGTTGAGGTGCCACTATGGCTCTCTTGGTTGAATACAAGTGTGAGCAAACAATCCCAAGTATATAATAATAGAGCACAAGATATATCAAGTAAATAAAGATATAAGAAATGTAAGCATGCAAGATATGTAAACACAAGTGAGAGAGAGAGAGAGAGCAATTGCAAACACGAGAGATTTATTTCGAGATTCAAGCACCCTTGCTCTACGTTCCCGCCTTCAACACTATGAAGGATTTCCACTAAAAACGATCCCACTGGATCACTCGGTGCCGCAACACCAACAACGAGTTCACATTAGAACTCCGGACCTGCAAGTCCCTCACTTGTTCCCGCAAGAGCAACACACGCAAGTACACTAGCTTGCCGAGGCTGCTACACTGAGCTCCCACAAGAACTCGAAACAACACGAACCCGCAAGTTCGCCTCCTTAAATACAAAGAAGAAACACTTGGTGATCTCAACACTTTGATCACTTAAAAACACTCTCACAAAAAAGCTCCTATAGGATTAATATAGCAATGGAAAGCTCAAGTGTGTGTGAGAAAAACTAGGATAGATTTTGTGGTGAAAAACTCAAGAAATCACTTTTGAAAATCACTCTTGAAAACTCTCCTTTTGATATGGAAGTATTAGCCCTAAACCAAGTGGAGATAAACACTTAGAGAGGTAGGAAAAACTAGCACAAAAACTCTCTTAAAATCTTATGGAAAACAGCCCAAGGGAACCTCATTTTATAGGCTCCCAAAAACTAGCCGTTGCAGGCCAACTTAGTAGCTGATGCTGCTGTCGGTCGATCGCCCGGTCGACCGGCCAATGGTCAGATTGCTGACCGTTGTGCCTCCGGTCGACCGCCCGGTCGACCGGCCAGCACCCGAGAGTTGGGTGCTTTCTCTCGGTCGACCGCGCGATCGATCGGCTTTGTAGGCTGGTCCTTTGTGCACGTCTCGTGCACATCGGACTCCTGGTCCGATCGACCGACTCATGGTCCGGTCGACCGTCCGGTCGACTGCCACTGTAGTATGGCTGAAAATCTGGGACTAAAAATCCTTTCTTTTTAACTCCAATAAAATCTCGTAAATTCTCATAAATTCTACAAAAACAAGTTCATTAACATAATTTGATATACAAACATGTTTGATTAAAAATCAATACATATTACAAAATTTTGAATTATTTTTGTGATATAGAAATTTTGGCCTTAAACAAAAATCGTATTTTTCAAAAACAATCTCCAAATTGAAAAAATAATTTTTCTAAAACTTCTACAAATACAAAAACAAGATATTTTAAACACATTTGAAGCTTAATGTGATTGGATATGATCCACTACACATATGAGATGAAATATCTATGTTTTTGACAATAAGCTCTAAAATAAGTTTTGATAAATTCAAAATCAAAACTATCTTATGAAAACACATATAAATTTTGTGTGTGTGTGTAAATGAGCTTGAGCAATCCACAACTAATCTATCCTTTACATTTTATCTAAAAATAATTCTTAACACTTACAAAACTAGACACAAATCTTCATGAAAATCTTCTCTTGAAAACCTTTTTCACCTTCTTGACTTGGTCCAAACCTTGATCCATGAGTTAGACTCATCTTGAGTACTTGATGCGATCTTGATGCGTGAGCTCTTGAATCAACACGTGCAAGCTCCAAAATTTGACTTCAAATCTTTTGTTGAAGCTAAATACTTACTAAGATCTTGATCAAATATCTGAGCCTAAATAAACACAAGATCATTAGTACTATAACTACATGAGTTAATCATCATCAAAACTAGAGTGATGGGCCTTTGGGCCAACAATCTCCCCCTTTTTCATGATGACAAAACTCATGGAGTTATATATTCATGGATTAAAGTTAAGCTTCATAGAAACTCTCCCTTAACTCATGCATAGCAATAAACATAAAGATATTCAATAAAGTGCATAAACTAAACAGAAACATATATGCATAAACAAGGAGATAAACATGCATAAACTCACCAAATTCTTCTCCCTTTTTTGCATAAACAAGAAAATAAAATAAACATGCATATATAAACTCTCAAAATTCTTCTCCCCCTTTTTGTCAATTCATCAACAAATGGGCAAAAACATACAAACAATAAAGATGTATATGCGATATACATTCATGAAGAGGAGAGACGTAAAGTTAGCTCCCTCTGCATACATGCATTACATGAAGAAGGGATGACATAACCCTAACTCACATAAAACATAATATATAACGTATAAGCGGAGATGCTAAGCTCCCCCTACACACATGTATCACATAAAGAAGAGATGTCAAGCTCCTCAATGTAAGATACACTCAACATGAATCTAATATAGAGAAGATGTTAAACTCCCCTTGTATATAGGCAATACATATCAAAACATTTTGAAATCACTTTAAAAAATTTTTTAAAATTTCATCAAGTCAACAAATAAATTTTGATACCAATGAAATCAAATTATAGTTGACAAAACTAAAATTGATACCACTTGTAGATACCACTTGTAGATAAATAAAAATTTTGAGATACCAAAAGAGAACAATGCATAAGATTATTAAGATACCAAGTGATATTTAAATTGAAGTCAAGCTTAGTATAAATATAATTTGTGCCTTAAGAAGGTAGAGATATTGTAAAACAAGCACAATCAAATCATATATATGTATGTATAAAAAAAAATAGAAATACCAATTGAAATTGATACTTAATTGAAATTTGAAGCATACATATATAGAAAACACATATGAGTATATAAAAATAAAATTCCATGAGGATCAAGTGTATAACTCATAACTACCAACCTATTCATGCACAACTTTAAATAAATTTTCAATTAGGCATACAAGGCATGATCGCCCAACCAACCGCCCTTGTAGGGTACAAATTCTCAAAAAATAAGATTTGAAAATAGTTATAGATTAAAAATACTACCAAATGAAGAATAAATAACTAGTTAAAGATCCTTCAAATATGAAAACAAATCATATATATATATATATATATATATATATATATATATATATATATATATATATATATATATATATGATGAAACATTGCTACGTACAAAAAAATTGTCACTCAAGATCTATAAGACTCATATAAAACTTATGAAAATAAAGTCATAAGAAAACAAAAATAATGTGAGTGCACAAGCATCATGTGAATAGCATATTCATGAAAATAATCAATAAGGCATGAAATTCTTTTATCAAAAATATGAAAATCATAAAAAATTTATTTTTCATCAAAAATAAACTTCAAGGTATATGTATGTTCTATCAAGACTAAAATATACATACATATCCCAAACACAAAGGAGTCCATAATAAAATTTGCATGAAGGCAAGTGACTCAAAGGTATAGATGTATATTTATAAGTTTTAAACGAAAACAACATTTACATGAAGCAAAACATGTATAAAGATAGCGAAAATAAGTATAAATGAAAGAATCATTAAAACTAGGTTATACATGTACATGTAATGAGTACAAATGAGCATCGAAATACAAACATATAATAATCAAGTATAGCTCACTACTTGTACAAGTATAAACACAAGTTTTAATGAAAATTACATTTAAACAAGTAATCACCTCATGAAGTACAAAACATGATTATTTAACATAAAACCAAACCATGCTAAATATTATCAAATGTAAAAGCATGTAAACTAAAATAGGAGTTTTAGAGATATATACCAAACCATACACACTATTCTCTAAGCCTTCAAAATATGGTGGTCCTCCCACCAAACATCCTCGATAACGATGCATCAATTGGGTATGTCCATCTAGCTCATGCATCACCACCAAGGCATCATACCTCTCACGTCATGTGAGAGCCCATACCTACATCAAACACAAATGGTGAGAATTTTGGTACCCATTTTCTTTGGGTCCACGGGGGTTAGCATCATAAGGAACCCAAATATCTTTATTAGCAAAATTTATAGAATTTACCTTATCAAAATAAAACTTTGCTAAATGGCCTTTGCAGCTACAATGTGTACATTTGTACACTCTAGCATGCATTTGAGAATGAGTGTGAATGTGAGCATAGTGTGCATATGTATGCCGTGGGTTATGTGCATGAACATGCGGAGCTTGTTTCTTTTAAAACAAGGTTTCTAATCTAAAATGATTAAATGCACAATTGCTCAAAGTTGAGCTCAAACAATCAATTTTATTTTTCAGAAATTGAATCTCATTTTTATCAATAGTAGCATGAAAAACAGGGCAAGGATCATTATAAGAATTAACAGTCTTTTTCTTTTTAGAAATATTTTTCTTTTCTTTTGAAACAATTTTTCTTTTCAAAGAGTTGTTTTCTTCCAAAACAGTTTCTTTTTCTTTTTTCACTAAATTAATTTTATTTTTCAAAGAATTATTTCCTTCACAAAGATCATTTAATTTTGAAAATAAGAAAATATTCTCCTTTTTCAAAGCTTCATTTTCTTTTGAAACACATGCAAATTTGTTTTTAAAAGAGTCATTTTCTTTTAACAAAGAAGTGTTTTCCTTTTTTAATTTATTGTTTTCAATTTTCAATAAATCATATTTTTCAAAAAGTTTTTGACAAAAAGATGCAAGCTCATCAAAAGGCATGTCCATATCTTCTTCCAGTTCGGATTTAGAGTTTATCTCAAGGGGTTTATCCCTTGGACAATGTAGCATATGTTGGAAGCATTACTTACATCATCTGAGTCACTCCCCGCATAGTATTGCTCTTGTTCACCAAGGGAGACTAGAGTGTTCCATACTATAAAAGCCGAATCAAAGTTAGCAACCCTACATAAATAATCATCATTTAGGGCACTCTTTAATACATGGATGGCTTTTGCATTAGCCTCTAGATATTTGCCATTAACAAAATATGAATCCTTAATGGTGGCAAGATAAACATGAATACCTAGGGCTTTGAGGTATATGGGTATCTTAACTTTCCAAGTTTGGATGTTAAGGATGTCAAACATGGGAGGTGTCATGAAATCCATGTATGTGTGTACAAATATTGTGATTAGCTAAAATAAGGATCTTTAATTGAAGGTTGTTAGACCCTAATCAAGAGCATGAAACTCTGATACCAATTGTAGTTCATCTAGAGGGAGGGTGAATAGGTGACAAGCTAATCTAATGATGAATAATGCGGAATTAAAAACTATTTATACAAACTAAAACTATTAAACCAAACACACAAGGCACCACAACACAAGAGTGTAGCTGAATTCCTGGTGAAGAGCTCTGAACTATCTCCTCAAGATTCTTCTAGATTAAGAGTTGAGGTGTCACTATAACTCTCTTGATTGAATACAAGTGTGAGCAATTAATCCCAAGCATATAACAATAGACCACAAGATATATCAAGCAAATAAAGATATAAGCAATGTAAGCATGCAAGATATGTAAACACAAGTGAGAGAGAGAGCAATCGCAAATACGGGAGATTTGTTTCGAGGTTCGAGCACCCTTGCTCTACGTCCCCGCCTTCAACACTATGAAGGATTTTTACTAAAAATGATCCTATTGGATCACTCGGTGCCGCAACACCTACAATGAGTTCACACTAGAACTCTGGACCTACAAGTCCCTCACTTGTTCCCGCAAGAACAATACACGCAAGCACACTAGCTTGTCGAGGCCTCACCTCTACACCGAGCTCCCATAAGAACTCGAAACAACACGAACCCATAAGTTCACCTCCTCAAATACAAAGAAGAAATATTTGGTGATCTCAACACTTTGATCACCTAAAAAGACTCTCACAACAAAGCTCTTATAGGATTGATATAGCAATGGAAAGCCAAGTATGTGTAAGAAAAACTAGGATATATTTTGTGGTGAAAAACTCAAGAAATCACTTTTGAAAATCACTCTTAAAAACTCTCCTTTTGATATGGAAGTATTAGCCCTAAACTAAGTGGAGATAAATACTTAGAGAGGTAGGAAAAACTAGCACAAAAACTCTCTTAAAATCTTATGGAAACCAGCCCAAGGGAACCCCATTTTATAGGCTCCAAAAAACTAGCCGTTGCAGGCCAACTCAGCAGCTGATGCTGCTGTCGGTCGACCGCCTGGTCGACTGGCCAACGGTCGTATTTCTGACCGTTGTGCCTCCGGTCGACTGCCCGGTCGACCGGGCCAAGCCTATCGGTTGACTGGCCAGCACCCGAGAGTTGGGTGCTTTCAGTCGGTCGACCGTGCGGTCGACCGGTTTTGTAGGCTGGTCCTTTGTGCACGTCTCGTGCACATCGGTCGACCGGTCTGGTCGACCGACTCCTGGTCCGGTCGACTGTCCGGTCGACCGCCAGTGTAGTCTGGCTGAAAATCTGGGACTAAAAATCTTGTCTTTTTAACTCCAATAAAATCCCATAAATTCTCATAAATTCTACAAAAATAAGTTCATTAACATAATTTGATATACAAACATGTTTGATTAAAAACCAATACATATTACAAAAGTTTGAACTATTTTTGTGATATAGAAATTTTGGCCTTAAACAAAAACCGTATTTTTCAAAAACAATCTCCAAATTGAAAAAATAATTTTTTCAAATCTTCTCCAAATAAAAAACAAGATATTTTAAACACTTTTGAAGCTTGGTGTGTATGGATATGATCCACTACACATATGAGATGAAATATCTATGTTTTTGACAATAAGCTCTAAAATAAGTTTTGATAAATCCAAAATCTAAACTATCTTATGAAAACATATATAAATTTTGTGTGTATGTAAATGAGCTTGAGCAATCCACAACTAATCTATCCTTTACATTTTATCTAAAAACAAATCTTAACACTGACAAAACTAGACACAAGTCTTTTGAAAATCTTCTTCACCTTCTTGACTTGGTCCACATCTTGATCCATGAGCTAGACTCCTCTTGAGTATTTGATGCGATCTTAATGCACGAGCTCTTGAGTCAACACGTGCAAGCTCCAAAACTTGACTTCAAATCTTTTGTTGAAGCTAAACACTTACTAAGATCTTGATCAAATATCTGAGACTAAATAAACACAAGATCATTAGTACTATAACTATATGAGTTAATCATCATCAAATTCAGAGTGATGTGCCTTTGGGCCAACATAAATTTCTTGTGTTTGTGATTGCTTTCTCTCTCACTTTTACTCTATCTTTATTACTTACACTTGTGTTTTTTCTTTCATTGTAATTACTATACATTACTTGCATCATTCTTATTTGTAGATTTTTCTCTCATAATCAATAAGGCAGTTGAGCACCTCAATCTTTATCTAGAGAAATATAGAGGAGAAGTTCTAGAACTCTTAATTAGAAATCTGGCTTCACTTCTTGATTTGAGTTGACTGTTTGCATTATGTATTTTTAATTATTGTATTTTTGCATTTGACTACCATTACACCTACGCGCCCCTCCATGTGTGCTTTCAACCATTAGGAAATTAGCTATGTGATAGGAGATTTAAGGAAGTAATACATTATATCGGATTAGTCTAAAGAATTTTGATGTTATGGCAAATTATAATGATATGTTGGTTGAGTTTATTATATGCATAAGAATTTGATATAGGCCTATTTCTTATCATATATATGGGATACTCCGACATAGCTAAGCCTATATCTAGCTCCGGGAGTTCGAGCATGAGCTGGACAGCAGAGTCGATGGATTGGGACTACGAGTCCGGTGAGATTGATCCTGAGTTGTATTGATAGCTCCAGTACAGGAAGAACATGAGGAGATGGAGTCTTATGCATCGAATGAGCCCATTATGATTGTCAATGACACTGAGAGTGTTGTAAAAGATCCTCTCGTGGCAGAAGAGATTGATTATATAAATGATTGTGAAGCAGAACCCCAACAAGAGTTTACTCTTAGAGGTATACTCTGGGATGCCAGTTGGGTAGATCAATGAGATTTTTATGATGATTTGGAAAACTGTCGCTATAATGGAGATGAATTATCAGGAGAAGACCCTGGAGAGGATATGAATCATGTTGAGGATAGTGACAATAATAGTGAGGAATCCACTGAAGACAGGAGCAGTAAGGTTCCGAGTGAGGATAGCCCTGTGCCTTGATAATATGACATGATAGGAAGAACTTTTGAGAAGATAATAGGGAGTTATTTTTGTGTATATATACTTTATAATGTATTTAGTAAATATATACTCTAGGATCTAGATAGAGGAGATCGGCAGTGAAATGTATGATATACAATCTTGTCTTGTACCTACTATATGTTAGAAATGAAAATAGTAATTTCCTATGAATGAAGTGTGATTTGTTTAAATTCCTACATCTCTTTAAGAATATATGAATAATGTGAGTAAAGAGAAATTTATGTCTTTTATAGGAATAATCTATGGATTTGAATCAACTGTCCCCAGAGGAATAATCAGAACAGGTACCTCACACCATAGTGCGATGGGAAGCATCCACCCCATGAGCATTCCTGGGGGCTCAGAAACACATGTGAGAGGAAACCAAGGAGCTCCAGAGGCCATGCCCGGATGGTTAACTCAGCTAGTAACAAAAGGTAATAATTCTCACTGGGCTATGGAACAATTTCAAAAGACGCAGCCACCAGTGTTTGAAGGAGAAGCGGATGCCCCGCAAGCTGAAGGATGGCTCCTTGAAATAGAAAAGATTTTGGACGTAATGGATTGCACAGAAGAACATAAGGTATATATTTCATCTTTTATTTTCCAAAAAGAAGCAGAGCACTGGTGGAGAACAGTAAAAGATAGTGTAAAAATTTCAGGAGAACAGATTACTTGGGAACTTCTAGTGAATAAGCTTACCGAGAAATATATTTCAGAGACGGCCAGAGGCAAGAAAATCAGATGAATATGTCTCAATATAATCAAAGGTTCACCCAACTTTCCAGATATGCTGGCGGATTGGTGAAGAGTGAGGCATAAAAGACCAAGAGGTCCGTGAAAGCCCTAAAACCAGAAATTAGGAGTAAATTGGTTCCTTTACAATTGAGAATATGTCTTCATGTTGTAGAAAAAAACCTGAGAGGTGGAAATAGATATAAAAGAAAATTAAGAAGATTAGGTGAGGGAATTATCTGTGTAAAAGCACCCACGATATCAGAACCCATCAGGTCAGGGATCGTCAGGATCTAAAATGAATCGGGGTACAAAATCTTATGTTACTTCAACATCAGGAGGCATAAATAGAGGCAGAGGAGTATGGCCTAGAATGGGGGGATACTTCAGGGTACAAAGATTACACCATTGTCTCACCCCAGACCTACGGGAGCCCCTTTGTATCATAAGTATAACAAAAATCACTTTGGGATCTGTGCTCAAGAAAGAGATTGTTATGCCTATAGAGGAATGAGACATATAAAGAGAAACTGTCAGTACTACAGAGAAATCCAGTATTCACAGGAGGAGTATGGAGACTGCCAGCTTGGGTGGCTCTTCAGAAAGACCTGCTAATAGTTCAAGACATTCAATCCCTATACCAAGATAGGCAGTAACTCAATCATCAGTGCAACGACCACGGACCCAAGGAAGAGTATTTGCATTGACTCCACAAGATGCCAGAGCGTCGAACTCCATAGTAGAAGGTATGATATTTTATCGGGACATATGGCTCGTCTATTATTTAATCCTAGTGCTACTCATTCTTTAAAATCTAGTGCATTTGCTTCTAAACTAAATCAATCCCCTGAATCTCTAGAATTTCAGTTAGTTATATCCACACCAGTAGGTGTAGAGATGATATCTAGCACTAGATATAAGGACTGCGAAGTGGTGATTAGCGAAGTAAAAACATACATAAATTTGATAAGGCTGGGCGAGATGGAGTTCGATGTTATTTTAAGGATGGACTAACTATCAACATGCCATGCATATGTTGATTTCTATGAAAAGTGGGTGATTTCAGGATTGAATGAAATTCTGGAGTTTATCTTCGAAGGGATAAAGGACAAACAAAGTATGCCAGTAATATCAGCTATGAAGGCTATAAGATTATTAAGACGAGGATGTTAGGAATTTTTAGCTGTTGTAATGGGTGAACAAGGAGTTGATAGCAAACTCGAAAGTATTCCAGTAGTCCCTAAAGTGTTTCCTGAAAAATTACCAGGGTTACCCCCGAAAAGGGAAGTAGAATTTGCAATAGACTTGATATTGAAAACTGCTCCAATATCTAAGGCATCATACCGTATGGCTCCCGCTAAAATAAAAGAACTTAAGATTCAATTACAAGACTTATTAGATAAATAATTTCTCCAACCCAGTATATCATCTTGGGGAGAGTCAGTATTGTTTGTTAAAAAGAATGATGAAATATGATATTATGCATTGATTACAGAGAATTGAATAAGATCGCTATAAAAAATCGGTATCCACTTTCCCGAATTGATGATTTATTTGATAAACTTGAAAGTTCTTGTATATTCTCAAAAGTTGACTTGTGGTCAAGTTACCACCAGTTGAAGATCAAACTAGGAGATGTAATTAAATTAGCTTTTAGAAAAAGGTATGGACATTATGAATTTTTAGTCTTGCCATTTGGGTTTACCAATGCCCCAACAACATTCATGGATTTGATGAATCGGATATACCAGTCATATCTTGATCAATTTGTGATGGTATTTATTGATGATATATTAATCTATTCAAAAAGTAAAGAGGAACATGAAAACTTTAAGGATCATCTTGCAAACTCTGAGAGAGAACAATTATATGCTAAGTTCAAGAAATATGAATTCTGGTTGGAACAAATAGGATTTCTTGGCCACATTATATTCAAAGATGAAATTTTAGTAGATCCAATAAAGATCGAAACAATCAAGGATTGGCCTCGGCCCGCCAATGTTACGGAAGTCCGAAGTTTCTTGGGATTGGCTAGATATTATCGAAGATTTGTCGAGGGATTTTCCCGAATTGTGGCACCATTAACTCAATTAATCAGGAATGCCTTCAGTGAAATCAAAACTTCTCTCCCCCTGAGACTCTGTTTTGTTAAAAAATTGCTTCCAAATATAGAATGACAGAAGGTACATAGAGTTATCAAATTAGCTAATGATGTTATCCTATGTTTGGAATCAGTGCATGTATTGTTCTATTTTTCACATTCTTTTTATTTTCTTTTACCAAATAGTTTATCTTGATCTTGAACATGAGACTCTTATAATCAAACTCAATCACAATACCAGTAAGTGAAATTTCTTTGCTACCGTTTTCTACATTGTTATACATGCATGCATGAACAAGTTCAACTCTTAATGGTGCCACTCTGTTTACATAAATAGTTTACAAAATAAAAGTTACAACTAGAAAATTAAACAAATAAATAAAAGGTTTGGAATTTTAGATCAAATTTATATGAAAGGGGTTCGGAGAATATTGATAGCTAACGCACATATTGCTCAGAAACCAAATATGAGACAAATCCTCCTATGTGAATGAACATATATCTATCGGTCTATGTATATTCAACCCAACAATTTTTTTTTTACAAAAAAAAAGGCGACTTACGAATTACGGCATTTTGCGGCGAAACAAACAGACTTAGGTTAAATTGATCAAACCAGCGATATTAAATTAGATACTAATTCAATTATCTCTAATAACAATCATTTTTTTTCCTTCCTCTTTTACACTTTAATTATCAACAGACATTCTAGTTTCTTCTCCTATCACTATAAACTTGACCAACCAAAAAAAAAAAACATGTTGTAATTAGACTTTATTTTTTAAATCTATTCGGGTGTTCGAGACCGCTTAGCGCACCCTGACTAATCCCGTGAAGTCTGTGCTCCCTGTCCTGAGAAGTTTCCTTACACAGTTCTGGGTAAGTCCTGGGAATAAAATTCCCGGAGGCAAATACCCATCAAGGGATTCGAATCGGCAACCTACTGAGTAAATCTACGATCTAACTAGTCGAGTGCCCAATTGAGGACTGTTGTAAGGGGCTGTTTGGGTAGGTCAGGAAGTGAGAAAGTGGTAATAGTTTTCTTTTGAACTTGATAATTGATTAGTAAGTTTTCTGGTGTTTGAATGTTGTTGAGAAGTGTGGTTTGAAAAATGTTATGTTTTTTGGTGTTTGAATGGTAATATGAAAGTTGAAGTAGAAAAGTTGATCACAAAGTTAACCGCAAAATAATATTAAAATAAAAATCAATTATGAAAAAATTGGACTGTAATTAGAATGCAAGCCAGAGTTACATGACCGCAAAATTAACTGTTTTGAGTTATAACTTATTACAAATGAGATTTACATGACATCAAAATTAAGTATAGTATCTTGGGAGTGAAAAAATAGTTGTATAAAAAAGAGATTAAAAAAAAAAATTTAAACCTCACACTTTTCTCACATCCCGATGCATCCAAACAGCCCCACATTCATCATTGTTTGATGTGGGAAGGGAACTATTTGATGGCGTGGGGGTAGTGTGGTATGTGGGAATAGGTGCTTGGATTGCATGTCACAAGTGCTTCCCACATTGGAGACAAAGAGGAAGGTACCTAAGGTGTCACCAAGCATAGGTGGTGACACATCAATTCAAGATCACATGAATCCAATATTCCCATAATTTAATGAATTGAAGCACCTATGTGTGTATGTATCTTTATTTGTAGATTTGGAGGCATGTTAGGATCTGCAACAAGTACTGCACATTTGCCTGTCTTAATCAATTGGGCCTCTCAACAACCCATCTTTTCTACATATGTCCAATCCAGAGACTGTTGGGTAGTATCTTCAGTAAAGAACCAGATGAGAAAGAAGGATTTTCAGTTTTGAACAAGGTCTACTCAATATTCACTATCTATTTATGTAGGTGAAATTTTAACGAAATTTTGATGATGGGATTTGGTTCCATACGCAGAAGTGGTCAGAGGTGCTAGAAAACTAAACTATGATCAAAGGAATCTTTGGTTAATTAATTATACCTATAAGGTGGTAGGTACTGAGCTTTTCTTCTTTTGAAGTTGTAGGCTTATCGGGTTTAGATCAGATAACTGTTGTGAAATACCTGACACAACAAGAGGACACTGAGGTGACTCGACAATAGAAGTGTGAAAGTGATCTATAACTAAGCAAGTAATAGCGATTAATCACCACAAAAACAAAAAACACCAAATTTAATGTGGTTCGGTAAGAGTGCCTATATTCACGGGGGATGGGAGAAATTTTATTGAAAAACAGAGAAAAAATAATAAGAGTTACAAAAATCTCTCTTTCACAAATATCAATGGTGGAAAACAAAATTTGCACTTGATTTGTTTTCAAAGGACACCCCCAAGGGGTTTATATAGACTCTTAAGATCATCTTAATCTAACACAAACTTCATCAATACGAACAACACCGCCCCAAAGAGAGAAAAATCGAATTCAACTCGGACTGGAATCAGAACCCAAAAAAAAAAACTACTTGAATCGCCGATTAGTCGACTACTCTGACCAGTAAGTCGACTAGCCTGCTCATCAGTCATCTACTAACAAGTATAAGTTGACTAACTGAGATTCACCACTCTCTGTTTTAATCCAGTCGACTATACGGCAAAGTATAAGTCGAGAAACCTGTGTTATAAGTCGACTATATTGAGTATGAGTCGACTTATCATGTGCACAACTCCTCGTGCCTGTCCGTTCTCGATCTCTGAAGTTTGTAACTTCTCCACTTTAACCTGGTTTCTTCTTTAATGAATATGAGGCACCCAAAATGCTAACAATCTCCATCTTGACTCATGTCATTGAACCCTCTTGTAGAAATTGGTCTCTGCTTCATTCATCATACTTTCTCTCCCCTTTTGTACTTCACATGGCTTCCTTCCAAGAGCCTGTTCTCCACTTTATCTTTGGAGAACCTAGAAGAAGTTCAGAGATACTCTGAAGTTCTCCACCGGGATGGTCTTTATCATCATATCCGCTGGATTCTTCTTTGTACTAATCTTCACCAAGTCGATCACCTTGTCATCTATGACCCATTGACCTATCATATAATACCTCACATCAATGTACTTCGTCCGTTTATGATACATGTGATCCTTAGTAAGATAAATAACACTTTGACTCGGAGTGAACCCAAACTGAATCCTTTATGATGCCAAATATCTTTACCAATTCTCTCAACCACAAAACTTTCTTTGATGTCTCAATTGCAGTCATGTACTCCGCCTCTGTCGTTGAAAGCGTCACGGAGTCTTGCAACTCTGCCTTTTTCAACTAACAGTGCACTTAGCTACTGTGAATACATAACCGTCGTAAATCTTTCCTGATCAAGATCTCTTGCGTAATCTGCAATAACATAGCCTTGTAATACCCTAAGCTTCCCCGTTTTTAATCTCTGAAACACCAAGTCTAGTCTCATAGTCCCTCATAGATATCGTAGCACCCACTTCACTGCTTCCCAATGTTGCTTGTCTGGATTCGACGTAAGCTGACTTACTGTACTAACTGCAAAGGCTAAGTTAGATCTATTGCGGACCATAGCATACATGAGTGATCCCATTGCACTAACATATGGTACTCGAGACATCTCCTCCACTTCCGGTGATTGTGGATATTGTTTGGAGGATAACTTGAAGTGACCTTTCAAAAAAGTAGTGACTGCTCCTATTTCTGCCATATTGAAAATTTTCAACATCTTGTAACATAGTTCTCCTGTGATAGCCAAAATCTGCCTGAATCACTGTCTCGAGTGATCTATATATATCTAAAATATTCTTGGCTTCTTCCAAAATTTTCATCTTGAATTTCTTTTTTAACTGAGCTTTAAGCTTCTGAATATATGTCATATTTCTTATAGCAATCAGCATATCATCCACATATAACAACAAATATATCGGATCATCATTCTACTTGAAATAGACGCGACTGTCAGGTGTATCTGGCCTTGATCATAAAAGAGTCGAACTATGTATACTACTGCCTGGGAGACTGTTTAAGTCCATAGTGGGACTTCTTGAGAAGACACACCTTGCTTTCTTGACCTTTCTGAATATACGCTTCAGGTTGCTTCATGTATATCCTCTCCTCCAGCTCGCCATGCAGAAATATTGTTTTGACATCCAACTGGTCCAAGTCTAGATTAAATTGAGCTACTATCCCCAATAACATCCGAATAGACATATGCTTAACTACAAGAAATAAGATCTCATTGTAGTCAATACCCTCCTTCTGAGCATATTTCTTGGCAACTAACCTTATCTTGTATAGCTCATTGTCTTTCTTGTGAAAGATATATCTGCAACCTATTGCCTTGGAGTCCTTGGGAGATTAACCAATCCCATGTTTGCTTTCTGTTCGAAGATTCATCTTCTGTTCTATGACTGTAATCCACTTGTCATGGTCATCTGTCTTGATCGCCTCCCTGTAACTGCTAGAATATCATGTTTCTGTTACTAATGTGAAAGAGACATGATCATCTTCTCGACCATATCTTGTTGGCGGCTCCAAAACTCTGACTGACTATCTCAATGGTCTACGTTACTGCTGAATAGCCTTCTGCTCGTCTCCATCTGAATCTGAGGAGTCCTTATCTGATCCATTAGGCCTTTTAGGGCCATCTAAGACTCAACCGCCTTTACCGAATGTCTGCTGAACTGTCTGGAAGTGCACCTTGCGCTTTACCTTGCACTTTATCCTCCGCCTCTGACCTTTATTGCAACATTGATCTTTCGTTAAAAACCACATCTCTGCTGTTAAAAGCGCTCCTTGTCTCAGGATCTTGAAGTCTTAAACCCTTGAGTCCTTTGATGAACCAGATGAAAATGCATTTATTAGACTTGGAATCCAATTTGTTCTTTTTCTAACTATCAACCAAAGTATATGTGGGCAATCGAAAACATGTAAGATCGAATAATTCACAGATTCTCCTCGTCATATCTCTTCTGAGACCTGAAGTTCAACGGTTATAGAGAAGATCAACAGTTATAGATAATGACTTGTTTACCTGACGGCATGCATAACTTACCGCTTCTGCCCAAAATCTTTCTGACATGTCACCCTATAATCTAATACTATTAGCACGCTCTGTAAGTGTTTGATTTTTGTGCTTTGTAACTCATTCTGTTCTGATCGCCTTGTAATACTTAGCTATTGTTCAATGCCTTCACTTTCCAAGTAAGTTTTGAATTCTGTGGAGGTATACTTGCCTCCTTTGTCGTATAACAAGATTTTCATCTTTCGCTTCTTCTGATTCTTCACCATAATTTTTCACTTCTTGAACTTATGAAATACCTCTGATTTTTGCTTCAAAAAGTATATCTAAACTCTCCTTAAGAACTCATATATGAACGTGATATAGTACATTGCACCCCAAATGGAAGCTGCCGGCGAAGGTCTCCACACACATCCGTGTGTATGAGATCTAACAAGCCCTTTGTCTTGTAATGTGATATAGAGAAAACTATTCTACGGTGTTTACCATGATGTAAAATTTATAAAGACTGAGTTTGCAATATTTGACACCTGGTAGAGCACCTTTGTTGTGTAGAGCTTAAAGACCTCGCTTGCTCCTGTATCCAAGATGCATGTACCAAAGTCTTGTAGTGTCCTTCTTCTCCGTTGCTGCTGAAGCGTTACCAATAATAACGCTCCTGATCATCTTGTATAAGTTCGCCAATCGTTCTTCGTTCAGAATTATCATGGAGCCCTTAGTAATTTTGACACCTTCATCTGCACCTAAGAACTTGTACCCTTAAGCTTTCCAAGCTCCAAAGGAGAGAAGATTCTTTTTAAGATCCGGAATATGACGCACGATCTTGAGGGTTTGAAGTTGTCCATCAAATATCCTAATACGGATGTTGCCAATGCCAAATATCTTGCACACGAAATCATTATCCATCAGGATAGAGCCTCCATCGTAAGGCTTGTATGTACTGAACTACTCTCTTTTTAGGGACATCTGGTATTTACTCTTCGAGTTAAGTAATCAAGCATTTGAGTACTTTTCTCTTCCTGATTGAGCTGTCAGGACATCACATGGATTCTCATTTGCTTTTTCGACAACACAGGCTTGTTCTGACTTTTCACTGGTACTAGCCCTATTAGAATCCTTACCGCTTTCTTCTTTAGTATCTCCTTATATTTCATACAAATTTTCTTGATATGTCCTGATTTCCTGCAGCAGTAGCAAGTATTACTGCTAGAAGCATCAAGATCCTTTTTGGGTGTCTTACTTTTTGGTCTCCCTCTGGCCCTGACAACTAGTCTCGAAGCCTCCTCTGTGAAATCTGTATTCTTCATCAACTCGTTATTCTGAAGCATCTATCAGACGTCTTTCAACTTTAAGGTTTTCTTACCATACATGATGGTGGTCGCCAAGTAGTCATAACTTGATGGAAGAGAAGAGAGTAATAGAAGAGCTTTATCCTCTTCTTCTAGATTTACCTCCCGAGCAAACAAGTCATTCAAAATCTTATTGATAGCATTTAGATGTTGTAAAAAGGCATATTTTTTTTCATCTGAAGGCTGTATAATTTCTTGTTCATGAAAAGCTTGTTCGACAAACTCTTGATCATGTAAAGGCTCTTCAGCATACACAAAGTCCAACAGTTCTCTCCTCGTCCATGACGTTGTGGAGGACCTCATCTGATAGGTATAATATCGTCATCACCTTGACGCGAAAGTCAGTATCGTTTCACTCATCATACTCCATTTTTTATAGCTTCTTCTCAGTACCAAGCAGGGCTTTGTGTGTGCCCTCCTCAATGAGCAACGCCGTTACTCGCATCTTCCACAATAAGAAGTCAAACTTCCGTCAAATTTCTCCACGTCGAACTTGGTTGCGGTCGTCTTGCAGCACCGCTCTGATACCAATTATTGTGAAATGCCCGATACAACAAGCGAGGACACCGAGGCGACTCGGCAACAGAAGTGGAAGCGATCTACCACTAGCAAGCAATAAAGACTAATCACCACAAAATATAAGAACACCAGATTTAACGTGATTTGGAAAGAGTGCCTACATCCACTGGTAGGAGGAGAGAAATTTTATTGAAAAACAGAAAAGAAAATAATAAGAGTTACACGAATCTCTCTCTCACAACTCTTAATGATGGAAAACAAGATCTGCACTTGACATGCCTTCAAAGGCCACCCCAAGGGGTTTATATCTAGTCCAACACAAACTCCATCAATACGAACAATACTGCCTCATAGAGAAAAGAAACTCCAATGCAACTCGAATTGGAATCAGAACCCGAAAAGAAAACTGCCAGAACCGCCAATTAGTCGACTACTCTGACTAATAAGTCGACTAATTTGCTTATTAGTTGACTCATAACAAGTATAAATCGACTAATTTATTCCACTATTCTCTGTTGTAATCCAGTCGACTATACTGCAAGACATAAGTCGACTAACCTATGTCATAAGTCGACTATACTGGGTATAAGTTAACTTATCCCGTGCACAACTCCTCGTGCATGTCCGTGCATGTCCGTTCTAGATCTTTGAAGTTTGTAACTCCTCCACCTTAGCCTGATTTCTTCTTCAACGATTATGAGGTACTCAAAACAGTAATAATAACCCGACACGTTAAACGGGTTGGGCGCGGTTCTTGTACAAGCCTCCCTTCTACGCTTTGAGGTAGAAGTGAGTTATCTACCATTTGTGTGTTTGAAGCATGGATGGTTAAGATTGAATAGAGATTATCTCCTATTTCCAACACTATTTTTCTCTCATTTCTATTTTCTTTCCAGACCTAGATACTCCCTCATGATCAGAAATCTTGAACTAAAAAGATGAGGAAAAGAAAATTAAAATGAAGAAAGGAAAACGTGAGATGTTACCGGCTTGGATTTTAGGCTCTAGAAAATAACATGTTCTGATTCGAATGAATCACTGGTAGAATGATTTTTGGCGTGGAGAAGGCTAGGAGAAAATACCCTAACTCCATCCCATTAGGTTAAGATCAATAGTTAATAATGATACAGGCATAGGATTTGGACAATGTCTGAATCTGATAGCAGCGACGTCGATGATCCATTGTTTTTTATGCACAGTGGGCCCTACTTTGACCTGTTCACGCTGAGAAGTCAAATAGGGTGGACTTCGTGTGCAAATGATTCCCCTTGCATTCAGGATGACTCTTTGTTCCTTCCTTAATCTCGGCCAACAACATGGTGCAAGGTCCCCTGAGGGTTGACTCAAGATCAATTTGATGGCACTCAAGAGAGGATTATTGGGTGCATTTTTTCTCGACGATTATGATTTGTTTTGAGTGAAAAGTAAAGAAGAGAATTATTGGGTGCGTCTTTTCTCGACGATTATGATTTGTTTTGAGTGAAAAGTAAAGGACGAGTGTAATATGTATAGGGGATACTAATGGTGGTTAAAATGAACTTCATGTTGTTGGCCGTACTAACCCGCTTGGTCTTTTTTCCGATTCAGTTCTCAATCAAAAAATTTCAATGTTTGAATTTGTTATAACAAATTGGCTCTTGGGAAGATGAACAAGTGAAATTACAGATATGGGGTGAGACCTATATAATCCGAAATTCAAACTGATAGCTCAGTAGAGGCAAACATTCTATTTATTTTCTTCACCTTTACTAAATTATTTGATGCGAGACTTTTCAGATCATAATGACTCAACAAATCTCCTCATTCATGTGTGATGTTCACAAGAAATATATAGGCCAACAAATCTCTCAACTTTATAGGGACAAGAGGGCGTAACATAAGTCTGTTGGCCCAAAGGCCTATCACCCTAGTTTTGATGATGATCAACTCATGAAGTTATGATTACTAAGATCTTGATAATGAATCTGTCACTAATTAAACACAAGATCATTAGTAATCATAACTTCATGAGTTGATCATCATCAAAACTAGGGTGATAGGCCTTTGGGCCAACAATCTCCCAAAGGCCTATCACCCTAGTTTTGATGATGATCAACTCAAGAAATAAAAGATTTGTTTTGTTTCACATGCATTCATTGCATACATTTTTATGTGCTTCATTGAATATCTATTGCTTATTTATTATGCATGAGTTAAGGGGGAGCTTCTTTGAAGCTTTACTTTAATCCATGCATATATAACGTCATGAGTTTTGTCATCATCAAAAAGGGGGAGATTGTTGGCCAAACGCCTATCACCCTAGTTTTGATGATGATCAACTCATGAAGTTATGATTACTAATGATCTTGTGTTTAATTAGTGACAGATTCATTATCAAGATCTTAGTAGGTGCATAGCTCAACAAAGGATTAAATGTCAAGATTTGGAGCTAGCACGGGGTGATCCAAGGAGCTTTGGATCAAGCTTGGACCAAGTCAAGAAGATGAGAAGCCTTCAAGTGAAGACTTCAAGAAGTTGAAGACTTGTGTCTAGGTATAAGATTTGTATTTTTATTTTAGTTAAAATGTAAAGGATAGAATAGATTAGTGGATTGCTCAAGTTATATCACACACACACTCTTGATAGAACTCTTTATAAGATTGCTTTCATAAAAGAATTTTTATTTTAGAAAAAGATTTTTCATTTGTCAAAATACATGACTTGGTTTTGGTGATCTTACAAAGTCCAATACCTAGGTGGAGATAGAAATTGTATGAACAACTCAAACAACATGTGAACAATGTTGGGAAATATGAAGAATTAAATGTGAATCTTTGAGTTGAATTACAGCGAGATCCGTTGATAGAATCAATTGGATAATAGTTGAAGCATGTTCTCCTTTCATTGGAGATGGTATATTCACATGTTTAATTCCGACTTCGAATGAATGAGATATTCAAGTCTTAAGTTGCCTAATTCAAAAGCCAAAGGGAACTAAAGGTAGCTAAATGCATTTAGTCCCACATTGGACATGGGATGGATGTAACACCCGGATTGATAAACTCTGAGCTAAAATATTTTCATTAGATTAAAAATATTTTTCTATGAATTCTTATGATTATTAAACTATTGTTCCTGTGTTAAATAATTCTAAGTAATTATTTAATGGAAATCCGGAATGGATTTAATTTTTTTAAATCATACCGGAAATTCTTTTGATATTAATTATAATTTATTATGAATAGAGGAATACAGAAAAATATATGAAAATGCACGGATGTATATACTGCACGAAATACTTGTATAAATACCGGGTATTGGTATTTATACCTATTTTGATTGTATTAAATAAGTTGGGAAAATGAAGAAAGAAAGAAAAATAAAAGAAAAAAAAAATAAGACTGATTGATGAGTAATAAGGGAGGTAAGGGGAGTAGGTGAGAGTAGGTGAGGGATTTTTATATAAGGAAGGAGGAGATGAGGATTTCCTTCTCTCTCTCCCCTTATTTCTCTCTCTCTCTTTCTCCCTTTCTGGCAGTGTGGCCGGAGGCCAGCCGGCGGCGCCGGAGGCCGGCGACCGGCCGGCAGTGGGGGGGGCAACAGGCTCCCACCCTCTCTCTCTCTCTCTCTCTCTCTCGGTGGGGCCCTCTGGCAGCCATGGGCGCCAGAGCAGCGCCGGCCGGGCGGCGGGCGCAGCGAGGAGCAGCAGCAGCGGCTGCTGCTGCTGCTGCGCGAATGGGTGACAAAACCCATTCGGGTTTGGGTTTAAAACCCAACCCGTTAAGATCTAACCCGACCCGCTTTCATATTAAAAGGTAAATTTTATTTTAACCCCTGTGAGATTAATAAATTATTCTGGGGCCCTGAATATTTTCAATTATTACGTATCTAACCTTTTATATTGGTTTTGGTTTCCGAACGATATCTTGGCTATCCGAAGTCAGATTCGGACGATTCTTAAGCCGTTGTGATCGTAGAAACGAGAGCTACACATCTTGTATATTAGTATATGGTATTGGGTGTTCAAAATTTATCGGTATACCTGGTGAGTGGAAGTCCTAACTCAAGTCTATATTTTCCCATTTAGAAATAATTGTTATTGGGAAATTATTAATAATATTGATTCATTAGAACTAAGAGATTACATCATTAAAAAAATGATTGTGACAGTTATTGTAGAAGTGAATTGGTGTTATGGAATCGAAATCCAAATAGGGCATCCGAATTGTTATTTAAAGTTCGTATGTGTGTGTGAGAACATAATACGAGTATGATACCAAATTGAGAATTGTTATTTAAAGTTTGTATAATATGACCATTAAGAGCCTGTAAGTGTATTAAAATGGTTGCACATAGATATATGCCACATAAGTTATGTGTTTGTGGAATTCTGAGCATCATGTATATATTGCGAGTATTTATTAGAATTGAGAATCTAACAATTAAGTACTGGGTTCTGATAGAAATGGTAAAGTATAAATTTCGGTTAATACCATCTACCCGTCTATAATGAATATTGATGTCACTCAACCTGAAAATCATTAAGTGGGTAAAGTTTACCTCCGATTTATTGGCCCAAGGCCTATCACTCTAGTTTTGATGATGATCAACTCATGTAGTTATAGTACTAATGATCTTATGTTTATTTAGCTTCAGATTTGTGATCAAGATCTTAGTAGGTGCGTAGCTTCAATAAAGGATTTAAAGTCAAGTTTTGGAGCTAGCATGTTTTGATTCAAGAGCTTGTGCTTCAAGACTACATCAAGTACTCAAGAGGAGTCTAGCTCTATTGATCGTGTTTGGACCAAGTCAAGAAGATGTGAAGACTTCAAGTGAAGACCTTCAAGATCAAGACTTGTGTCTAGATTTGTTTTTATAAGATTTTGTTTTAGATAAAATGTAAAGGATAGAATAGTTGATGGATTGCTCAAGTATATCTTACACCCACACACTCTTGATTTAGATAAGTTTTTCATAAAAGAATTTTTATTTTGAAAAAATACAAAAGAGTTTCTTTTTGAAAAATACCGGTTTGGTTTTTGGAATTCAAAGTTTATATGTTTTAACCAAAACCAAATTTAGATCTTAATGTCAAAAACATAGATATTTCACCATGTATGTGTAGTAGATCATTTCCATACACTCTATGCTTTAAAAGAGTTTAAAATATCTTGTTTTTGTATTTGGAGAAGTTTTGGAAAAAACCAATTTTGGAAAAATACAGTTTCGTTTTTAGCCAAAATTTTCAAGTTACAAAAATAGTTCAAATTGTATGTAACATGTCTTGATTTTGTTCAAGCAAGTTTGATTATCAAAGTATAATGTTAAAAACTATTTTTGTAGATTTTTCATAATTTTATGAGATTTATTTAAGAAATAAAAACCAAGTTTTCAATCCAAAAATGACCTGTCTGGCTTCAGCCGGTCGACCGGGCCGGTCGACCGAGCTTGAAGTCGGTCGACCGGGTCGGTCGACCGACATGCACAGAACGTCCACGCCAGGACTGCTGGAGGGCCGGTCGACCGACCCGGTCGGCCGCAGAGAGCTTCTGCTCTCTGGAAAGCCCCGGTCGACCGGGCCAGTCGACCGGCAGAGAGCTCTGCTCTCTGTTCCAGTGCCACGGTCGACCGACTGGTCGACTGCTAGCTCAACGGTCAGAATTCTGACCGTTGGCCGGTCGACCGGGCGGTCGACCGACAGGCCAATCTGGCTCCCAACGGCTAGTTTTTCTAGCTCTATAAATTGGGACATTTGGGGGCTGTTTTCTACAAGTTTTTACAAGTGGTTTGCACCAGTTTTTCCTACATCTTTTAAGAGGTTTCTCCACTTGTTTTAAGAGCAAATATTTTCAATCAAAAGGGGAGTTTATCAAGAGTGTTTTAGAAGTGATTTTCTTGAGTTTTCCTCTACCATTTTAATCCTTGTTTTCTCACTAAACACTTGAGCAACCCATTGACATATTCATTCTATAGGAGTGTTCTTGTGAGATTGTTTTTAGGTGATCAAAGTATTGTGATCACCAAAGACTTCTTTCTTTACTTTGAGGAGGCGGACGGTTGTGTTCGCGGGGTTTCGAGTTCGTGTGTGAACTCGGTGTTTGAGGTGCGGCCTCGGCGAGCTTGTAGGCTTGCGGTGTGTACGGGACTAGAGAGTCCAAGAGTTCAAGTGGGAACTCCTTGTAGGTGTTGCGGCACCGAGTGATCCGATGAGATCGGTTTTAGTGGAAATCCTTCAAGTGTGAAGGCGTGGACGTAGAGCAAGTGTGCTCGAACCTCGAAACAAATCTCCCGTGTTTGCGATTGCTCACTCTCTATCTCTTACTCTTGTTTATATCTTGCATGCTTTTATTGCTTTCATCTTATATGCTTGATATATATTGTGAGCTTAATTGTTATATGCTTGGGGATTATTTGCTAACACTTGTATTCAACCAAGAGAGCCAACGCAGCACCTCAACTCTTATTTAGAGGAATCTTGAGGAGTTAGTCCAGAGCCCTTCACGGGGAATTCAGCTACACTCTTGTGTTATACGTGGTGTTTAGTGTAATAAGTTTTTAATTCCGCATTTAGTGACCATTAGATTAGCCATCACCTATTCACCCCCCTCTAGGTGATTTACAATTGGTATCAGAGCAAAGTGCTCTTGATTTGGGTCTTACAACCTAGAGTTAAAGATCCTCATTTTTAGCTAATCACAATATTTGTACACACACCATGGACTTCATGACACCTCCCAGCTTTGACATCCTTAACATCCAAACTTGGAAGGTTAAGATGTCTTTGTACCTCAAAGGCCTAGGCTTTCATGTTTATCTTTCTACCACTAAAGATTCATATGTTAATAATAGCAAGTATATTGAGGCTAATGCAAAGGCCATTCATGCTTTGAAAAGTACCCTAAATGATGAATATTTATTTAGTGTTTCTAATATTGATTCGGCTTTTGTAGTTTAGAACATCATCATCTCCCTTGGCGAAAATGAACAATACTATGCGGGGAGCGACTCGGATGTTGGAATCGACACTTCCAACGTGTACTATATGGTCCAAGGGGACAACCCCCTTGAGGTAACTACCGAATCCGAGGTAGATGAAGATGTTGATATGTCCTATGATGAGCTTACATCTTTTTGTCAACAACTTCTTGAAAAATATGTATGATTAGAAAAGATAACAAAAATTGAAAAAGAAATTTGATTGCATGTTAAAAGAAAATGATTCTTTTAAAAATCAAGTTGTATGCATTGAAAAAGAAAATGAAAATTTGAAAAATGAAAATATTTTCTTGCTTTCTAAATTGAATGATTTATGTGAAAGAAATACTTCATTGAAAAATAAAATTGTTTTGGTGGAAAAACAAAAAGAAATTGCTTTGCATGAAAACACTTCTTTAAAAAGAAAAATGATTGAAAAAGAAAAAAGAAATGTTTCTAAAAAGAATAAGAATAATGATTCTCATTCTCATCATGCTTTACATGCCACCACTAATGAGATGAAATTTTTGAAAAATAAAATAAATTGTTTGAGCTCAACTTTCAGTACATGTGCATTTAACCATAGGAGATTGGAGTCCTTGTTTTCAAAGAAACAAACTCCACATGTTCATGTACATCACCCACATGCATATTCACTATTTGCACGTCACGATCACACTCATACACATATGCATCCTAAGGTGTACAAGTGTACACATTGTGGCCTCAAAGATCATTTAGCAAAATTTTATTTTGATAAGTTACATCATATTAATTTTGCTAATAAGAAAAATGTTTGGGTTCCTTACAAAGCTAACCCCCAAGGACCAAAAGAAAATGGGTACCAAAATCCCCACCTTGTGTTTTTGATGTAGGTGCGGGCTCTCACAAAACGTGAGAGGGATGGTGCCTTGGTGGTGGATGCATGGACATGATGGACATACTTTTGATGCACCGCTATCAAGGAGGTTTGGTGGAACAACCACCATGTTTTGGAGATTTGGAGTATAATTCTTTGGTTTGGTAACTATCTTTAAACTCCTAGTTTATTTACATACATTTATGATTGATGATCTTGAGCATGTTCATGTTTTATTTTTGTGCTTCATGTGGTAAATACTAGTTTAAATGTAGTTTTTATCAAAATTGGATGTATACTTGTACAAGTAGTGAGCAACAAATTGATTCATATATGTTTGCACTTCATTGTTCATTTGTACTCAATATATGCACATGTATAGCCTAGTTTTGATGATTCTCTCATTTACACTTGTTTTGCCTATTTTCATGTTTTACTTCATGTATATGTATATTGTATTCAAATCTAATAAATATACATGTATACCCCATGAGTCATTTGCCTTCATGCAATTTACATTATGGACTCTTTTTATGTTTGGGATATGTATGCATATTGTTAGGATTGAATAAAAACATACATATACCTAGAAGTTTGTTTTTAAGATGAAAAATGAATTTTTATGATTTTCATCTTTATATGAAAATGAATTTTCATGATTTGATTAATAAAATGATATTCATATTTTGAGCTTTATTGATTATCTTCATGGAAAATGCTAATTACATAATTTTTGTGCACTCACACTTTATTTGTTTATTCATGACTTTGTTTCATGATTACTTTTGAGCCTTATAGATTTCGAGTGTCACTTCTTGTGTATTTAGTATGCTTCATGGACATATATATGTGGTTTCGTGTTTTTGAAGGATCTTTAACTAGTTTTCAAAAATTATTTTTAACTAGTTATTATTCTTCATTTGTAGTGTTTCACTATAAAATATTTTCAAACCCTATTTGTGAAAACCCCTACCTATCCCCTCATGGGAGGATGGATGGGCGAGTATGCCTTGTAAGCTTAATTGAAAAATCTTTTATCTTGAGCATATAATGGGTGGTAGGTTATGAGTTATATACTTGATCTCAATTGGTATTTTCATTTTGTATATACTCATGTTTTGTTTTCTATATATGTATGCTTCATAATTTCCATAATATCAATCTTATTGGTATTTTCATTTTCATACATATATATGATTTATTTGTGCAATAATCTTCAATTGGTATCTTAAAATTTGATTGATTTACAAGTGGTACCATTAAAATTTTTTTTATATATCTTAAAATTTGATTACAAGATATCTCAAAATTTTTTATTGAGAAACTCAAAATTTGTTTTTAAATGAGAAATTAAAAATGTTTTGATATGTATTGCCTATATGCAAGGAGAGCTTAACATCTCTTCTACATATAGATTCATGTTGAGTGTATCTTATATTGAGGAGCTTGACAACTCTTCTTTATGCGGTACACGTGTGTAGGTGGAGCTTCACATCTCCTCTTACGCATTGCATATTATGCGTTATGTGAATTAGGACTTGTCATCTCTCTTTCATGTAATGTATATGTGTAGGGAAGTTAACTTAGCGTCTTCCTCTTCATGAATGTATATCGCATATAACTCTATTATTGATTTGTTTTATGTCACCCCTTTTATTGATTTTTGCTTTTGACAAAAAGGGGGAGAACATTTGTTTTTACTTTAACCCCTTTGTTGATGTTGACAAAAAGGGGGAGAAGTATTTGAGAAGTATTTGGTATATATACAAGTTTTCCTTTCTTTATTCATAAAGGGGATAAAGGGGGAGAAGGATTTATGTTTATACAAAAAGGAGAAAAGAATTTGATGAGTTTTATGCTTGTTATGCATGTTTATCTCCTTATATTTGCATACATGTTTATGTGCTTTCATTGCATATTTATTATTTTTTGTTTATGCATGAGTTAAGGGGGAGCTTCTTTGAAGCTTTACTTTAATCCATGCATATATAACTTCATGAGTTTTGTCATCATCAAAAAGGGGAGATTGTTGGCCCAAAGGCCTATCACTCTAGTTTGATGATGATCATCTCATGTAGTTATAGTACTAATGATCTTGTGTTTATTTAGTTTCAGATTTGTGATCAGGAGCTTAGTAGGGTGCGTAGTTTCAATAAAGGATTTAAAGTCAAGTTTTGGAGCTAGCACATTTTGATTCAAGAGCTTGTGCATCAAGACCACATCAAGTACTCAAGAGGAGTCTAGCTCTATGGATCGTGTTTGGACCAAGTCAAGAAGATGTGAAGACTTCAAGTGAAGACCTTCAAGATCAAGACTTGTGTCTAGGTTTGTTTTTATAAGATTTTATTTTTAGATAAAATGTAAAGGATAGAATAGTTGGTGGATTGCTCAAGTATATCTTACACACACACACTCTCTTGATTTAGATAAGTTTTCATAAAAGAATTTTTATTTTGGAAAAATACAAAAGAGTTTTCTTTTGAAAAATACCGGTTTGATTTTTGGAATTCAAAGTTTATATGTTTTAACGAAAACCAAATTTAGAGCTTAATGTCAAAAACATAGATATTTCACCGTGTATGTGTAGTGGATCATTTCCATACACTCTATGCTTTAAAAGAGTTTAAAATATCTTGTTTTTGTATTTGGAGAAGTTTTGAAAAAACCAATTTTGGAAAAATACAGTTTTCGTTTTTAGCCAAAATTTCCAAGTTACAAAAACAGTTCAAATTATTTGTAACATGTCTTGATTTTGTTCAAGCATGTTTGATTATCAAAGTATAATGTTAAAACTATTTTTGTAGATTTTTCATAATTTTATGGGATTTATTTAAGAAATAAAAACCAAGTTTTTCAATCCCAAAAATGACCTGTCTGGCTTCAGCCGGTCGACCGGGTCGGTCGACCGACGTGCACAGAACGTGCACGCCAGGACTGCTGGAGGGCCGGTCGACTGACCCGGTCGACCGCAGAGAGCTTCTGCTCTCTGGAAAGCCTCGGTCGACCGGGCCGGTCGACCGGCAGAGAGCTCTGCTCTCTGTTCCAGTACCACGGTTGACCGACTGGTCGACCGCTTGCTCAACGGTCAGAATTCTGACCGTTGGCCGGTCGACCGGGCGGTCGATCGACAGGCCAATTGGCTTCCAACGGCTAGTTTTTCTATCTCTATAAATTGGGACATTTGGGGGCTGTTTTCTACAAGTTTTTACAAGTGGTTTGCACCAGTTTTTCCTACATCTTTTAAGAGGTTCTCCACTTGTTTTGAGAGCAAATATTTCCAATCAAAAGGGGAGTTTATCAAGAGTGTTTTAGAAGTGATTTTCTTGAGTTTTCCTCCACCATTTCAATCCTTATTTTCTCACTAAACACTTGAGCAACCCATTGACATATTCATTCTATAGGAGTGTTCTTGTGAGATTGTTTTTAGGTGATCAAAGTGTTGTGATCACCAAAGACTTCTTTCTTTGCTTTGAGGAGGCGGACGGTTGTGTTCGCGGTGGTTTCGAGTTCGTGTGTGAACTCGGTGTTTGAGGTGCGGCCTCGGCGAGCTTGTGGGCTTGCGGTGTGTACGGAACTAGAAAGTCCAAGAGTTCAAGTGGGAACTCCTTGTAGGTGTTGCGGCACCGAGTGATCCGGTAGGATCGGTTTATAGTGGAAATCCTTCAAGTGTGAAGGCGGGGACGTAGAGCAAGTGTGCTGGAACCTCGAAACAAATCTCCCGTGTTTGCGATTGCTCACTCTCTATCTCTTACTCTTGTTTATATCTTGCATGCTTTTATTGCTTTCATCTTATATGCTTGATATATATGTGAGCTTAATTGTTATATGCTTGGGATTGTTTGCTAACACTTGTATTCAACCAAGAGAGCCAACGCGGCACCTCAACTCTTATTTAGAGGAATCTTGAGGAGTTAGTCCAGAGCCCTTCACGGGAAATTCGGCTACACTCTTGTGTTATACGTGGTGTTTAGTGTAATAAGTTTTTTAATTCCGCATTTAGTGACCATTAGATTAGCCATCACCTATTCACCCCCCCTCTAGGTGATTTACACGATTCTATTACACACTGTGATTACATGTGTATTGACTATTAATATAATAATAATGATAGTTAAGAAGATTGATATTATATGCAAGTGATGTCTAATCTGTTATGAAAGTAATAGTTATGGATAATAATATTCGGATGGTAGTTGGTTAACACTGGTATACCCGGTAAGTAGATTAAATAATGACAACAGGAAATCGATTACAAATCATGATGTTTATTTATTAATTCTTCCTTAAACTTGTCTCCATGCAAGATCTTGTCTTCAATTAAGGTAAGAATTCAAAATTGGATTGAATATTTTATCTCTCATAAAAACCTAGATAATATGCACATTGTGATAAGATTACCTTAGTTCATCCTTGTTTCATCTCCTTTTCTACTTTGTTTTCCAAACCACTCTTCTATTTGGTTTTTACATCGACGTTTTCATCGCTCTCCTCACCTACCACATTCTGGATTTCCTTGTCCTTTTCTTTTCACTTTCTTTTTCATTCTTTCAACAAAGAAGAAGTGTTAACAAATAACGTGAATAGAAACTGTCAATGCTTCTATCGCCTCCCTTCGCTGTGGATACGACCCGTTGAGCCAATGCTATAACGGAAGTATCGAGGGTACATTAGCACACATCCGAGCTTTCACATCGATTTCACAAAACACACTTTTTTTGAGTGCTAGTTCCGCCCCGATCAAAGGTCCTTGGTGGACATAGTGAAAATTCTTCTGTGTGAAGGCGGGGACGTAAGCAGTGGCTCAAACCTCAAAACATATCCTTGTGTTTACGTTTCGATCCTCTATCTCTCAAATGTCTACTTTCTTTATATTTTTCATTGTTATTATTACTCATATCCATACATGCTAGATATTGTTTGTGTGCTCACACTAGTATTCAACCAAGAGGGCTATTAAAATACCTCAACTCATAATTTAGAAGAATCGTGAGAAAAAGTTCCAGTGCCCTTCACCGAAAATTCAGATTCACTCTTGATTATACATTATGTTTTAGTGTAAAAGTTATAATTCTGTATTATTTGTCATTAGATTAGCACTACACCTATCACCCTCCCCTCTGTAGATGTATTTTTCAATTGATATCAGAGCTAGCGCTCCTGGTATTCAATTTAATCACCTACTAGTGTGATCCTCATTTTGCTAATTTAGTTATTATTTTTGTACACATAGTATTTACACTAATGGATTATCTTATTCCACCTATATTTGATGCTTCTAACATAGATATGTGGAAATTAAAATGAGTTCATATTTAAAAGTATTAGAGTTGCATATTTACCTTGCCACTACTAAAAAATCATATGTTGACAATGAAAAGTACTTAGAGGTCAATGCACAAGCCATAGGGCACTTGAGGACACACTAAGTAAAGAATATTTATCTATTATTTCTCACTGTGATTCAGCTTTTGCAGTGTGAAGCACATTGACCTCTCTCAAGGAACAAGTTTCAAACCATGTGGAAAGAGAATCTGTTGGAGATGAGTCCGACGAGACATGCTATATGA